>OZ022577.1:32462005-32946184 GCA_963669155.1 Arbacia lixula | reverse complement strand
CTAAGGAGTTCAATTTTTAAAAATCTGCAAACTCATATACTGGAAAGTGGTACACACTCTGTGCTAACCTACATGTCACTCTGGATCTCCCTAAAGATTAATCATACATCTTATTATTCCTGTGTGTTTTCAGCATAAAATCTCACTTAAATAACCATATCTGTTAAAGTCAGAATCACATACATTGCATTCAAGCTCAGAATAAGAGAATTGCCTCTTAAACGATCTTATGAAGATAGGAACATATCAACATACGCCATTCCATCTTTTTCAACAGTCCATCTCAGATATCAAATATAGGTTCAACTTCTAAACAGTTATTGACTTAATACACAATATCATGCGTGACTTTGATTTGCTGATGTTAAGATACATACATGTGCAGCCACAGCAATTGTATAGATGATAATTGCCAAGTTTTGCTTCAAAATATGCACTGCTCAAAATTACTTTCCTCATACATTTATGTTTTTTCCCGCATCTTGTAACTCTTTATGTGCCACATGTGTATCTAATCATAAGTTATACACACAAATCCCATAGAGCAGCATTTTGTCTGGATTACAAAGGGTTAAGGCATCTATTTACTGTGGTTCCTATTGATATATGTATGTACACTACAGCTCAAAGGAATTGGCATAGGGTAAAGGGAAAGGGAAGAAAGGGAAGGAGCCGCAGTTTAAACAGTGATATATTTTGTCCAGTTCAGCATGAAACACGATGCTTTAGCTTAAAAAGCATCGTGTTTCATGCTGAACTGGAATAAAATATACCACTGTTTAAAACTGCCACGCATTCCCTTTCTTTCCTTTCCCTTTACCCGATGCCAATTCCTTTGAGCTGTAGTGTACATATATTAATGGTTTGAAACAGCATTCATGAAGATAAAGCCAGAAAACTCATGACAGGAGAGCAGAAAGAAGGTGAAGATTGCAAAGGTCCCACAGTGAAAGTGGATCCCTGTCATATAGGTCAGGAATCAAGCTAATTCTCAACGGGCCGTCACGCCCGCCTTCGCATGACAATAGCACTGAAGAGGTTGGGCTCTTGTTGAGTGGGAAAGGGGGCGATAGTAGGGGGTGGGGTGGGGTTATGGGTGGGGAGAGCCAGCTACTCCTAATCCCTTATTACGTGAAACAGGAGTAATGTGTTTCGAGAGGGAGTGCGGGACGCAGAATAAGAGGAGGGGGTGGGCAGTCATTGTTAGATTAGCATGATATAGAAGTGACATTTCACCCCCTTACCCGCCCCACACATCCATTTCTCCTTTACTGCTTGGGGTGTGGGGGGGGGGGGAGCTCCTAATAATTACGAGCCTTATTGCTTGAAAGACATTGTGTGCAACATGAGTAATGTGTTTGGAGAGAGCGCAGGATGCAGAATAGGGAAAAAGGAGGGATGGGCAGTCATTGATAAATTAGCATCATACAAGAGTTATCTGTCACCCCCTTCTCCAATACCTTCCTTCTTCCCCTTCACCGCTGGCCATGCGCCCCCCCCCCCTTCCTCTTCACATTCTGTGAAGTCAGAATTCAATACACAGGTAGGCGACTGACATGTTTGAATGAAGACACAATAGATTAGACTGGGGTATGTTTAAACCATCATTCCGTCAATAAGCATTTTAGCAAAGTTATCAGTCACCCACCGTTTGTCTTCCCTCTGTCCTTAACTACTGACTTACTGCCAGCTCAGAAAGCGGTAGGCTTTGGATATAAAAATGGGGCACCTTTTCAATCATCATTCATCAGCCCAAGATAATACACCTCTCCCGGAAACCTTCTCCCTTCCCGCTACTTCTCCTATTCCATCGTTTACATAAAATTCTTGCCTCTTTGAATTTACTACCTGAACGTCAGTTATGAGAATTAGGGGTGAGGGAGGGGGGGGGGGGCACATCAAATAATGCAGCGGCACTCCAGGATACCTCATTACATCAATACAAACGTGATATCCCCCCTCCCCTCTCCCACCCCTTTCCACAGTCACGTATTCCCCCCCCCCCAACCATACTTTACTGTTGACTGCTCTTACCCTCGTGTCTAGTTCCTTAGAATTTATGATGTGAACATGAGTAACATGGTTGATGAACTGCCTAAAGGGGCCTGTTTTGATATCAGCATAAAGCACTCCTCCTTTGGTCTCTTACACCAGCCCACTCCTCTCCCTTTGTTCTATCTATCGTCTGCTCTTCTCTATTGCATGCTCCACTGTCTTTCCCTCCTTCCTTCCCTGTGTCTGACTGTTTAGCATGCACCACAACATGAATAATGTGTTAGAATAATGCAACAGAAAGAATATGAATGGGGTGTTGGTGACTCATTGTATCAGGATGCCTCCTCCACCCCCCCCCCCCCCACCCACCCACACATCCCAATTCCCCATCACCACCATTTTGCAGACCTTAAAGGGATAGTCCATCTGAAAATAAGTTAGTTTTAGCAATAGCACAAACATAAAAGAAACATACTAGTGAAGGTTTGATGAAAATCCGTCAAAGGATAAAAAAGTTATGATTTTGTGACGTCACAAGCGAAACGCTCTCCCTTATGTTGTGTACTAAATGTTTTGAAAATGTCAATTTTCAAAAAAGGATATGCGTCACTTCACTTGTGCATTTGATACATCGTTAGAAACACGTTTTTACACACATACCTCTCAGAAATGATTCATGCCTCAAAAACAAAAGAGCAATTTATGGATTCATACAACACACAACATATGGGGGGGGGGGGGGCACCTCGTGCATGATATCACAAAATCAAAAGTATAAAAGATCATAACTTTCTTAATCGGTGACGGATATTCGTCCAACCTTTACTAATGTTTCTTTCATGTTTCTGCTTTTATTGAAATGCATACATACACATATACACACATACATGCATACAGATCAACTCAAATCTATCCCCAGGAGTATTATCTTAGATGTGTTTATACCCTACATCTATTCCAATACATGAATCTCTGATACAATTTCCAGCCTAATACATTTTTTTTTTCTTTATTGATGTGCTTTTGCTTTTTGCTTCTATTTTTTTGTTTAGATAGTATTATAGTGTAGTATGGTTTTCTGTATAGTGTTATTTTCCACATTACCTGTGAAACTTTGCTTCTTAAGCTTCATTAATGACTCTGCCACTATGTCAGTTTATTTGTGTATATTCGTTGACATTTTGAATGTGTATTTTGAGTGGAAATAAAAGAGATAAAATTAAAAATGTTACAGTGCAGACAGAAAAGTGTTCTCTGTGATGAAATAGATTGTGAGACTAGGAAGTTGTATGTATGTTGCTCAGGATAATGCAAACCTTGTAGGGATCATCAGCCATCAGCCCCCCCCCCCCCACACCCCCATCCTCCCCCTTCCCTGCCCCCTTCTCGCCCCCAGGGGGTGTGTATGGGTGATATGGTGTGCTTCCTGCCTGCTATTAGGCACGGCTTGCTTGGTTGGTTTCATGAGTCACAGAGTCAGTTTGCCACTTAGTGCTGGGGACAGGAATAGCCGAGGTGATTTATGGTTCTCTATCTCTCTGTGCCATGCCGGTTCCCTGGGGCCCACAAGCGGGAACGCTTTCTCTGGCTGTATCTTTCCTTCTCTCTCTCTCTCTCTCTCTCTCTTGCTCACTCTTCTTCTGCCTTGTTGTCTCTCCATCTATTGCTCTCTGCCCCTCTTTGTCCCCACCTCTCATTTCCTCCCTCTCTTACTATCTCTCTCTCTCTCCCTCATGTTCTGCCTCATCCCACTCTTTCTCTCTTATTCCCCTTTCTCCCTTTTTTTTCTCTCTCTCTCACACACACACATACACACAGACAGACAGACAAACAACAAAAATGAATAGGTATTTAGATTTGTAATGCTCTAATTCCACCTAAAGGTGCACATGGTGCTGTAAAAAGAAAAGACATTATAGAAAACGATGTCTAAAACACACCTTGTTCTTTGTTATCCTGCTGCTTCCTGAATCTTCTCTTCTCCCACATTCAACATCTTTTTTGTTTCTGCCTATCAACACCCGCACCCCTCCCCCTCTGTCCACATTCTCTTTCATTTAAAAAGCAACACCTTTTCTGAATGCAAATCACCACCTATGTATGCCAAATATTCACGGGAGACATCACTACACTAGGCAAGAGCACAGCTGCCGCCGCTAGTAATAGTTTTCTTCGACCCATTCATCTTCTCATTTCCCTTCTTTAATCCATCCCCCTTCTTCATTCTGAACAATAAGCTGTTTTCGTAATGTAGTCACGAATTTCCCCCAAACTGTGTTGTAACTCGTTAATACATTCACATGTATTTTGTGATGCAGTTTCAAACAGTGGAACACAGTCTGAATATAATTACTTGTTGCTACTCGAACAAGCCTCGAACAAGCTCTAGGGTTACCGTTTGGTTAATGTAATCTTGGAACAACTTGAATGAAATTTGCAAACAGAACAAATATGGTGTATTCTCTAAACATCATCCCTTTTTTGCTGTGAAACAACAACAACAACAAAAAAAAAACCCACCCAAGTGTGTGTGAGGAAGGTTTATGGAACCTTACTAGGCAACAGCCCATCTGCTCCCCACTCCTGTCAATGGCTCTGCCACCATTAATGATGCCTAGCCTCCGAGCATCTCAAGTGTTAAATGAAGAGGCTACAATAATAAACCTTCAGATAGTAATGAAACTTGTCGCGTTTGCACAAATGAACCAGCCCCACCTATTCCATGATATTGAACATCATGTCTTGGTCTAATGAATGTAGAGTGAAATAATGATCTGTTTAAAGGTAGACAAGTGTATACATTTTGCAGAAAAAAACCACTTCCTTTAAACATTGCATGAACATCACAAAACAATTCAAATAATGTGTAAATAAACATTTTTGCACATCAATTATCACATCAGCTAAGTAATCGTTCAAATTGCTGTTAACGTGAAAACATGAAAACTCCACCCAAGGGGTTTATATGGATAACCTCAACACCAACAGAAGTAATAATGATAACAACTGAAAGCATTTATATAGTGCTTATCACAAAGAATGTCTCTAAGCGCTTAAGGGAAAAATAAATAGAAAGACAAGGAATTCAGCTAAAATCAAATTATACATTTTGACAGCTGACAGTAGACCGTTGAAGCTGCATATGCTAAGGAAAGTTTATTTAACAAAAAGTAGGTTTTTAATATAGATTTAAATTTGTCTGTTGAGTCTGCTTTTTCATGCTCTGAGGTAGATTGTTCCAAAGTTGAGGGGACGCTGAATAAAAAGATCGGGAACCATAAGACTGGGTATTGGTGGCAGAAACTACTAAGAATGTTTTTTTTGCCTGAGCGCAAGTTGGGGGAGGGTGAATATTTTGATATTAACTGTTGAAGATAGACCGGAGCTGATTTGATCAAACATTGGAAAATAAGCAAGAGGATCTTAAAATTGATTCGTTAACGAACCCTTAGCATATGAAGCTCCCTTAGCAGTGGAGTGACAGACTCACGTGAACGACATTTAGCAATAAGCCTAGCTGCTGAATTTTGTATTCTCTGCAGTTTGTTAATTTGTGCAGTGTTCATAATTAGATTTGAAAGAAATACCTCCTTTATGCAACTGTGTCCTTTTTCCTCGTTTATGATGGAGAAATCAACGCTACTAATTTTATGTCCATACATTACACAAGTTTAAATAGGTGGGCAGCTGAAAGGAAAACAGGATGATCCATCTCATATTCAGGGGAATGGCACTATCTTCAAACACACAACCACATGGCTAGCTCAAATACAAATACAAAAGGACAGGAACCCTATGATTTCTTGCGCCTGTGTTTGATTGATGTGAACAGCGCAAAGGTTGAATGCACGCGCATTGCTTTCTCCCAGACTGTCCGGGTGCCAACTCTGTCAAAACGAGCAAAGCAAAAATAATCATCTAACACCTGCCTCTCTCTGCAAGTGTGAACAACACATAGCTTAAAGTACAGTGGAGTTCACATCAGATGTCCTAGACACGTTTCCCTACACGGCCTGACACCCTTGATGGATGAGCAAACGCTGGGGCTCCGCTTTTCTCGCCCCAGGTGAGTGATCGTGTCAGAACTCATCTCCACATCTATGAGCTGCTGAGCAACCAAATACCTCTTTGATCAAGCTGAGCTCAGGTTTCGCTGGAGCTGGTTAGAAGCAGACTTAGGTTACAAATGTGCCATTAATGTTATATTAAACACCTGAGGTGGCGTGGGATGGGGTGGGAGAGTGGAGTGGGGATTACGCGTGCATATTGATGCAGAATGCATAGATATATGTCTAACTCAACAGGGGTCTTAAGTCCCTGCTATGAGATGGAACAAAATAAAGTGTCCTCCTTTGTTCCTGCTAGTATAAAAAATATTCACTACAAGAGATAGGCATGGAGTAGAGGAATATACCAATATCACAGAGAGCGCATGCATCTTACTTCAATAAAGGAATTCTAAACACCCTTAATATCAAATGGAGTTTTTAAGAAAGTTATTTGCTTCACACATAGGACTTTAAAGTTATTATTAAGTACCATAAAGGGAATGCTAAAGAATCAGGCCCATGGTAGAAAGCTTCAAACTAGAGACCGCAAGACATCAAGGTTGGGTAACAAGGTGGGGGGGGGGGGGAGGGGGGGGGGAAGGGGAGGGGGTGACAAGGGGGGGGGAGGGTAATATGGACGAGACATGTGGGTGGGTTTGGAGGGACATGGGAAGGTTATAGATTCTGGTTTACATATTTTTCTATGCATCTGCATGGAAACTGTATGTTTGAAATGTAAGACTATAACCACCCTAATATAAAAGACGGACAACAGAATTTGTCAATACCTGGATGTTATACATTCAATGCCCATTTGTGGGCTTCGCTCTCCCTTTTACTCATCCCGATTGCCTCCCAACGCTATTCCGTACAGCTTGACACAACAAATACAGCTAAAATGTCATCACTAATGTCGCATGCTGCTCTTCCGCTCAGCCCGAAATATGAATAGTTCATAGGGATGAAGGGCAAAAGTGCAGCAAACCCTTATGCTTGATCCTGTCCATAGCTCAGGAATGACAATCGCCAAGAGATGGAAAAACACAAATTATTCACTGGGATACATTCATGGATGACACGCATAATATACTTTAAGTGGATGCCAATGATGTATCGGATATCTTCACATATGCTTTTCTGGTGGGAGATTTAACCCATTGACTACGGGGGACATATTAATCGCGTTTCAGGCTGCTGATGCCGGTCTAAAAGTCTTGTAGCAAAAGGGTTAAGTGACAACTACAACTATCCCTGTTAGCATTATTTGATTCAATCCTAATGAAAGCCCTCCACATTTTCAAAACAGAGATTACACTTTCATCAAATTCATCTTTGTCGAGGAAATGCACATATATATCAGAAATGGCTTTAACCACAAAATTTTATTCATAGACTTATGATGGGCAGGTTACCCATCTTATTGCTACTATCATTTATGCAATAATAATCTGAAAGAGGTGAGAAGTTCATAAGAGAGACAGAAAAAAAGTGTGGTGAACAAAACAGATTTTTGTTCACGATCGTGGACTGACCTTTCCCTCTCAAATGCATTGAAGCTTTTGCACTGGAGGATAGAAATGAAGCATTGCTGTTTTCTTTTCCCAGGACGCCCAAAGGAAACCAGCACAACAAAAAACACACACAAACAAGCATATCAAACAGTATCTTCAACAGAGCATTTCATATAATCCATTATGATATGGACTGCATAGATCAAGAGTATGTAGGTTTAATTTTGCCCTCCACTCACAACACAATGAAAACTGATTAGTTCTAACTAGCCATCATCAGTACTTTTAATGATTAATTTGAGTGACTAAAGTGTTCATCTTGCTTTTTATGATCATCACCTCCAGCACCATTAGCCTCAGCAGTATAATTGATACAAACATACTTCTACAGTAGTCTCAAATCCGAGACTCTATTGAGACACAGTCGAAAAATATGAGTCTGGAATTTAAAAGGAACACACTGTTCTGGGAAGACAAAAAAAACTTCAAAAAGGTGATAGTAAGCAATCTTCTTGCCAATGGTCTTAAACTCATGCATTGTCTATTTTAGAAACTTCCATTAAGCCATTTGTCCTCAAATGATCCACATTTAGAGTAATTACTGATTAAATCACAAATCCTCAACATGTTTAGGCTGAACATTTTTGCAGATTTGTGATTTAATCATTTATTGATCCAAATGTAGATTATTTGAGGGCAAATTGCTCTCAGCAAGTTTCTAAAATGGACAATACATGAATTTAAGACCATTGGTAAGAAGATTGCCCACAGTCACCTTTTTGAATTTTTTTTTTTTGTCTTCCCAGTACAGTGTATGCCCTTTAAGGCTACAGGAGAATATGCTGGTCATGTCAGGAGGCATGTACAAGCATATCTGAGAGCTACACGTAGTCTGCATGTTCAGATCAACATCTTCAGACTAATTGACAATGGTTTGTGCCTGCAAACTCTATAAGAGGTCTACTGAATTTAGTTAAAGGAAGGGTATCATTGCATTTACACATTTCATAGAGCATTTACAATAATTCCCATCTAAATCAAACATGCTGGTTTGCTGGATCCCTTGGAGCTGGATTCATGAAAGGAAATATCGCTAGTTTCTCCATCAATATTCATTTGAAATTCAACAGGTTATTGTGGCTTTGCTGACTTGTGAATAATGAAGCATCTTTTGCACATTCACTCCTTCAGTATCTTTCTATAATTCCATTTCACATTCTTTCTCTCCAGATCTTGAATTCCCTCTTGCCTAATCTTTCTCTCACTGTCTCTTCATGCCCCTGTCTCTCTATCTCTTCTTTTTCTTGGCTCGTCTTCCTCTCTTTCTTTCCACTTTCTCTCTGGGCAATATATATGTTTCAAGCACCGCTAAATTTCATTTCATTCAAGTAAAAAATGATTATCATCAGTTACATTTCTAATCAATGATGCAAGTTTGGACACGTAGCTTGATACAAGCAAGGATGTGTTCGAGAAATGGTCGCAACATATGACCAATAACAAAATAAACGTGTCATGCATGATTGATCATTTCATCTACCTTTTAAGGATAATAATGACACATTGTGTTTTTAAGACTGAATAGTATGAGAATCCTTTTTAAAAAAGCTAGTTCAATGTTTCTCTTAAAGTAGATGGTTCTCTCTTGACAAAAACTATGAATTGCTGTATCATATTTAAAGAAACACTGTCACATTGATGTTTTTCAGCAATTTTCAAAGTTTGCTTATCTGACACAACGCACCATTCCACGTATATAATTTTCATGAATTGTGTGTGTGTGTGTGTGTGTGTGTGTGTGTATGTATGTATGCGTATGCATTTGTGAGCATGTGTGCATGCATATGTGTGTGAAGTAAGTTTGTGTATACATTGTGTGTCAGTGCATTTGATATGCCCAAGGGACATGCAGCACCACCTCGCTTCACGTTACATCTAACACGGGAGGAAGATGACAAAAATTGGAATCGGAAAAAAGCGCAACGAGAACCACAAATGACAGTAATAAATTCCTAATATTTGTGGTGCAGTGGTATAGCGTCAGTGGCTTCATTTGTGTCAACCAATCTAAATCGGTTGTACGTGCATTATTTTGTGCGCTGTGATGACAGCTACAAGTAGGCAGTATTGCTTTTTGAGTGACACGACATGGATTCAACTTCTCAATCATGAAAATAAACATAACGTTAAAGAAATTTGCTCGAGGGACGGTCCTTTTTTATGAAAAGTGGTCGCATAATACTAACTTGAAATAGCTAAAATGTGACTTTGTACATGTATATCACTACATTTCCTTTATGATCGTTCAAAGAGGATTAACTCGTCTCACTCTTATTCGATTTGATGCAGAAACGTGCTGGTGAATAATCTTTGCTTCCTTCCATTTCTTCCTTCCATTTGCCAGTGACAAATATCAGGTAACAGATAATGCATTTTTACATGATCTCGGTCCAGTCACACCTCCTGTCTATTAAGGCCACTTCAGGAGGAACAGAAAAATGTGGCCTTCATGAACATGGTCTTTATAGATGGGTGCAAGTGTAAACAAGAGAGTCAAGTTGAGTGGTCTTTACAGACAAGTGGCCTTTAGAGACAGATTTTACTTTACCTTAAAGAGTTAAGACTTATTGTGCTTTACCATATTTGGTGCAGATACACATATAAATCTGCCCCTCTGTCCCAAGCTCTTATGCTGTAAACACCATAAATTATAGATCATCACAAAAAAGTCACCAAATACATAAACCAACAAAAAAGAGAAACACAGCATCCTAGCTGGAATGGCATGAATAAACTGCCAGTTAAATGAGCAAATGAAAGGAAATACCCTCTAAGTGGAGGTACGCTGTCAAACATTCATTATGTAAGATATCCAACATAGCTTCCAAAAAAATGCATTCAAGTGCTGTATCGCTGCATCATGAATGACAATGCTATCGCAGTAATACATTTTCCTGTCAGTCATTGTACTATTCATAGCATGGATTAATTGAATAGCCCACGCTCACATGAAGAATTCAAGGCCCAGCCTGAATCATTTAGTGTGAACTGGCGCGCTCCTCGCTCACGCTGGTTCCTTACGATTTGCAATTCATCGGTGGTCGGTAGGTAGTGGGAAGAGTATGGGGGGCTAGTATGATGGCAACATAGACCACATCACGGCCCTGTCTCATAAAGTGTTGCGATTGATTCAGATCAATTCATCGGTGGTCGGTAGGTAGTGGGAAGAGTATGGAGGGCTAGTATGACAACAACATAGACCACATCACGGCCCTGTCTCATAAAGTGTTGCAACTGATTCAGATCAATTCATCGGTGGTCGGTAGGTAGAAGGAAGAGTATGGGGGGCTAGTATGACGGCAACATAGACCACATCACGGCCCTGTCTCATAAAGTGTTGCAACTGATTCAGATCAATTCATCGGTGGTCAGTAGGTAGTGGGAAGAGTATGGGGGGCTAGTATGACGGCAACATAGACCACATCACAGTCCTGTCTCATAAAGTGTTGCGATTGATTCAGGTCAATTCATCGGTGGTCGCTAGGTAGTGGGAAGAGTATGGAGGGCTAGTATGACGGCAACATAGACCACATCACAGTCCTGTCTCATAAAGTGTTGCGATTGATTCAGGTCAATTCATCGGTGGTCGGTAGGTAGTGGGAAGAGTATGGGGGGCTAGTATGACGGCAACATAGACCACATCACGGCCCTGTCTCATAAAGTGTTGCGATTGATCTTCATCAATCGCAAGTCCGATCTCCTATCTGTAATGTACAGCGAGGTAGTGGGGTGATGGGGCTAGTTTGAAGACAACATAGACCACATCCCGTCCCTGTCTCATAAAGTGTTCTGATTGATCTGAATCAATCGGAAGTCCAATCTCCTATCTGTAATGTACAGAGATACGATTCATGTTAATCGCAATTATTGATCTGAATCGATTGCACGTCCAATCCCCTATCTCTATTTCTAATGTACAGATTCAGATCAAACACAAGTCTGATTTTGACCAGTTGCAATTATTAACAAGATAGGGCCCAGGAATGTGACTCTCTTCGGTAATATGCTGCTCAATCCACTGTGCGTAAAGACTCATATCAATTATTCTAACACATTCCATACGCAAAATATCCAATTAAAAATGATGTTATTGTGCTCTGTGCTCAAAAAATACCGGCACATTCTATAAAAAATTTTTTAGGCAAATGATTTTATTGAAACATGGAACATTGACTACATTATGATCAAGCGCCACTGAAGTAGAAAATTGCTAATACATGCTGCCACTTGAAACCATTAAAACTGTCTGTTGTATTTTCCTGATCTACCAAAAATACTTTATTGGGGGATGGATTTGCTCTTTAACCCTCTGTGTACAAGATGAACTCCCACTCTTTGTGTGTATTAATCATGGTAAAAGTCTAATGTATCACACAAAGAGTTTTTGTGTTCATGTTCATGAACGCATCACATGTATTGATATGTAAGGGTAGATGTCAAGGGGGTGTGGTACATGTAGGTTGAGACAAATCATTAACATAGCATCATGTGCAGCTTGATATTACCTGCAGGAGGTGGGGGAAGGGGGGGGGGGGGAGACTTAATCATTTACATCCAAGAGGTGCCTCTTCAAGGGAGCATGATCTTCTTTTATCTTAAGTAGTTTTTTTTAGTGCATTGTGGGGGATAATCTGCCCTCATCTCCTGTGTAGAGTAAATTCTTCACTGGATATTATGGAATATGAAATCATGGCCAGGGTGCTATAAGAAATAATCATTAGAGGTTACAGGCAGACAAGAAAACACTTATCTTCTTGAGGATTATGCATCTGCATTTTCATAAGATGAGATAACCTTTATTATGTAACATTGTAGCTTAATGGCAACAGCAATGCACACACATCTAACAGAGCAGCATTTTGTCTGACACACGCATTCTTATTTTTTTATTTATCTATTTATTCATTTATTATCATTGCTATTATCATTATTATTATTATTATTATCATTGTTATTATAACTATTGTTCTTTTTTTTTGGGGGGGGGAATTGCAGCTTAGCAACATGTGAATGCGATGATCAGCTTGGGAGGGAAATTACTTCCCATAGGAGCTACTTTTTAAGCCAGCATTATCCTCCGCTTTTTAGTGGCCGAATTGTCCTAATTCCCTGTGTAAATTCTTCACTGGATATTATGGAATTTAAAATCATGGCCAGGGTGTTAAAAAAAATATTCATGAGGTTAAAGGCAGACAGGAAATCATAAATCTTCCATCTAAAATTGTAAAATAATAGCAACAGTAATGCACACAAATCTAATACAGGAGCATTTTGTCTGGCACATTCTTCTGGTATTTTTTTTCTGGTAAGCCCATTATAAATATATGTATTCATAAAAATATGAATCTGGAAGTACATGTAAGGCTTATGCCTGAAATGCTGATCATGTCAGGAAGCATGTACACGTATATAGTCTTCGCATGTTCAGACCCACTGATTCGGACTGACTGACTGAATTGCCCTGATACCCAATGTACATGCTTTATTGGATATTAAGAAGCACAACAATAATAATTCTTTTTTTTAATAGCAAATAACACATGGCTCGACAGCATGTTCCTATGCGCTCAAATGAAGTTAGACAATTAAAGTAAGAATAAAGTAACTTAGAAGCTTGTACATAGGGTTGTACATGTATATACATTTTTAAGAGAAACTTTAAACATCGAATCGGGAAGTACATTGCATAAAGCTGCTGAGGCACGTGCAGAGGAACACTCACCGTATGATTTAGTTAAAATTGGAGGGACAGTGAATAACGCTTTTGAGTTTGATCTAGGAGATCTAGATGGTCGATAAAAGGAAAATAAATTATTGAAATAGGAAGGAAGGGACAATGTTGTAGAAATGTTCATGTACAAAAAATCAAAAGTTTAAATAAAATGCAGGAATGAAAAGGTAGCCAATGCAGATTTTGTAGCACATGAGTGATTGCTTCATATCTGGCTGCTGAAACTTGGATAGTTTGTATCCAAAATGACAATGATATCATGGCCAGAATGTTTTAAGGACTGCTCATAATTTCAAGGCAGACAGGAATCATACCACTCCCATCTGTGTCTTCAAAAGATGAGTCAACCCATTACATAACATTGTTGCATAATGGCAACATTCATATATCCAAATCTTATAGAGCAGCATTATTTAACTATTTTTCTGGGGATATTTTTAAGCATAGCCATGGCTAAATTGCCCAGAGCCCGATGGCATTTCTTTTACTGGATATCATGGGGCATGGTATCAAGGCAACGTTATTATTTGTTTTTCTTCATTTTTTCATTACAATCTAGCTATTAGGGCAGACAGGAGATGAGACTACTTTGCCAAGGACTGACCATCTGTGCCTTCATAACATGACATAACTCTTCCGGTGCCAGTGTGGCGCATATTTCACCAGAAATGCACACGGATCCTATCTGGCACACAAAGGGTTACTGGTGCTCAACCACACAGCATAGATATCTACCATGATGATCGACACTTGATTAAGCTGAGCCTTAATTATTCACAGACGTGCACGCAATCTCTTTTGACACAACCCTCTCATTACTTGAAAATGTAAATGTAAAGTATGTCTAACGCAGTTTATATGGCTTAGCAGTGAGAGGGTTAATGATGGGTAAAAGCTATACTCGCACAAAGAAATGCTTCAGCGTTGTATGATTTGTAGAGCATTAAAGGACACTTTGAACTAGCTGTGACAATATGATAAAAACAACAAATTTCGATAAGAAATGACGTATAGCATACCCTATCTTGTAAATGAATGAAAACCAAGTCAGAATAAAAAAATCTTGGAAGCAGAGGGACTCGAGTCTCCATCTTCTGTTTACTGGCCTTACTTACTGGAAGTATGCCTAAGATTTATATTCTAAGAATAGAGAAGTCGCAATTAAAAGCTGTCATTAAAGGTAACGATGTTGCTTATGCTCGTTTATTTCTATTTTTATACTTGTGCGAAGCTCCATCTGCTATTTTTATTTCAAGTAATGTGAGAACAGCGGGAAGAAGTAGTTACATAGTCCTAATGATGGAGCACTCACACAATAATTACTTCTCCTGTAGTGGTCATTGTAAGAGCTTCAATGATGCGAGTGGCGATGACTCGCAATTATGCTTCTCTTTCAGGCAACCAGCCAATTCATAATATGCTTCAAATACCATTCAGAAACCATCAAATATTATATTCTGCATAAGAGACATGCTCTTTCTTTATTATAAATAGCAATTATACCTCAGATACTTGAATAAATTCTCATTCATAAAATGAAGTATTGACATGGGTTGTGGCTGTTCTTGGATGATGTTGAGCTCTCTTTATTGGACAGAGCCATTTGTTGAGCATATAAATATAAATTTTACCGCTGACACTAACAATTTTATCTTTGAATTTTTGCTTCTATTATCATTCATGAAATGTGGTATTGTGGTGTGTGGGGGTGTGCATGGAGATTGATGAACTCTTATTGATAGTCAGAACAATTTCTTGAGTGTATGATACATTTTATATCAGATACAAATACTTTTCTCTTTGAAGATGTATCGTTTTTGTTTCCATCTTCTATCCCAAAATGTGGTATTGTGATGAATGAGGGGTTGTTCATAGATGATGTTGAATTTCTTAAAATAGTAAGAGCCATTTTCGAGCATATATGGATATATATTTTAGCTTAGATGCTACAAAGTTTCTCTTTAAATATTTTGCTACAGAACCATGTCTTAAGCATATAATTTTACCTCAGATACAAACAATTTTCGCTTTGAAGATGAATCAATTTGCTTCCATCTTCATTCACAAAATGCTGTATTGTGATGGATGGGGTTGCGCTTTAGAGAATGTTGAACCCTCTGAGTCAGGGCAACTTTCTAAGCCTAATATGCAATTCATGCAGTTTCATGCAAACACACAATGAATGGCTTCTTCATAGCAGTGTATGTTACCATGGAGAGCAGAATTAGAGCACTTCTACATAACCAACGCCCAAGTCTCTTCAAAGACAACCTAGTTTCCTGCCTTGGAAGAATAGTAAGGCTGAATACATGCAGGTTTTACCCCCCCCCCCCCCATTCCCCTTCACCACATACAAAACATAGTCTGTATGAACAGACTCTATAGTGAAACCTTTTTAAAAATAGGTGCACGGCTACAGCCTGAATTCCGCCTCATGTCTCAATTAAGGAGAAAGCATGTGGAAACATAAACAGACTTAGTCTCTGCATCTCAGACCCCATCGAATCAGAGCCCCTCGCAGGGCTGTCTGACAGTCACGGGTCTGTGCAAATGAACTACACACAACGTACCATGGTTGCTTTACAGCTCTCTCTGTCCCTCATATATAACCCTTTCTCCTTCTCATCTCACTATACAACACACACACTTGCGCCTTGCTTCTAGTCTCCAAGGTTGCTGGTATTC
Source organism: Arbacia lixula (assembly GCA_963669155.1). Classification (NCBI taxonomy): domain Eukaryota; kingdom Metazoa; phylum Echinodermata; class Echinoidea; order Arbacioida; family Arbaciidae; genus Arbacia; species Arbacia lixula. Next base: position 32,930,153 of record OZ022577.1, on the reverse strand, counting down.
CTGAACAAAGAGCAACGCATGCCTTTTGGAATGATGAAGCTGATCAGTGATGATACAAAACACAATATGCAGAAGTATATACAGAGCTAGCACAGCTATTAAACTGTGGATGCGGTTTGGTATTGCACACATGTAGTGATTGCAATAGCAATTCAGGGTAGCAAATCAAAAGTAAAATGCAACACAACATAAATCATTGATATGGCATAAATCAGTAATATAAATTGAAAACCATAACCAACATATTCTTTGATTATAGAAGTTAGTGAATGAAGTGAGTTTTCATGCAGTTCTTCTCTTAGAATGGCAACTGAACATTCAACTGTAAATATATTACTTACTCCTCATTATGAATATTGTACTACCCGTATAGTGGGCAATACATTCATGCTCCTAATATATCTCATCCAAAATACGCTTTTACCACAAGATTTTTTAAATAATGTAACATATCTTGCATGTTTTGCAATGTCATTATGTATTGAAGTAAATGTAATACGTTTTGAGAGCAAATTGAATTTCCATGAATGGACAATAAATTATTCAATTCAAATTCATATGAGATGAATTTTTTTTTTAAAAAATGGAAGGATATTCAAGATCCAGTACATTTGAAAAGAAACATTTCTCTATTCATTGAGTGTCATTCTTTGCATCAGTGTGCACTTTCCGTATCTCACATTTTATCAAAGTTCAGGTCATCAATTCAATATGTAGCAAGTCATTATCTTCTGGCAGACAATGACTATGCACACTGCCTATGCACACTCAACGTCCAACAAGTGATTTGGTATCTTTCATCCACACACAGAAAGAAAGGTAGCACATTTCTCGGTCACACCTCCTGGAATATGTAAAGCCTCCAGCTTCAGTCTGGAATGATGAAATAATCAAAGTTTCACCAACCAGTTTCCATCTGCAAAATCCAAGAACGGCACATGATTTGTCTGGTAAATGCCAAGTGAAAGCCCCATTGTGCAGATTTTTATTAAAAGGATTGAATGTTTTGCAGAGAGACAATACATATTATATCATTTTTGTCCTACTGTTTATTTATTGGAATATAAGCAAAGAAAAAGGAGGACCATGTGAAACTTGAACTTGCAATCTACTGCAACTAATAATGGTTTGTGTACTACTTCCTAGGTATCATGAGCCAAGCGGATACCCGGGAGGGTTATATCGCTGCCCGGCAAGCAGTAGATCGCAGATTCAACTCCTCTCTGATACACTGATGACTATGCTTAGTAAACCTAGTTTTTCCTTTAGTATGTCATTCAAAAATCTTGCTCCAATAAAAGCATTCAAAGGTGGTGTCCATTTTGAAAGCTTTAAGTATACAGTAGTGCAAATACCATTGTATATAAGAAAAAAAAATATTTAAGAAATTTCCTCACAATTTGAGGAGGTAAAAGTGACTTTTAATTGGGTTTTACTGACTTTTTACGAGCTAATTTAGGCTTGGTCTTTTAAAATAGTGAACTTCCTACACATCCTTATTGTGACTAAGTCAGTTTGAACATTACAGTCTAACAGACTCAGAGTAATGCTTTATACAGGGAAGTTTCTAGTCCAGTGTGTGATTTTAAAATTCAAAGGGCAAATAGAACATAACATTGTAAGTCCTATCATTTGGGATTTGAAAAAAAAAAGAAACTTACGGGTAGCCAGTCAGCCAAACTACAAAGTATTCTGTTTCTCCTAGAATTTAATTACATCACTTTAAAGTTTCATATTTCACCAGCTTGATTTGTATGCTGTTTTTGATATTCCTTCCATGTTTTGGTTTTGTCCACAAAGAGGATATACTATACTTATGATATTGATATTTTGAAGAACCATGACATTTTATTTAATAATTGTGAAACGTCTTATAAATAGTACTCGCAATTCTTAAGCGTGAAGAGCAAAGGGTTCACTTCCAACTAACCCCACTTTTATAATCAGTGACGTACATGTAATCTACTTTAATAAAACATTCAACAGTACTCCATCACAATCTACTTGGCCAGGTTTAACACATTTCTCAGTTGCACTGCTGAAAAATGTAAAGCCCTCCATCATACTTGCAATAATCATCTCATATCAGCCACAAATGCCTCAACCCTGAATAATTTGTCTGGCAGGGGAAGATAGCCTATTGGGAATTCTCAATTCTGCATATTGAGCAGCCTGCCGTGATATGTATAAAGCTAAATACATGAATGTCATGGCAATGGCAAGGTAAAATGATCCATGATGTAACATGAGAGGTAGAAATCTGGATTAATTGCGGGGATGGGGTAGCAGTCTTTGCTTAAACGCGAAGGATTATTGGCTCATTAGTTTCAAGTTTTAAGTATCCCCTTCTTTACATACATTTTGGAATAAAATGCTGCATCAAAAGCGAAGATGATTGTTAGAATTCAAGCAAATTAAAAGAGCCTACAAGAGTTTGGAATCTGTAATGCAAACCAAAAAAAAATGAACATGATACGTACAAGTACATGTATGTAGAAAACTATTTTGATATTCATAGACTTAATATTCAAAGACATTAATTTCAATGTACTGTAGATCCATAATGAAATACCTCTCCTATAATCCTTCTAAATACTATTGATTTGAGTGGGATATTAAATTCTTACAAAATGAGTGTTCATTTCCGCACAGGATACCATAATGTGCGCTAGAACAGAAATGTCAAGTAAACTCATACCCTGTATGTTGTCTGGATCACCAATGAAATATTCATCAAGTGCAATTTTTTAAATTTGCACATAAAACCACATGATAAATTCAAGGACTGGTTACCATGGCAGCCATGGCTAATAAACAAGGCCACCATCAAATGATGAAAACTCCCCATCCTCATGTAAGGATGCAAATGGCAAAGCAATTCCATAATTAAAACAAAAGGAATTGATAGTTGAATACTTGTAGTATGTTCTATTCTGATTGGCAGCACAAGTGTAAATATTAAATGACAAGTTATTAAAAGTGCAAAAATCTATGTACAATTAGGCAATATAACAAAAAATAATTTATTAATAAGGCATTTTATACATGTACATTACCAAGATTAGAACAAGGCAAATCAACAAAAGGGACAAAACTCAAGAAATTTTTTCCACCAGGTGTGAGGTTACAAATATAGAAATTCAAAGAATAGTTACAGGAAGGAACCTAATAATTGATCTTTGCTGATACATTCTGGACCAGGTATTACACACAAGTGGCTAGGGGCTATAAGATTTGATATCACATGCATTATTTTTTTTTTTACATGACCTTGATAATATTATTTTTTTAAAGTGAAAAAAGGTATGACAATTCCTAAATCTTCAAATTGGTAACAACCTGAGCAATTTATACTTTAAAATTGCTGAGAATTTCAATATATATTGATTGTATTTTCATTTACAATGGGATATACTTTCCATTTTATGACAAAAATCCAATCTTCAGAAAACGAGTATTGCCGATTCAAAAGCCAAAATAGTGATCACTTTTGCTCTAAAAAGGCCCCTGATCATGAATGAGTTTGAAACTTGATGCTTTTTGTCAACACAGCTGAATACATGCCTCGCATACAAGCTAGTGCCAAGGTGAGCCCATCTACATGTAATCAATAACCTTCAGTTGGCCTTAGTGCTAATTGATTCATCATCACACCACCACGCACACCACCACTCTGCCGCTCCGCAACTCAAAAAGTGCAGATAGACAACATATATCTAGGCACGGACAAGGGAAGGGCTGCCCTTGAGAGTACATTAGGCCTATATGGCAGACGTTCGGTGTTATGCTACTGGGCCATGTTGCATATATAGGTTTTCAATTGTTGTAACTTATCATTGATGGTAACTACCATGGCAACAGGTGCAATAATGAGAGCTCATTGGCTGTTGTCATGGTAATTACCATTTATCACCATTAAGTGACAATAATTGAAAACTTATATACAACATGGCCCTGGTCTATAAAAGTCAATATGGATGTAACATTTCAATCAGTATCATGAATATGAGGGGTCGAGCTGTTAACAAATTTACTGGTTTGGATAAGACTGAAAAAAAAAGAAAATATTCATGTCTATCAAATTAAATTGATAACAGATCTTGCAAACAAAATGCATTGTACATGCCTCATTTGGTCCTCATCTATCCTCCCCCCTTCCTCTATCCTTGGAAAAAAAAAACTTTTTCATTACCTCATATTTTTGGATGTAGATTTGTATTTCCTTCAGCTGTGATGCATTTAGCACTGTGCATAAACCCATATCAAAGATTTGTATCTCACAGTGGATGTGCAGCATACAGCATGAGCTATACAGAAGAACATGCTTCTCCATTAGAACATAATTACAGCTGCATCTGTTTATGGATAAGCCATCAAAGCCTCACAATATGAGACACACCCCTTCCATTTCATATTACTCCAGACATATATGCCAGGGTCCTACCAATACACCAATAGCAAATATCTCTCCATGCTGCGCAATCCTTTTGTCACCATTATGGGAAACATACTACACGGTAGCAACCATTTGCCCCCAACTGAACATTTTCCCCCTTAATTTCAATCTCCCTTCCATTTCATACCCTAAGCACCTGATTAATATCCTATTACATGGACATTACCAGCCACGGTACGGAGGCAATTTGGAGGGCTTGATTGTTCTAGGCCTGCACAGGCTGCGATCTATTACAGGGAGAACACATTCAGCTATTTGGGGTATAAATTTGCTGGCAGCATGCAAATTGGCAGACACTCTCAGCACATTAGTGTTGAAGGTCACACGGAATGGAGAGAGAGAGAGAGAGAGAGAGAGAGAGAGAGAGAGAGAGAGAGAGATAGAGAGAGAGAGAGAGAGAGAGAGAGAGAGAGAGAAGTGGGAGGAGGCGGGAGAGGAAGAAAGAGATACACACAGAGAAGGGAGGGAAGAGAGAAAGAGAAAGAGAGGGAGACAGAGAGAGGGATAAAGGAGGAAGAGAATTAGGAACAAATATACACAGACCAATACATACTGATGTAGAGAGATGCAGAGAGGGGGGGGGGAGGGCAGGAAGAGTGGAGAGAGAGAGGGGGTGGGAGAAAGAAAGAGAGAGAGAGAGAGAGAGAGAGAGAGAGAGAGGTGATAGAGAGAGAGGAACAAACACGATATGATGATGGATAGATACTGATGCAGTGAAATGCAAAGAAGGAAGAATGAACAGAGACAAACTGAGAAGGGTAGGGAGAGAGTGGGAGGGGGAGAGTGGGAGGAGACCGAGACAGAGAAACAGTGAAATCGACACAGAATGAGAGACAAATACAGTAAGAGGGATAGTGAAAATGAGTGAAACTAGGACAGATAAAGCGGGTGAAGGAGAGATATAGAGACTAAGAGACAGACAGACAGACATACAGAGGCAGAGAAGTAGGTAAATGGGAACAGGGAGAAAGAAAGACATCAAGACAGAAGGGAAAGAGAGAGCATGACTTCATTTGTACAGCCTGACAATCATCTGAATGAATCATATGGCACACGCAAAATCGATTCAGTCGATGGCAGCCTCACTGAAAGGTCAATATTTATTTGTCTACAAGCTAATCAAATATTGTGTCAAAATACTACGTACTCCCCCGATTACGATGATTCAATTTTCCCATCAAAATTAATCCCTTTATATAGTGAGAAATATACACTATGCACTGTCTGGAGAGCAATGTAACTTTTGCTTTGTCTCTTAATTTCATTTCAATTGAATTCAATGAATCAGAGTCTCCTCTTATTGCATTCTCCTTCCAATCAATCCATAAAACTATCATATATAATTCAATTTGATATATATATATATATATATAAACACCCATTGCACAGTCAGCCCAACACACACACAAGAACCTAAAGAAGGTCTCACAAGCCGAAAAGCTCACATTAAAATTGTAATTGACAGCTACGTCCACATTTCTAGACTCTTTTCTACACGCCAACATTTTCTGGAACACCATTTGTCATGTCAGAGTTGTGAATTCTGGCACTAAGATATGCAAACATCTGCTTAAGCCTGTTTTCAATCAATCAATTCAACTAATAGCAGCGTCCTCATATTTCAGTTAATTGAGCTAATTCAATTATCTAAACACCTGTATAACCTTGAGTTAATCTCTTTCTTTATGTTACTACATACATTCTCCTGGAAGCCCGTTTTCATCCATCTGTCTGTATATATCTGTTCATTGAGCTCGTAATCCCCCGATTTGTTTCTTCATGATAAAAATTGAATGCAACATAAATAATTTAATACCTTCCCAAAACATGTTGCTTAAAAAACAAATGTTAGCACACTTTACTTAAATTCTTGATAGAAACAGTTATCACCATAAGATAATCATGGATACATGTTAAGACCCGAATGACACACATTAATAGATTGATACCTTCTAACTTAAATCACTTCCAAGTGTTTCTTAAAGAATAGATTAGTCGAGGTGAGCTATGGGTTATGTACTGACATTGTTAATATAAACTGATTTCACCATAAGCACACTTGGAATCGTGGTAATTAAAGGGGTACAAATGGTAAAGACTACAGAAGCTGTGATCTTTGGATTGCCATTCTGCCAATGACCATCAGTTCCATTCTTGCTTTCACGATAGCAGGGCCATGTTGCATGTAGGTTTTCAATTATTGTAACTTACCATCAATGGTAACTACTATGGGAACATGTGCAATAATGTGAGCTCATTGCCATGGTAGATACCATTGAAAACGTATATGCAACTTGGCCCAGGAAGGAATTATCTCAACATGAAAAAAACTAAGTTAAATCAAACAAAAGACGCACTTGGTGGTTAAGGTAGAACGATTATTTCATGATTACAGTCATGAATCATTACCACTACCACCCCTTACCTTTGTTACTGTTAAATATCAACACAGATATTTGACAAATAACATCGAGCGAAACCTGACAGTGGGAGAGATTGAGGTACCTGACAGTAGGTCTAGATTTATTGATTGCCAGACATAAGCATGTTGCATTGTGGACTTGAAATCTCACGAGCCCAGAACATGGACGTGATCGCATAGGGGGAAAATTCTCTCAACCCTGGCACAAGAGGGCACTCTTTAACTCTAGCCTCCAACCATTTCACTTTTGACTGTGTCAAACTGTGTGAAATGGTATTTTCTCATTAAAGAAAAACCTGACTAACAGCTATTTATATTCATTTGCGATTCATACTTTCATGTTTATCATTGCATACTATTTAAAGTAAGGAATAAGTAAGAAATGCATGGCCTATGATCATGCCACCACCGTTCTGCTATTATCGAGGGCCCTGGTCTTTTCTTTTTCTTTATTTCAACAGCTACATCATTTCTAAGATGAATCCTTCGTATAAGTATACAAGATTGAATTCCCTTTTTCTTTTCTGCATGAAATTTTCTGGAAAGTCCATGATATCTCAGGGTAAAAGAGTAAGGCTATACAGTTTTTATATCTTAATTTAGTATTAGTGTGTTAGTCACTGCAAAGACGAAGAGTTATCCGATGTTAATAAGAGAGAGGGACATCAACCACGTCTATAAAACTCTTGAGCCCTACCTTGTCAAGCTCGTGTAAGTCATCATCATTTCCAAAAGAAAATGATGGATGGAGATACTGTTTCCGAACAAGTGAATAATCAATGGAAAAACAAAATCATTTTTTTATGTTGTATACTCTTTAATAGCATGACAGGTTCACAATGTGAGTTAATGAAGATCAAAACTCATATTAACCATGGTGAGAAAGGTTTTGTTGACAACCTGTGAAGAATGTAAACTTCTACTTGGAGCAAAGTCAAAGCAAACACACACAAGAATTCTGCTATATTCAATGTTTCAGTTAGGATATAGGAGTTAGGATTTGCATCAATGACTCAAATGATTACCTGCGTGTGTAACAGAGATATATATAACAATACAAAGCCATCAAATGAGCCATAGTAGGTTAACATAATGTTTACCAGATCCCCCCTCACCCGTGTCTATAAAACAGCAATCCTTTGCTGGCAATATAAAGGTTAAGATAAGTATTATTTAGTGTTTTGATTCCTTCTCGTGCAAAACCTGATTTTACTATTCGTAACTAGAGTAGCACAGTGTTTTAACCCAAGGTCTACCAGATTCATTGCAGTCTTCATGCATGATATAGCAATAATTTGGTTGCAGTAATAAATGACTTAAGATGGATTTTTCCTTGTGCTTTGATTACTCTTCCTGCCAAACATGCCAAATATACTCAGATTGGCAGCATGACAGGAGTGGGATGCAAAACCCTTAAGGTGGTCCTAATAGGTGAATCCAATGCCTGTCAGATGCCTGGTAGCCCACATAATGTAGAGCCCATTTATCATATGGACACGGTATATACCTACATGTCCGCAATGAGTAACATATTTAGCATTACCTACATGTAGTTATCAAGATCTCTGGTCCCTTTCCTGCACAGTGGTAAGGAAAAGCCTAATCCTCAAATTGATCATAATGGGCTTACTTTTAAGATTTCACTTGATTACTATTATGTGATATAAGTCTATTTGCCACTACCCTGCCTCAAATCACATTATTCACTTTAATGGCCACTTTCCAGAAGCTTTTGACACTGGAGTTTATGGTCCCTTGCTGACCCTTACTGGAATTCCTGAAATGTAATATACGTGCTTGTACTGTCTGCAGAACATACATAAGGCCGTGAATCATTAACCCATTGTTCAATGGTAAGATTTGCAGGCTTTGTCAACCGTGGTCTGGTTAGGATGTCAACATTTGCCATGGAACTGCAGTAACCAAAAGGAATGTGGCTTCATTGTGTGCTATAAGGTATTTATTGTTTATTCATAGCCTGCTGTCGTCTATTGTCCGTACAGCAGATTGTATGGAAACCTTGCTGCTTAGTATCTGAGTGGAAAAAAAGCCAGCCCAAATATTTGCTTGCTCAGTAAAGTACAGGTAAATGTCTACCCAGTCCATGTCTATGATAGAGCAATCACTTGGCTACAGAAGATGGGTCTTACCTTGTGCTCTGGCTCCTTCTCCTGCGTGACAACCGGATCCTCCTCGTTGCTGAACTCATCGTACGAGGGAGGCACGTAGCCCATCCAGATATTGAAGCAAACCTTGGCGATGTACAGACCGATGGTCAGGACCAGGAACACAAACAGCAGGATGGAACGCGGATCAACGGAACCTGCAAGGTGGCAAAATTGTGTCGATATGTCACACAATAATCAAATTGGAAACCGTCTTTACGTGGAATCATATTGACTGATGGATTACAAGTAACTTTTAAACGGGCTGTCCACAACTGAGTGGATCTTGTAGCTTAAAGACCTGAGATCGAAATTGCGCATATCATGGTGTTCCACACACTGGTGATGCGGGAAGGTGAGCAGAACCCTAGCTGCCAACTGATATACTGACGGATGCAACATGGTACATGAATGCAGACAGTTTGTCCAATTTCCTGAAAAGGGGTGTGAAGCTATAACTGTGAAATATCACACATGTTATTGTTTGGGTATACTGCAGATCTATGCCGAGTTTCATGACTTTGTTAAAAGGGCTGCAATTCCTTCAAAATACATATTATGAATTCTTCCACATCTACTTTAGATACCATGAAATGTTAAATTTACATCTGGCATTAATGTCACTTATTTCCTTTATGACTTAAACATATTATTCTTAAGCAAAAAGAATAACAGAAAAAAGTCACATGTCACTGGTTGTACACTTTTCCATGTGAGGTAACATATGTTTCTGAGAGCTTGTGTCGTTTCTGCTTATCCCCAGGCAAAATCGGAGATATTAGATATTGTCCCACTCCTTCACTTCACACCATCACTCAAACACACATATACATAGCAAGTGAGAATAACATACATGTACACCAGAATGATTTCAAGCCCTGTGGTGAAACACTATACCATGACAAATTATTGGAGATTCTTCCACATCCAATAAGATGGATACAAAGAAATGTGAGCAAAGGATAATTTATAATTCCGATACATTTCTTTACTATAAGTGAACACATACATCTACATGGTATTTCAAAGAAGATAAAAAGACATCACTTCATAGAGGAGTTACAACCTGTCTGTTTCATTGTTTGTATGTTTCTGAATTTAAACTAACATTAATTCTAAGGGCTTGCGTCAGCTGTCCCCGAGCAAAATATCAGAGATTTTATGTAAAAATATCACATCACATCATATCATATCATATCATATCATATCATATCATATCATGTCATGTCATGTCATGTCATGTCATGTCATGTCATGTCATGTCATGTCATGTCATGTCATGTCATGTCATGTCATGTCATATCATATCATATCATATCATATCATATCATACAATATCATATCAAATCAAATCATATCATATCATATCATATCATATCATATATCATATCATATCATATCATAAATCATATCATATCATATCATATCATATCATATCATATCATGTCATATCATATCATATCATATCATATCATATCATATCATATCATATCATATCATATCATATGTCATCCTATATGTTTCCATATGTGTCATCACTCACATGAGATAGAGCGGCATACATCACCGTAGTGAGATACTCTAGTGTGCTATATTTCACAACTGTCTACTTGTGCACTGGATGCTACAGAGTGAAATTTTCATTTCAACTTCATGTGCTCACTCTTTCTCTCTCTCTCTCCCTCTCCCTCTCTCTCTCTCTCTCTCTCTCTCTCTCTCTCTCTCTCTCTCTTTCTCTCTCTCTCTCTAAGGCTGTGTTTTGTGCTTCCATTTGAATACGTTTGTGTGTCTGCACACATCAGTATCAGTGTCTGTGTTCACAGACTTGGTAAATATTGACTAATCTTATGAGAAAATGTGGTGTACATGAAAATTGTATTACTATAGATCAATCTTTCCCTCCACCCGTCTCTCTCTGTCTCTCTCTGTCTCTCTGTCTCTCTCTCTCCCTCCACCCCCTTTCTCTCTCTCTCTCTCTCTCTTTCTCTGTCTCTCTCTCCCTCCACCCCTCTGTCTCTCTCTCTCTCTGTCTCTCTCTCTCCCTCCATCCCCTTCTCTCTCTCTCTCTCTCTTTCTGCTTCCCACTTCCCCTCTATATCTCTCTGCATAGTCAGAAGCTTTCACCCGTTTGCTGACTACACAAATTAAATCTCTCCTTCACTTGATTCCAATCTTGCAGGTTTCTTTCTCCCTCTCAGTATTCCTCATGCTCCCATCTATTTGCTCACTGACTGAACAAAACTGAAACTGGAACACTCTGAGAGAAGCATACATCATACCCCTGACAACGAGCAAACATCAACAATACAACACCCACATATAAGTTGGCAATCTCTGCAACATAAAATTACAAGGGTGACATAAATACAGTCAAAAATGGGTAGTACTGCACTATTTAGTCACAAGTGCATTAAGCAGAGAAACAAACAGACAAATAGACACACACACACACAAACCCTCACTTTACATACAATTCCAATCTACAAACACATCTGATTTCCTCTGTATTTCTGTTGTTCATTTTAACGTTAAATGCATGCATACTGCTTAGAAAATGAATGTGATTTCTTTTTTATAGAATTAAGTGAGTTATGCAAGCAAGCAATGTCTCTCATCAAATCAAATGATCTTTAATACTTTCAACCTTCATTTATAATCATGACTAACGAGGGGTCTTATGCACAGTACTTGTCATCTGTTCTTGGGTGCCAAATCAGCTTCTCAATGACTTTGATTTCTATCATCTAAAAAAATCTTATTGTTAACAAGCATTAGAATACAAGGTTGATAATTTGTCTATTTAGCACAAGAACAGGTCACCAGTCATGCGTCCCCCCGGGCGATGTTGCATATACATTTTCAATTATTGTAACTGACCATTAATGGTAACTACTATGGCAACAGGTGCAATAATGAGAGCTCATTGGCTGTTGTCATAGTAGTTACCATTGATGGTAAGTTACAATAATTGAAAACCTATATGCGACAAGGCCCAGCAGGTCAGATAAAGGCCACTTCATATGCACTATACAATCTTGCTGAAGCATCACTAAGCCTGGGTCACATCAAAGTAGTTTGACTCAAAATGTCATACTATGTCCTAACAAAATTGTAATACAAACTGTGGTGAGGAGAGAATATGTGACTTTAACCAAATAATTTCTAGAATACGGATCTAGTTCATTCATGAACAGTTCTCAGTACGTTCATATTGTCTTCACTCCGTCCGCAGTCCATTGGTCAAAGGGATCAAAGAAACTTTACCATACGATAAAATGATAACATTATAATGAAATGAAATTGGGAGAGTGGGAGGTTCTAAAGAAGCTATGCTTGTTGATATATACATTATGACATTGGGCCCTTACCTTTACCTATCATCAAAATATTACTGTGGTGCGGAAAGCCGTGGTGTGTGCTGTTTCAGTCTCTGTCCCTAAACTAGCGAAACCCAAACTCAACTCAAGCCTAGTAATCAATATAATTTAGCATAAGGTCAGTTTCTAGTTGTAATAATGGAAGGGGGGAGTTCTACAATATTTTCTTCCATTTTCCTTGGTATTTAAACAATAATTTTGAACTGCAAAAGAGCTATCTTACCCAGCCTGAGCACGGAGAAGAAGAGCACAGACAGCTGCAGGAACATGCCGGCAATGACCACAAAGTTGACGGCACTCTGGTGGATGCCCTGGTGGATGCGGGACGGGATGTAGGCAAAGTAGATGTTGTATCTGTCTACCAGGTGCTTCAGCACAATGTAAATCAAACCTGCAGGGAGAGCAATGGATTACAGCTCAATTTCAATTCAATCCTTTGTTGGTTTAACAAACACAATAAACAACTTTTATGAACAATGAATTCAAGATATCACCACAAAGCAAATTGCTGGTAATAATAATAATTGCCATTTATTGATAACAAATACCGAATAAGAAAGTCCAAAGACTCATATCATTAAGTTTATATTGAGCAGATATACAATAATTTCAAATAAGTAAATGACATATATGAACATAAGAGGTACCAATTGTGTAAAAATTCCTTAATAATCTACTTTCATATCGCGCTCTCCTAATATGAGGTACAACTCAAAGAGACTGAATATTACCCCGGCTTTAAGCCAGCAGCTGTAGTAGCACTACAAGCTAGTTGATCTAATTAGATCAGAAGTAAATCCTGCCAGGTACCTATTTACTACATTTGGGTTAAGAGGGACGGCATTAGCAAAACACCTTGTCCAAGGGTGCAGGCACTGGGCAGGGCTCGAACCCAGGATCTCTCTGCAAGAATCAAGAGCTCTCACCACTATACTATAGGGCCCTGGATGCTGATGTTACTTTAACCTTTCAGCACCATTGGTGCATGACATAGGTAATAGGTCAATAGGCTTTTCCTAGATTGGTACTAAGAGGCTTAAAGCCAGTGAGGAATCACATGTGGGGGGGGGGGGAATTTATCCCCCGCAACACATACAAGAGCCCCTGCATAAAAAAATAAAATATAAAGCCTATAATGCAAAACATTCTAGTACGATGGTGTAAATCAAACCTGTAGGCCGAGCAGTGAAGGCTAATGGGACAATTAACACCTTCTAACCCATCATTACGGCAACAAAAAAGAGGTGTTTAAAAATTGCTGATGACATCAGTAACATTTACACCTTCAAAGCCACCATGATTATTTTATTGATGACAAAGTTTATTGACCTTTGAGGGATATGACCTCAATTCTGATCATTCATGTGGTTAACCATCTCTTTAACATAATTGTTTGACATAACTTCATTGGATTTGTAGGCAGATTGGTGGCAGAGGCATAAAAATGGCAAAATATTGCAATGAACATTCTTAAAGCCAACTTACCAAAGGGAGCAATAAGAGGGCATGTTATACTGTAGACCAAGATGACAGTGAATGTAGTGAGAATCCAAGCATATTGAACGCCATACTGGAACTCATACGCAACCCTCTGAAAAAAAAAAAAAAAAGAAGAGAAAAATAAAGAATCAGAAAAATTATCCAACATAAATTTGAACACAGGAAGAGTTAACACAAAAAAAAATCAGTAGTAGACTGAGAAAAGACAACTTTCACCATGGCATCTTTTAGTCTAACAAACTACATGATTGCTTTGAGAAATTGCAGAATCCATATTTCATGTATTTTTGTATTGTACTCCTTAAAGTTTCAAACGTGTCTTGTATAATATACAATTGCTATGAGATATTGCACATCCATATTTCATGTTTCTTTGTATTGTGCTCCTTTAAGTTTCAACCATGCTTTGTATGTAACACTCTCACTTTGTCTTCTCTATGTCTCAAACTCCCAGTTCTCCTCTTAATCTCGCATTCCTATTGAGGCATTCATTTGACCATAGCATCCTGCAGTTCTCTCACCTCGATTCCCTTTGTATCCACCAGTACCAATGATGACTTACGATGGAAGTATTATACAAATGTTTGTACCAACAAATGTATGCCAGGATTAGGACACTTGTCAATTTTTGTTTTTGACCTGCAAGAGAGCAACTCTACATTTACAGATCAAAAACATTATTATGTGGACTAAAGATGAAAATTACCATATCACTTTTCTGATTAACTCACACTTCGTTTTGTGATTTTCTCTGCCTCTGACCGGGTCCAGAGCATGTTGATGCCATAGTAGAAAAGCTCTGGGAAGCGGATGAGCTCAAGGGCCGTACCGATGAAGGCAGAAGTTATGATGTAATTGACAAAGAAAGCTCCATTCTCAGGTAGAAATATGCATCTGGAAAAAATAAAAAGGTTTGGATCGCATATATGTCACATACTCTGAATCTGTAACTTGAATCTTCCCCTGCCACCCAACTTGAAGAAAAATATATAAAAGAATAAGAGAGTGGGATTCCTTATTACTGCTGTTGAAAAGAACGCTTTTTGTTCTGAATGTGGATTTAATTTCTTCTTTAATTTATTCTATTCTACAGTTGAACTCTTTTTAAGAACATAACTGTTGACAGTTTCATTCATTATGAACTTCTAAATAGCAAAGGTGAATGACCATATCTCGTACTAAAAGAGTGTTCTCCCCTGAGAAACAGCGGCTGCTATTTCAATATTTTATAATAGAATGGAATGATTCTTTCAATTTGGGTTACAAGGCTTCACTCACAATTTACATCTCTTGTTATAACAAAATCATGAGTAGTCTTCTGGTAATATGATATAAATCTCAATGAATTGCACCTGATGCTTGTAAAATGTTGGAACTTGATTACAAACTCTGCTCTTACAACATTTGAACCAGGATAATTGTTTCTTTTACCTAGTATTTATTCCAAAATTCAAAATTGCATTCCTAAATTTTGTTCTTAAAAAATGACATTTTCATTTTACAGTGCTTTGTTAATTTCTGCACAAATCTTAATTCCAATGATCTACACCAGTTTCTTAAAATAATCATTTTGTAAATACTCCAAAAAGCAATGGTTAAAACATCATCGACCATGTGAATTGGGTGTGTTTTAACAAGAACAAATATCTACCTCCCTAATTGCATTCCATAAACATTTCTTATCTACCAATCTCCTAAAAAACAGAATGTTCACTTTACATCTTAAGAAAACATATTGTAAGCCTTCTTGACATAAACAACTTTCACAATGATCGGTTTCACAAAGTTTCCAGGAAAGTATGTTTGAACCAGGATACTTACCCCCATCTCATTTTGATCTCTGATACGCTTTTCAAGCTGTATTCAAATAGGGCTTGTGCACTGTTGGGCAAAAACAATAGAAAAAATATCAAAACCTGATATACCATTTTATGAGAAACTGATTTTCCAAATACATGTAACTCACTTCTTTGACTAAAAGCACAATTTTTAGATATGTTCCATCAAACATGAAGTGATAATTTTTAGTTAAAGACATATTTCAGAGCAATGCCATGGTGGAAATGAGTAGCATGCACCGTTTAAATACAGTCTTTCAAGAACAAAAAACTATGACTTGCAGACATATCTAATTTCTTGCTAAGCCTAAATGAATTAGCAAGGGCATATTTGTGGAATTACTCCTTAAAACTATTCTGTAAGAAATTTGCGACTAGCGTGCAACCGCTGCATATCACGACCCGTTTTTTCATGACTTTTTCTTTTGAAGTGTCTTGCAACTTTTGACACCAAATTTCAAAATGACACCCCCAGTCAAGACCCGCTCTCAAAAAGACCAGTCAGAATAAGGTTAAAAGATATTGGGAAAACAAGTAAAAAATCTATGAAAATTTTTTTTACCTCCTTTTATATAAAGAGCTTTCAAAAAATGATTATTCCTGACAAATGAATGACATCATCATTGAAAAATATATTCATTTAAAACATCTTTGATCAATTTATGTTCATATAAGCATAGAGTGTGATCAGTATTGCTCCAGGGCAGAGCAAAAGTTGACCAAAGATCTTTCCCTGATTCATTTTATGGGACCTCAAGAAGTCACACAATAAAGCACCTGTAATGTTGAGCCAATTGGTTGGTAGCCTCAGTTTTGGGTTTTAAAAGAATATTGTGACAAAGACTTGCTCTTTAAAATATCATGAGGTAAAGATGATTGAATAAGTTTCCTGTGACAAATATATGGCTAGCCTCATTATTAAGATCTATCTGACATAATTGTTCACTTCTCAGGTGTGTGGCCTATGGTGAGCACTGGACTGTACCTTGCAAGGCCAAGCGAGGGCAGTATGAGGATCATGAGGAGGAGAAAGACAAAGGTCTTGCGCATGATGGTGTGGTTGAGCTTGGTGCGGGTCCAGTGAAACTCAAAGTAGTAGCTGGAGTAGACGACTAGGAGAGGCAGTAGGGCGGCGAAGGTCCACAGCAGCAGGGTCGGCAAGAATTGGGACAGGAACGGAGACTGCAAATAGATGTGTTCAGAGAAGAATCAAGGTCTAAATTGCATGTTGAAGAATAAAAAAACCCTCAAAGTAGTAGCTGGACTAAACAACCCAGAGAGGGAGCAGGGTGGTGAAGGTCCTCAGCAGCAGGAATTGGGAGAGGAATAGGGACTGCAAACAGAGAAGAGTATTATAGAGTCTTGACTGTATGTTTTAAAAGCTAGAAAAACGTGTCTGCGCCCAATCAACTAGTATGCCTCTACCCTCTTGATTTGGCCTTGACCTATGACCTTTGAACTATCTGACCCATAATGTAATCAGTTGATGGTCCCATCATATATCAATATTGTACCAAGTTTGGTGAAGTTCGGTCACATATTTTGAGTTACCACATAACATGTGAAATTTTAGGATTTGAACTTGGCCTATGACCTGTAAATACTATGTTATGTATTTGCTCTTAACCTCTCTTTGATACCTTGTGTTCATTTTTTAATTTCTTGTACCTGAATGTTATATTTGTTACAGGTTTCATTTACTCTTTAAATTGGTATCATTCTACTTTGTTGAATTTGAATGTGGAAATAAATGAAATTAAATGAAATGAAATATAGGAGATAAACTATGTATTGAAGCCCAGATTTATTGTAGTATCATATATAATACAAGACGGTTGGTGTGTTGGTTATGTTATATACTTTAAAGTAAAATATAGAATACTTTGAAAATGTGACCCTTCCTCTATTCATTACAACCCCTTCGTCCAGCATTTGTAATCGTGCTTGGGCAAGGTATACTCCCTGGAGAGAGGGTATGGTGCACACATTGCTATGCATGAGAGACATTCCTGTATCTCATAGCCATGGTTTTAACTGTAACATCCCTTAAGAGTATTAAGAATGCATGTAGAGACCGACCATACATGGTTCTACCATTTTTTTTTTTCAAGAGACAAAAATAGAGTGCGCCCTCTATGTCTGACCTACCTTGGCCTGGGCTATGGCGTCCTGGTAGTTGGTAGTGTCCAGTGTGGTCATGATGACAGACGGTGTGGTCAAGAAGAACAGCAGCACAAACAATGCTAGAGAGGGAGAAGAAATTGTAAAATTTTGCATAAAAAGAAAGTTTCAAGGAATCCCACCATAATGAATAGCACGTCTCTCTCTCTCTCTCTCTAAGTGCTGTATGCCCAGACATAGGTGTTTATGGTGTGCCAGAAATGTCTGTTTCTAGCTTTCTGGATCAGGTCCACCTCCCTCTGACCTGTACCTCTCTATGCAAGCCATGCATTCAGACTGGTCATCCAATTCATCCGTTTCCTCCTGCTACCCCTCTCTCCCTTTTTCTTTTCTATCATTGCTATATTTTCCAAACCGTCCTTCCTTATTGTATGTCCTAAGAAATCCTTTACCTGGTTCTCATCTCCTCAATCAGCATTCTCTTCACTCCAACTCTTCTTAGAACCTCTTCACAAATTACTCTGTCCGTTCATGGATTCCTTACCATTCGTCTCAAGGAACCACATTTCACAACTCTCCAAATGTTAATGTCTGATGTTCTTGATCATGCTTCACTTCCATACATCAAAACGGGTAACTGAATCTCCATTCACTCCAACTCCAACCACGTATATATGTTCAAGTGAATTATCAGGTAAACTAGGTACACTAGCAGCAAACTCCTTACTTTGGAGGCATCTATGTTAGCCTCATAATTTCACCTTCATTTCGCTATTAAAAATCATTACAAACGCGATATCAAATCTCAAATCCTAATGGGTTAACCAGAAAAGAGCCTCCTTTTGCAGACAACTTATGCAAATCAATGCAATAGTATTCAAATATTTCGCGATCGTGAGGTTCCGCCCAAAACACAAAAAAGCAGCTGGAAATAAATGTATTGCATATATTTTGCGTGTCGCACATTTACAAGGGATAAACCAATATCAGAAAAGATGGAAACAGGTGACTTTTTCTCTACTGACAACATGTAATAGTCTTCTTTTTTCCCTATGACTTTACGAAATAGTCTTTTTTTCCACTCTGAGCTTCTTTCGCTCTCTCTGTGGCAAACAGTTGAACCATTTGTGGTCATGTGACACACTTTTAACCAATCAACGAACTGGAATATACTACTGAGGGCTATGAAAACAGAAGATGGACTTACCAATGTTGATGAGAATGACACTGAGCCACCAGACATAGGGACTGATAGACAGGTTCTCCCTGCAGAGGAACAAATGTGGAGAAGAGAACGTAACTCTTTATGCCCCATCAATGTATTTTTGCACAAGTAAAACATACAAATCCCATAGAGCAGCATTTTTTCTTGCGCATAAGGGATAAAAGGGTTACGTAATTCAAACCGACAAAGAGCTCTTAATCAGTCAAAGCAGCAAAGCAGCAAATTAAGAGAGACTGTTTATATAATTTTGAGCCAAATCAGGCAAAATACTTACATAAGTGTGAAGTGTGTCAATTGATTTTCATTTTTGTTTACATTATGACTGTACTCTAGACTTTCTTTGAGAATAACCTTGCTGAATGGAATCTTCTGATTTTTTAGTGTTAATGTGTCAGATGGGCTGAGCATGTATCTATAGGCTAGACCAGAGTAGCTCAGATCAGAGCTACATGCATGTGGCCATGGTTCTGGTATGCTCAAATTACACTAGCAAGGGAACAGGGATTTTTGCAGAGTAAATACCACAATGATAACTTGAACATTTTTGCACGGCAAAATGCAGGCACGATTCTGTGGCAATTGTTTTTGCATGTAGTGAAATTTGCAGCCTTACAATGATTCAAGAAATTTGTTTAAATAAAACCAGTAAGATACCAAATTATACAGTAGCAACTCCTATATGTGTGCACCACCACAAATGTTATGGAAACATATATAGTCTTAACCAGATCCTTACTGAACACGCATATTTACGGGCTGGCTTTTTCCCCACTCAGATACTGAGCAGAGTGACTACCGTGTAATCTGCTGTACACACAACAGACGACAGGCTCTGCATAAATGTCAAATTCCTTATACGATGCAATTAAGCCACACCCCTTCAGTTATTGCAGGTACATGGCAATATTTTAACATAACAGGGCGAGGATTCACAAAGCCCCAAAGTCTAACTGTGAGCAACGCGTTAAGCACAAAAGGGAAGGAATTGACCAAGAGAGAGATGACCATATAGCACTGACCAGATGATGTCATCAGGCTTGGGGGCAAAGTCCACCTCCCAGACGGTGGAGTGCAGCTGTCTGCTCACACTGGATACAGTGGGTGGGCCGGTCTTCAGAGTAGCATAGTCACTGACGATCCTGCAAAGAAGCAAAACAAAAAATAGTCAATTCTTGAGACAATAATAGATCAAAGGGTGTATAACATCATAGAGTACCGAGGTATACGTATCATATGAACATGTTGTCAAGACAACTGGATCTAAATTATGTGAGAAGAGCAAACAGCAGTGATCAAAACGCTCATTACAACAAGCTTTCAGGCCTCGTATATCAAAAAAAGTTTGAGTACATTTACTCCTTGCATGATATACCTTGTATGATATACTGCAAATGGCTGACAAATCTGCAATATGAGAAGTACATAGCCCTGAAACAATTGGTATATTTATGATTCAATTCAAAGGGTATCTTTTTGACATGGTCACTGACGGAAGTACAGACAGGAGAGAGAATGTTTATATCATGTCTTGGATGCATGCAAATACGTTTCGGGGTGGAGGATCAATCTATGGACCATGGGCATTTTGGGCCCTATTTCATTAAGCTGTTCGTAAGTCAAGTACAACTCTTTGCATGACTGGTGACCTGTTCTTTGGTGTCAAATCAGATTTTTAGTGATTTTGAATCCCATCAGCTAAAGTTGAAATCTGATCTTTAATGATTAAAATTCTTGTTCTCAACAAGCGTCTGAATACAAAGTTTATGATTTGTCAAATTTGATAAGGATTGTAGGAAATTCACTCCCACCATGTTAAAAGGGGAACAAATCTCATTTGGCACAAGAATAGGTTACAAGTCGTGCGTAACTTAGGAACAGTTTTTGAAACAGGGCCCAGGTCCCCTTCTCCAGCGCTGGCAGCCCTTTTATGCATAATAAATAATAATCACAAAAATAATAATTATAATACTTCTATTAATCACTAATTATCATAATTATTATAATTATGATACAAATAATGACAATATGATAAATTATGAGAAAAATGATTATAATAATAAGAAGAATATGACTGATTTGCCTTACTTTCCTGCCATAGCTTCGCTGTGGACAGAGACAAATGCCATGCCTAGGTTGCTCTTAAGTGCCTTTCTCTTCTCCTCGGCTACAGACGCTGTTAGCTCCTCCTCCTGGTTGCTATAGTACTCTATGGCATCCGTCTGATCAGCAAAAACATGGATATAGGAAGTATTACACATGACCATTCATATACGTCACCTATCCGTATTAATAAGCACAATATTTGCAGCAATGTTACTGATGCATTACCGATTAGCTGCGTATAGGAACAGGAGTCGGTCAGATATTGCAGTATTTGCTTCCTCCTTTTATGTGGCTACTTCGCAGCTTTTTAGTAAAAATACCACAACATTCTGGTAAGCAAATCTTTTCAACTGAGTCCACAACAAAGCCATAAATTTTGCAACGGGTTTTGGTATGTATTTGGCTACTCGCAATGCTGTTATCGTGAAATTGTGACACTATTGCGTGTTTGCTCTTGCTAAGGGTGTGGAGAGAGTCCATGTCCAAAATAATGCAATTTGATGGCTTTTTCGGTGGATATGAACGCCATTTTTAGATGCTAACTGGAAACATTCTTACCAACGTGCATCAGTCATATAGCGGTATTATCATGACAATGGTATACAAATGGGGCTAATGAATTGCTTGCATCCTATTTATCTACAATTGTGTACAGGGCCCAGCTCACAAGCATTGTTACTTTTGTGGTTTAAACCATGACATATTTTGCTATCATATGCAATATTATTTTGGTTTGTGTGCACAATGAATCTAATCATCAAAAGGGTGTTAAATCTAAAACTGAAATTACAAAGCATTGCCTGTCCTATGCCTGAAAATCACATCAAAATTAGCCTATATACCCACACATGTAAGACAAAATCTTAACGAGGAGTTTCGTGAGGGGGGATTTTTTTTGTGTCGGTACCTTGGGCCCCCTGCAAGCGAGTTGGCCACAGGTGCCTGCTCTGAGGGTGGGGCGCTCAGTGGTCCGCTGATAGATCCTCTCACAGTGAAGTCTGTTCAGGTGGGCGTCCCGTCTGAAGGAGAAGGAGAAGGACAAGGTGAAGAACGGCTAGGTCAACAATTAGCATGAGATACATGTGTAGGCATGTAAGGTAAGGGCCATACTGACAGTGATATCATAGCCAGGGTCTATTTCACTTGAATCTGAAATCAACCGGAAATTGAATGCTATTTAGCCACTAATTTTCAAAATCCAACTTCACTACGCCCTCGCAATGAATTTAGTCATTAGTAAGGTTTAATTAACTAGGAATGTTTCACGGGTGATAAATAACATCGGCAACAAGGTAAATCCATTGCACAATGTCAATGTTTAGTCTTCCCAGTCTTTCCAAATAATTTCACTGATCTCATGATGGCATTTCGCAGACTATTTTTTCTTTTCATTTATCAAGCTTATTCTCATTGACAGGTTCAATGTAGTAATTCAAAAGTTCTTCCAGTTGGTCTCAAAAATGGCAGCTTGATATTTATGCATCTGAAATATGCATCGCAAACATTGATGGTCATCAATAAGTATGTGCAAATTCGCAGGAGGAACCAAACTAGACGAAGATTCACAGAGCCCTATGATGAATGTAACCGAAGAGGAAATGATCAATCAACTGGAAGGACAGGCTTAGCTTCCATGCTTTTTGACATGGCTGATTCAAAATTACAAATATGAATCTAGTTCTCACAAGATTAGTGACCCTTTCATTCTCCTCTTTTCACCTTCTGCTTGGGCAAGCCATAGAAGGTATTGAGGATGATTAGTCTATTGTGGCCAAACCCATTAATTGCATATTGTACTTTGTATTGAAAATGCCCAAAAGACTGGAAGCTAGGCTATGAGGAGACAAGAATGTACAAACCTCTGTGTGTCCAGCCTCTTGAGCCTGGCTATGTCGTAGGCAAACTGGACATCGGTCACTACTACATCAGGGTATGCCTCCCTGGATGGATGAAACAAGAAAAAACAAATAAAGGACTGGTTTTGGATCCATTCATCTAGTATACAAACATATTTCACATTAAATCACCACTTCCATTAAAAAATCTTAGATAATCTTCTAATATTGTTCACATTTAAACTAATTATGTAAAACTGGCCACGATGTCTTTTTCACAAAATAAATCCCAGGAAAACACACATTTGGTCTGCTTTCCTAGAAGTAGAAATCTGGATGGAAAACACATCATATTTTCCACCAATTCTTCTGCAAGTCAAAATTTTTCATTAAAATGTCATGATATTTCAATGAGGCCATACCATAAGCACATAGTCTTGAACTTTCAAAGGACTTTTAGATTTGGACCATGGTATATGCCTATTCCAAGGCATATAAGAATATAAGTGTGCTTTATTCAGGGTGTACACTCCAGAAAGGTACAATATTGAAGGCATGTGTTTGCCACAGGGTGCAATATTCATGCTGGTTTTCTTTGGTTTAGACTACGGTTTCTTCAAAATCACTTTAAAAAAAATGTGGTCTTAATCTCAGTAACTAGCATGAATTCAGCGCCCTCTGCCAAACATATATATGCATTCATGATTGGACTTTTTTTAAGTGTGTGCGTTAAATCAAGTGCACCCATCTGCTCATATGCCATAAAATATGCACAAATCATGGTCGAAATGTTAATCACCTTTGTGAATTTTGGCTTATACGGTCAAATTCTCGGGCCAGTGACGACCATACCAATCAATGCACCAATTAGAGCCTTAAGTGGAACCACTGGGCAGAGATTTAGCTCTCTTACATCAAAGATATATCTCAAGTGAACATACAAAACAGGTTTGAGATCCTGAGTTTCTTCCTACATTGCGAGGACATCATTTTTAATATCATGTTTTAATAGTTCTGTCAGCGCAGTTCCGATAACGAAACCACTTAACGGTGTCTATCGATCACAACTGCGATATATCGCAGTCAGAAAAGAAAATCTCAAAAATTGTTTGTGTGCATGCACGCCACTCAATATCGTTTCTGCTGTGCGATAATTTACTTAGGTACAAAAATGAAGTACGCATATTAATCTAGTGGATGTGCAAACAAAGTGGCACGCAGAACATCAAGATAGCCGATGTTTCGCGCACCGCATCAATTAATTTGATTGTTCTCAAATTACAGAAACGTATCAGACCCCACAGCAGTATAATAGATATTCAATTCTAGTACCAGAACAATGAAGAAGTGGTTTTGAAATGCCCGGTGGTCCCCTTTAATTGTTTAGAGTGACTTACTGGAAATGCTGCTTGATAAGTGCAGCATCAGTCCTTTCTAGAGGAATACCAGACACGAGGAGAGTGCGGGAAACCTGAAACAGAAATAACAAAAGTATTCATTGATTAGTATTTTTTACCCAGGGTATAATCCCTTCAGTGGTTAAACACTGCTTTTGTGTGTACAAGGGGGCCCTGCTTTGACATTTTGACATTCAACACATCATGGTTTACATAAATACAGACATAAAACATGTACAGTTCAGTGACAAATAAACATCATGATGGAACTAAACGAAATGAGAACAAACAAAATTGAATTGGGTAGACTTATTGGATTAGGCCTATTTCATTTTGGCACAAATTGTAACTAAATAATTGTTTAGCAAAAGTAAGAATATTATCTGCTTTTCCAGTGACTGAACACATATTTAAACAAAACATAGATCTAATGCCAATTATTATCATTTATTTAGGTCTTCTTCTTCTTCCAAAAAAAAACTGCTTTAAAGGTGCGCCCTGTAAATGATATCAGTTGCAGCCGTGTTTTGCAATGAACAATAAAGCAGTTTAAAAAAAGTTTCGTTAAGAATGAAGACAATTTACCAACTGTAATATATTCTCCCAGCAAATACAGTATGATTATGAAATTCAGATTTCATGGAAAGTGTTATATACATCAGTTTGTACTGACATATGTGAAATCCACCCATTTACAAAATCAAAATACAAAGTATCTTCAATGGATAGATTTATGAATCAATCTGGTTTAACCCTTTGTTTGTCGCACTTAATGGCATTCTATGGGATTTGTGTGCATTATTTGTGATAAACTACACATGTGGCTCAAAAAGAGTTAAAAGAATTCAATTACATTCAGCTCAAGGTTTATTAAAGTCATCTTCACAGCTATATAGCTGAATTGCAACAATTTACAAGGTAAAAACAAATAAACATAAAACATATGAAATAATTTAACTATCCTCTGCAAGTACATTTTATTAAATAGTAGTTGTATGAAAATATGTTGACTAGAGTCCAATTAAAATGTGCAATGTTAATCATTGATTTCTTTTAAAAACAATTGTAAAAAAAAATACAACAAAATTAAGAAATTCGACCAAATGTTACAGCAGCATTGAGATGAGTCAGTGAACGGATCAAAAACTATAGAGTTCTCCTGTTGATAATGATTGATATGCTTCATAGCAAAGTGGGTATGATTTTCTTGGAAATTTGTCAAAAAAATGATCAAAAGAAGGTAAGAAATCCCTCTTTCTTACTGTGTCTGTCTCCTCTCGGTAAGGTAGGTGCATGGAGAAGTGCCGCATGAAGAGGATGACGATGACGAAGTACAGCATGCAGAACATGGTGTGCACCCACAGCTTGCCATCTCTGCACACAAGAGGGATGAAATTAGATCGGCATTACATATCAAAAAGGGTTGTCATTTCTGAAACGTTGAACCTCCTAAGGAATAAAAGGAGTATGATATGGAAAAGAATATGGTGGCCTTCTTTGATATTACTGATGAGATATTCATTAATATAAATAGAAACATTCTCACGCATTGAATCTCCTGAATCAAAGGAGTAAAATGTAGGAAAGGATAAGATCATGGTCTTCTTTACTGATAATGATAAGATATTAATTTCTACCTTAATTTTTGTGATTTCTCTAATAAGTCTAAGATCTAACATTTGTACAACCTGTTAACATGGATAGGCACACGTACATACTATAACCAGATGATCCCTGTGCTATGTACAGGTACCTATATGGATTATGAGACTCCAGTAAGCAATAATTAAACCTACTGGTTAGGGATGTTGGTGATGGTGGTGCGGCCAAAGTTGTTGGCCCCGAGCTCCTGGCTTCCACTGAAGTTGACCGGCAGGATGACCACCAGGCTCAGGAATGTGATGATGACCAGTAGGATGATGAGATAGCGCTGGAACTGTAAGTACTGCACCGCATCTGTCCCGGAGTGGGTCCGGATATCAGCATCCCTAGGAGCAAATCACAATGGAGGATGAGCATTTACTTGGGGACTGGAAGAAAGTTTGAATCTGAGACATGTTTCTTATAATGTAACGGACCATTAGACCCCGTAATGCAAAAAATAACCCCTCAATAAAAAAAAGAAGAGAAAAGGTCCCCTGTGAAAAATTAAAGGAAGTAAATAAATATCATTGTTTAAAATCATTAAATGTTGGCCGACTTTTTGACATCATTTACACTTAGATTATACATTTATAAAAAAAAAACATGAACATTTACAACAAGAACAAGAAAATTTAATTCTGTACCCAACACATGCTTGCAAATGCAGTTGTAACCCTCTCATTACCATTGGCATGAATATGTGTAGCAAGGCAATGTGGTTTTCAAGAGCTGGTATTGTAAAGGTTAAGGGATCTGAGGAAATTCGGATTGATCTTGTGAATAGGCCATCTTCCGTGATATCCGTTAGAGGCACACTTTTTAAAAGCATATGAATTAACTTATATTTTATAAAAATATATCAAACAATTGTTTTTGTCTCAGCTTGATGGTCACATCTCACAAATGATGAGAGGGCAACACAATAAACCCTCTTTGTTCAATCAAACAAACAAAGCCTGACTCTATCACCTTCTATCAGCATCACATGGTAAAGACATAATGTGTCATTATTGTATGCAAAACTCATTACCATATGTCTAATTCCCAGTTACTGGTACATGTATGATTAAGGTTCCAACTGCATTATGTACAATCATGTGTCAGACTTTAGACTTTAATACCGGTAATTTGTTTCACTTTCACTTTAAACACAATTAATTTCTACATCCTGTCAGACTTGCGTGTGACTTTGCATAAAATCCATCTTTCCATTGTGACGCACATATATAGGGAGTACTGTATCTTGTACTCACATATCTTTTTCTTCTATAACGAGTATTGGGGCCTGATGAAACAGTCTTTGTTGTGTCTTTGCGAACAAATTATAATATGAACTTAACAAAATATATGAGGATGTAAGGAATAATGAGAATATTTTGCACATTTTGTCCATTATATCTATCAGTAAATGGCTGTTTAATCCCTTTTCCCTGCATATTTACTTGTATGATGGTGCAAAACACATAAGGGCTTTTTGGGGCCATTGTTGCTGTTTTAAGGGCATCTAGAACTTGGTAACAAAACAGCATTGTTTTTAAAGACAGGGTGTCCCTTTTGAAGGTCAGAAAAATTACATTTGGGAAAAACTCCGAAAAATGGAAGATGATACTGTACTAGAAGCTCCCTCCAATAACAGAACTGGAAATTGACTTTATGCGCTATGGTCCCCATCAGTCTGCTCTAGGGTGTATGCGTTCAATGGGAGCCATACCGTCGCGTGCTCAGAGGGACAAAATGATTACGAATGCAGACTATGCTAGCTGCAATTCAAACTTCAACAAGGATATTTTTTTCACTTTGAAAATGTTTGTGAAGCAATGACTGTGAGACTTCAAACATGTTATTGTTAGGTATACTGCTGATTCCTGCTTAGTTTCATGACTTTCGCAAATGGGACACCCCATCTTTAAATGGACAGATATATAAAAGCAGAATATTGCCAATATTTTATGAGGGGAAAGTCCTTTTTTTCTTTGAGTCACCCCTGTCTTGGCTATGTTGTGAGGCAGTCTTAGTTAGCTATGGGCTCATCAGTGCACTCCACTCCATCCAATTCTCTATGTTGGTGATATGTCCCACACAGGCAGTCAGTTAAAATATTGCATATATATAGTCATAATGAATTTACAATATCAAATGAATAAGTTCCTTACTTGATTCTGAATATAGCTGGAATCCAGTCACATAATCCCTGTCATAAAAAAAGAAAGAAAAAGAAATTGCAAAGACCTTGTAAGTAGAGTTTTTAGATAGAAATCTCAAATAGACCTTATTGCCATGCCAATTACAGTCACCATGGCGAGGGATAAACCTTTGCCTTAAGTGGAAGGCCTTTAATGCCAATGAGAGTGGAAAATGAAATCCTCACCGAAGTAAGCTAAATGTAAATAGACAAAGAGAGGGTGGGTAGACAGAGAGAGGGAGAGGGAGGAAAGGGGCGTAAGGAGAGAGGGAGAGGGGAAGAGGGGCGAAGGGAGAGAGAGAGAGGGAGGGGGGGGGAGAGGGGAGTAAGTAGAGAGGGAAAAAGGAAGAGGGGTGTAGGGAGAGAGAGTGAGAGAGAGAGAGAGAGAGAGGGGGGGGGGGGGGAAGAGGGGCATAAGTAGAGAGGGAGAAAGGAAAAGGTGTGTAGGGAGAAAGAGAGTGATGGGAAGAGGGGAGCAAGTAGAGTGGGAGAAAGGAAGAGGTGTGTAGGGAGAGAGAGAGTGATGGGAAGAGGGGGGTAAGTAGAGAGGGAGAAAGGAAAAGGTGTGTAGGGAGAAAGAGAGTGATGGGAAGAGGGGAGCAAGTAGAGTGGGAGAAAGGAAGAGGTGTGAAGGGAGAGAGAGAGAGAGTGATGGGAACAGGGGAGTAAGTAGAGTGGGAGAAAGGAAGAGGTGTGTAGGGAGAGAGAGAGTGATGGGAACAGGGGAGTAAGTAGAGAGGGAGAAAGGAAGAGGGGTGTAGGGAGAGAGAGAGAGAGTGAGGGGAAGTGGGGCATAAGTAGAGTTTGAGGGAAAAGGGAAGAGGGTGTAGGGAGAGAGAGGGGGGGGCAAAGGGAAGGAGGAGGAGGTAGGGGAAGATGAAAGAAAGACAACAGGAATAGTAGAAAAGAACAAGAGAGAGAAACAGGGATATAGTGGGTGGGAAAGGGGAGGGGGGGGGTAGAGAGAAATAGTGTAAGAACGAGCACGAGCTATAAGTCATAACATCTAATACATCACCTTGAATTCCAGGTTTGAACACCTCATGAATTCCATCATATGATTAACAGTAACACCAGAATGAATGAAAACACATTCTTGTGTCAATCTCCCAGGGATGAACAGGTGAATTCTTTTCAAGCACAGTCTGCTCCTGAATTCCGCATGACATGTTTCATGACACAGCTTAAGTAGTACATGAAGCATTAACATCAACGAATAGTAGCAAAAGTGTATTGTATGTGCCTAATCAATGATTTTTGCTGCAAGGTCTACAATTGAATTTAACAGTTATGTCAATACATTACCAGTCTATAGTCACAGGTACACAAAGAGTCTGGCAATATGATGTTTGGAGAAATTATTAAAAATGAATATTTGCTTTTTTTGCATGTTTTTGTTTTCCAGTATATTGACATGTACATGTAAGGTAGAGAGTAAAGAGAAGTATTGTAGATTGAAGGAAGTATAACTTCAAGAATAAACTGCATTTCCAGTTACAAGGTGTGATTTAGGGAGGTGTTCGCTCCTTCTCAGCAGAACTTCATTATAAATGTCATGTACCAAACTTTGTTTCTATGCCAACCTTATATGGTTTTAATATATCTCTGATTTTCTGTAAACAAATTGCTGAGATTTCCATTTATAGTGCATCTCTACCACATGCCCCGAGATGATCGATTGGACAGATCAAAACAGAGAGGAAAATAAAACGGGACTAGGGGAGAATTTCCAGAGGCAAATCGTATTTGCCACCTCCTACATAATACCACAAAATCTACAGTAATGGCATGTCGTGATGGGATGCTAGTCATCAATCCAGTCATCAATCTTAAGGAGCTGACTGCCACAAATAAGGTCAGACCTGAAAACAGATGTCTTTGTGCTGATCATCATCAGCATCTCAAACCCCTCCCCCATTGCGGGTGAATATAGGTGCAGGTAGGAGAGCAAATACACTGAACATATCAAGTGCATTTTACGAGAATGCAATTAGCGAGTCGACTTTATTTACATAGAGTGAGAATGGGAGAGGGAGAAGAGCAAGAGAGAAAGAGTGAGGGGAAATAGAATTTCGAGACAGAAAAATAAAGGGGGGAAAAGAGAGAACAAGAATGTGAGAGGAGAGGAAAAGGAGAAAATAGAAGATAGAGAAAAAGAGGGCAATAAGTAGATGAGAAAGAGAAGGGGGAAGGGAAAGAAAACATGTATGAAAGAGGAGACATAGAGAAAGAGGTGAGGAAGAGAGAGTGAGGGAGAGAGAGAGATAAAGGATACAGAAAGGGACGGGAAAGAAAATGCCAGAAGCGAATATGTGTGTGTAGAGAGAGAGAGAGCATCCAAGCCCTCATATTAAGGGGAAAGTCCACCCTCAAGTTAAGTTGATTTTCATAAAAGCAGAAGCATAGAAGAAACAATCTTTTCAGCGCATTGCCAATTTTAAAGAGTTAATGATTTTGCTTTGAAAAAAAATAATTATGAAAGTGATATAATTAAATAATTAAATAAATGCCCCAAATGGATTAATCTTGTGCAGGAATGTATACTCCTTCATGTGAAGTATCTTTTGTTATTTTTGATGTTTTTATATCAAAAGTTACCGCACCAAAGCACATATTTCTGGTGCTTGGTCCTGAATAGGCGACCTTCAAGGTGGACTTTCCCTTTCATTGTCCGTGACTCACAGTTGCTCTGGAGTGGGGAGGATGATCAGCCTCCTCCTCGTTGTCAGCATTGATACCCCCCTTTGCTGCTCCTGACTTTCCCTGGGAGCTATGATCCCCATAGAACATGCTCGTCCATCTGTGGATGACATGCAAATCAGAAAACATTGGATTAATGTAAAGCAGCAAACATGAGAGGTAGTATAAAATATGTACACAGAAATTACCTCCCTTTCCCACCAATGGGCCCCTCTAAAAAAAACACACAATAATAATCATAAAAACATTCAACAAATATTGCCCATATCATAATTTTAAGAAGAAGAAGAAGAAGAAAAAAAAAAGAGAAGAAATAGAAGTAGAACTAGAAGTAGAAGAAGAAAAAGAAAAAGAAGAAGAAGAAGAAGTTTATCAGACATGAACGCCATAAAAGATGTCTAACAGCAATCATTCTTGAACAGCAAAAGTGAGCCTCCTGCTTACCTTTAGCATTTTGAAATAAAAAGAAAGGCAGTAAGTACTGACATTTTATATCCATCTTTGTGTAAACATGCTACATACATGTACATCGCATCTTCTTATTGATTATGCTGAGGGGTAGCATTAGCTGTGAAAGCGTGTTTGAGGAGGCCCAATATAGAAGTGTGATAGATCACTTGGCATATATATGCGCAGTACGGGAAGTTGAGAAGATGGTTAAAATCAAAAAGGGCATGAGTGTGTGGAGTAAGATAGGTGCACACATTGCTTTTAAGTTTTTCTTGGTTTATTTTATCAGCAAAACAAACGTCTTCAAGCTGATGTAGCAAAATTATATTCATATAACCCAATGAATGAATGGATAAAGGCACTGGATTAAATTACTTTCTTCGTTGATAGAACATCCCTGCATGTTATGAGCATGATATTTTATTCCATGTGTAGGACAAATTAGAGTAAGTCACAGCATTATATCCACACACCATTTCTATGACGCACAGCAACATAAATTAATCAATTTCATATGCAACTTTAAGAGCAAACCAAACAAAATCCTGGCTAATCTGTCAGAGAAAACAAATTATAAAATGAGGAAATAGAGTATAGCCCTTCACCCAACTAGGCTAGTGGCTCATAAAAATTCCCCCAAACGCATAGGTATGCAAGGAGACATTAAGGAAGAGAGTGAGTGGAAGAGATAATGGGTGTGATTGTAAAGAGATCAGCCATTAGGTCAACAAGTCCAGACCTCCATTTGGAGGCAATTAATTTGAAGTGCATGAGTAATATTTATGATACAAAAGATATGTATTACACTAGAAACTGTAAATCAAACTACACTCATATATAAATAGCAATATAAATGTATCTATTCAAGCGATGCACGAGTCTACAGTGTACTACTACATACATTTTGCTAATTGAAAACATGAAAACATCTACATAGCAGCATAATTCTCATAAAGCTGCTGTCCCACTACATCATCAAACAATTCCGTCTAAAAAAAAAAAGAACATGTACGTTT
Organism: Arbacia lixula; assembly: GCA_963669155.1. Classification (NCBI taxonomy): domain Eukaryota; kingdom Metazoa; phylum Echinodermata; class Echinoidea; order Arbacioida; family Arbaciidae; genus Arbacia; species Arbacia lixula. The sequence goes on along the minus strand of OZ022577.1, from coordinate 32,897,722 downwards.
TGGTCTATGGAACAGCAATGGGCAGAGTTTGGCCGTTTATAAAATCTTAACGGGGTGTTAATGCACATATTTCAGATGTTTTTCGGCTGTTTTGTCCATTACTCAGGCGTTCAATGTTCCGGACGCTGGGCTGTATGAAGACATTACAAATGGAAGTAAGCACATGTATTTAAACGTTAGTTATGCTTTTCTACCCATACCGTTCATGGCCAATTTTTTCTCTCAATCTGACACCGTCTGACGTAAATATAGATGGCGGCAGATGGAATCATTAGACGTCAGTATGAGACAGGGCCTTTTAAAAGGTTGGAAGAAGATTGATATCCAAGATGCTGCAAGGGATGGCATGGGTTAATAAATGGCATACAGGCTTCAACCAAGTTCATGACCTTTATATCCATTATAATAACAGTGGGTGTAAATCAACATGGCAGCATTACAGGGGAGTATGGGAAGGATTTTACAATCAGACGCAGCACAAAATATGATTTCTCACCCATTTATTAAAGCCATACAAAGTGCACTACAGAATACATTCTGTTCTAATGTATGTCACATGAGATATGGCACATGGTTACCTCACATGGATTGAATACTGAAGATTCAATCAAAGTGACTCCAGAGAGGTGTTTCACCAAGCTCTTTGTAAGCTACAAATGACTTTACTTACGACTGGTGACCAGTGCTTGTGCTCAATCAGATTCTCAATTATTTTGATTCCCATCAGCTAAAGTAGAAATCTAATCTTTGTGAATTAAAATTCTTGTTGTTAACAAGCATCTGATTACAAAGTTTATGATTTGTCAAATTTGATTGCAATTGTTGGAAATTAACTTCCACCTTGTTAAAACAGGAATGAATTGGAAAATCTGATTTAGCATAAAGAACATGTCACAATTCGTGCGTAAAGTTACAAATAGCATGGTGAAACACCCCCCAGTTATTCTTGTCATAAATATGTAACTGGGCACCACAGTAAGAGTCGTTTGAAGAGTTTGTTTGTAATGGCTTGTATATCTGTCACAGTGAAATATCTATTCATATGACATTACAGTATGACATAGATGTATGGATAAGATTTAGAACTGAGATGACAGGTAGGAGGAAATAAGATTCGCAACATTTTATAGTACCGGTACTGAACATAAGTCCACTTTATGTGATGTCATTCAATATTCCCTCAGTATGAGTGTTGTATGGAATGAATAGAGAGTTGCACGAAATCCATGGATGTAAAAGAATTAATGATGTACATAATGATCATAACATGATTATGACACATTATATTAATGTACAAAATGTCCACTTCATGTTACATGTACATGCTTGTCATATAACATTTACTCATTTTTTTCATATGGAATAAGTAGAATGCTATGCACACAAATCCATACATGAATATATTGAATTGTGACAATTGATGATGTAAGACCAAGATGCTGCCTGGGGGAAGTCTGTTTACGAGTATTACCCTCACACAAAACCTGATGGGATTGGCAGGTGGCTTGATCAGGCGTGCCATTCACGCCAGTCGTTATAACCGCACAGCACAGCCCTGCCCGGCCCTGGCAATGCCCCACTGTGCATGCACTCAACGGAGCACTCAAGGCCCATCCACGGAGGAAACTATGGTAGCTGTAAACGTTGGATACACACAGATCCAATTATCGGCTCTACTCAAATTGGCTCTCTCGTCACCAGTGAGCGAGCAGCGTATCGATGGGGTATTGCATGCTCGGGCCTGGTTGTGTGCATATTGTATATGCGTAGACGGGGATCGATGGCTTCATCGCTCCTTCCATTAATATCTACTGTGGATCATGTGTGAGCAGCTGAAAACGGTGCCCGGGAAATATTGCAGAAATACTCCATAAAGGCCACACCAATTTCCCTATTTCTTCTCTTCCACCACCAAGAATACTGCATTGAGTTGCCCCTGTTACAAATCACCATAGAATAAATAACTAGAAATATGATAATCAAATATGATAATCTGTTTTTGTGAAACATGGTCCAGTTACGATGTCACAATTTGCAGTGGAACTACAGTAACCAAAGGGAAGTGCTTTAATTGTGTCCTATAGGGTACTTAAAGATTACTTAAAGCCTGTGGTCTAGTTTCTGAACAGCAAAATTGTATGGGAGTTGTGCTTTCTCGTATCTGAGTAGAAAAAAGCCAGCCAGCATTTATGCAGGCTCAGAAAAGAACGGGTAAAGAAATGGTACAGGATTGTGAACAATTCAAACAACTTTGTTTTCCTCCTTGATTTGAGAAGCATGAGATCATTTAGTGCTTCAAACCTAATTTCAAAAGTGAAAATTTTTTCAGGGTGCCAGGCCTCCTTTTCATTATAGATGGAAATGGATTCCACTTGATCTTTAACTCTAAAAGCACCATTGATGCCTTTCTGCATTCAATACTATATAATTCACACAAACCCTCTACAGTGGCAGTTCATCCAGCACAAAAAAGGTAATAATCTTCAAAGTATCACACTTTCTGGCATTTTCACACCGTAGACAGAGGTAACAATCGCAATTCATAAGAGGAGCCTGCTTCACATATTACACATCTGCCTTTAGTAGCTTGTAGTCGATTTTTAACACTTGATGGTGTGTGTTAACCTATTTAACCTAAACACCTGTCCTTAATACAACAGATATTAGTCAATATGAATAAAGAACTGAATGGAGGATCACCTATCAATAGTAGGACATATGCACCCCTCTGTCTGTCAATCTGTCTTTCTCTTTTTACATGTACATGTATGTATGTGTATGTATGAGTATGTATTTCAGTCCGTCCTCCCATTTATGTGTGTGTGCTTGCATGTGCCTGTCTGTGCGTATTGGTGTTTGTATGTGTATGTCTGTGTATTCATCTAATTGTGTGCACTAACATGTCTGCTACATACATATTTTCTTGTACACTGCTTGTTTGCAAGTGTGTATTTACATGTATGTGTATGTGTGTGTGTGGTGTGTGTGTGTGTGTGTGCATGTGTGTGTGTGTGTGCATGTGTGTGTGTGTGTGTATGGTGGGTGTACATGTATGTGTGTGTGTGTGTGCACAGATAGTATGTATGGTGTGTGTGTGTGTGTGTGTGTGTGTGTGTATGGTGGGTGTACATGTATGTGTGTGTGTGTGTGTGTGTGCTCATGTTTGCAACTGTATATGGCCCAAGTGTATCCGAATGTAATTACTGTTGAATCAATGAATGGTAGAGGTGAGTGGAGTGTGAGGTAATGCCTGCTGCATATATGCACAATGGTCCAATCGTCATGACAATTAAATGACACAGTTAGAGTGGGGCATGCGATCAATGCAGTACAACACAGCAATTTCAGCTGCCCTTGACTAGGACTGTGTAGTAGAGCGTGTATAACATAAACAGTGGTAGCATTCTGACGCATAGTTAACAAAGAGGATACCTGTTATTGTACATCATGTACGCTTACAGTTCTTAAAAGCAGATGTGGAACGGACATGTATGTATGTACACTTTTCAATATGCAATATCTACATATCTACATCTAAACCTTATGCTAATGAAAGTAAAATTGTGTTATTCGTTTTCTCTGGCAGTGCATTTACCTGTGTGTTTATGAGGGACATACAGATGTGATATTACTATCAATTTGTATTGCCACTTAATGATGCTCACTTCAGCAAATGATATGTATTTTTTTTGTCATTTTCATATTATAATGCCCATCTGTGTTGCACATGGGTACCAAAATTGTTGCAAAATGTGATTTAAATAAAGCTCATTGAGTACAATTATACATTTAAATAACAATTCATATAATTCTATAGCATATTCATGTTAAAAGAAGACTTAATTAGACAGCGAATTGCAGTAATTTAAAGAAGAAAGTGTGTGTATAAGATATTAGTTCAGCAGCACAAACGATGAGGTACATCAAATAAAAGATCATTATTGCTGCATATATTCGTTGTTTAGTGTAAAGGTTACACCTTTGGACCAGTAAAATAGTTAAATTAGAAATAAATGTGACTTGCTCACTAACCTACATTGCAAATGTGATTAAAGCATTAAGTTTGGCCAATTGCACTCAAATAAGAGCAACTATTACTCTAAATTGTAATAGCATAAGTTTTGATTGCTAGAAGAAACTGCTGCCAATTTGACAGCCCCAAAACAGAGATTCTTTTTGCATTTAACAGCTAGGAGTCAAATTTGTGTGACATCCCTCCAATCCGCCCCCACATGAGAGTCCATAATACACCCTGCCCAGAGTTTATGCTAACATCCCCCCTGGGAATATTAAAAAGCCTGATATGGATGAAACCTCAGCTCAATCCCACGGTGAGGAATAATCCTGGTCCCATATCCCACCACCAGAAGGTTTCCACACATGTTGAGAGTCTGGTGGTTGGCGTGTGCTGGTGTGCCAGCTAGAGTGAAGGCCGCGATGCCCGCCAGCATGCGCCCTGACCTTTCAGACGGTGGGAGTCGTATATCATGCTGCAATCTTAGACCCGCCGCGTCGCCGCGGAAAGCCTACTCATCTATGTGCATTAACCATAGCCACAACCGCCCCATACCCCCCCCCAACTTCCACCAAATACTCACTCATGCCACCTAATATCTATCATTTGAAAAAGTGCAGAATGCATGGAAATGAATGAATGCGCTGTAGCTAATTTCTTTGATAAGACATTTCCCAGGCCCACCCCCACACTCACACATGCCAACCAATATCTATCATTTAAAAGTGATAATACATATGCATGAATGAATGCACTGTAAATATCTTTGAATAAAAAAGGGGGAAATGGGATAAGAGAGCTATAATTTTTTTTCCAGTTTATATTTTGTGATGTCACATGCTAAATGCTCTCCCATATGTTACATTCTGTATAATTCGATAAATTCCCCGTTTTCTGTTTTTTGATGAATGAATAACTCTTTTTCATAGAGGTATGTGTGTAAAAAATATGTGCCAAATGATATATCAAATGCACAGGTATAATGCACAGGTATATATCCTTTTCTGAAAATGGACATTTAAAAAAAAAAATGGTATATAACACATGGGAGAGTAACACATGGGAGTGCAACTCCCATGTGGAGTCAAAAAATTAACACTCTAAAAAATCCTAACTTTCTTTTTCTTTGATGGATTTTCGTCAAACATTCACAAATTTGTTTCTTTCATTTTTCTGCTTTTATCAAAACCAATTTAAACTTCAGGGTGGAGTTTCCCTTTAAACGCTCATACAGATACTGAAGAGCTACTGAAGATGTCGTAAATGTCAGCATGTCATATTTAATGCACGTTGATAGATTGAAAAATAAAGTGCCACAACGGAAATCACGAGAAACCATAAAACCTGCCAGCTATGAAATTACCCTCGGGCATAGAGTGCTCTGATTTTATGCATCCCCATCGTATTCCTCATTCAGGATAAACCCTTTTCTTATGAATTAAACAGATATTATAAGTCATACAGGGCTAGAAATTCACAGGTGCCCGATACACAAGGGCACCAAAATTATGATTTTTGACCCCTAAAATCTGGTTAATTAAACAGGGGCCCCTAAACAAAAAGTCCCTTAAAAGGATGTCTGCACCCTCTTGAAAAAGGTTATGATGGAGCCCAGCATTATCGCACATTTATTCAAGACGATTTTTGTTTTATTGTGAAACTAATTCGATCACATCTTCTGTACTTACATAGACTACTTTAGTACTAAAGAGTTTGAACATGGATATGACAGTATAAAGACAAGTAGGTCTAGAGTTAAATGTAAAGCTAATGTTTTAAATCAAAGTAAATAATGATCACATGTTGAATTTACTATTAACAAAAAAAAAAACACCTCCAGATAAATAAATTGGCAAAGGGTTGAGAAAAAAATTAGAAATATCTAAAGTATGTCATTGTTAACCAATAGAGGTGCAGTAAAAGTTTAATGATCACAATTCAGTGCTAATAATATGTCAAATACTCCAATCTTTCTCAAACATATGCAGATTTATCTCCCAGTATTGTTTGATTTCATTTGATCAATGCAACTTCTTATCAAGATTGCAATCTCCTCTGACCCTTAACATGCCACTTGTTGATTTTTTCACCATCAATACGCACAACTCTCATAGAGCATCGGTTTGGCTGGCACACAATGGGTAAATAAGTACATGTACAATAGATGATGCTTGTAGAGTATATCAGACTTTCAATAGCCCTGTTCATATACCATAATCATGATAATACTGCTATATTACCGATGCATGTTGGGAAGAATGTTTCCAGCGAACTTCTAAACGTAAAAACACTGTTCATAATACACTGAAATAGCCATGATATTGCATTATGTTGCACTCAGTGGACTCTCCTTTCACATATTACAGTATTTTTCCGAGGTCTCAATCTGCAAAATACCTGATAAAAAGGAAGATAAATAAACAAGATTGCAGACGCATGCGTTCTTTAGAAACGACATTTCAAGCAACGCTTGGAGATACTTTACATGTGAAGATTGCTCTCTCTTGATAAGCAGCATTACTTATCTTTCAAGACATATGTAGAGGTATCTGATAATTTTGTGAGGGTCTTTTGCAGATAAAATGACTAGCTTAAGTAACCAGGCTGCATTGTATATGATGAAATGGAGAAATTCATTTTGTACTCAAATCACCTTGGATATTAGAAATATTGATAGAGAGGGGGTTATCAGCTTAAGTGGGAAATTTGCAATGTTGAGAGACTGGATCATTTAATTTAAGCCTAATTAGCATTTTGACCAAAAAATATAAATTAATAATTAAAAAGGATAGTACATGTACATGAACCTGTTCCATGAATATCATTCAAACATACAACAGTAAGAACTTGCTCATATGATTGTAGCAACATAAAGTTTACTCTTGATATATAAAGTCTTTTCACCATTAAAGTGTTTATTTTTTTGTGGTTAAAACGCAAGCAGTGTACAAACAACACTGTACAACATCTTTAAATATCCCCTTTCCCATAATGCAGTATCTCCTGCTCAGAATACGCTATATCACTCATAAGAACAGTCACACACTGCAGGACGTGTATAAGCCATAGATATCATGCGCTTGTAAATTGATATTGATTATACTTCGAGATATTATACCATCCAATGTGCATGATCATGGTATAATTACGTTGATGTGAACATGCAACTGATTATAAACAATGGATAAAATGCCATGCAACAAATTAAATATTAACCTCATCTTGCATTACCATTTACAGCTTAAGCTCAGTAAACATGCATGGATTAGTGCAATACATGCTCAGTAAGGATACAGTGGTAAGGGAACAGTCTGCCCTGAAGTTAAGTTGGTTTAACAAAAGCAGAAACATAAAAGAAACATGTTAGTGAAAGTTTGACTAAAATTTCATTTTGTGATGTACGTCATGTGCGAGTTGCTCTCCCCATGTTATATATTTTAGTTTTAAATGTTTTTTTTTCTCATATCTTATTTTCCTTGTTCACACTTACCTTTATGAAAAAAAAAATGCATTCCTTCATCAAAAACAAAAAAGGGCAGTTTATGGAATCATACAGCACACAACTTATAGGAGAGTAACTCTCAAGTGATGTCACAAAATATAGAGCTTTAAGTCCCACAAATTTATCATTTTGACAGATTTTCACCAAATCTTAACTTATATGTTGCTTTAGTTTCAATTTAAAACCAATTCAACTTCAGGGCAGACTTTCCCTTTAACCAAATTAAGATCCTGACTGCATACCAGAATATGAATGCTGTGACTGTCTATCAAGATGGTTAAGCTCATGTTGCATTTTACTGGGGCCATATTCATGAAACCTTACAGGCCTAGTTAGTTACTAACAATGCACATAACTAATACCTAACTAGGCTTATCAAGGTTTTGTGAATAAGGCCCCAGCATGCTAAAATATTATGCATACCATGCCCTGTGGTAAATCAACATTGTACAAAAAATATATACTGTTATTATACTGTAAACATATTACACTTTTTTAAGTTTTTGATATGTAGATTCCCATTTTGGTTTGACTTCAATGTAGGTTCCACAGTCTCTGCATTTTGGGAGACCCTTTAAAGTTCTAACCAAATCACCCATCACAGATATGGGATATCCACATAATCACATTCAATGTATAGGTACCTTTCACAACTGAGTTGGGAAATATTGTTCTTGAACACAGAAGGTGATTATATAGATGCACATGATCAAATCAAATTGATACATTGATTTCTCCAAGTGTTTTCATACTTTTTTGGAATAACTATCATTGTTCTTTTTTTCTTTCTTTCTTTTTTCTTTTTTTTTTTTTTTTTTGGGGGGGGAGGGGGCTTTGAGTCTAAGTATCATAAGCAGTAAAGAAACTGGATTTGTGCTATCATGTGTGATTAGTGAATAGTGCATGTATGTGTAAACACTGTTTTGATCACTGCCAGTTATCTGCTGATCAAAACACTGACTAACAACAAAACATATACCAGGACCCGCTTTCATGAACCCTTAGTAAGACTAGTTACATGTAGGTACTAAAATGCATTCAGCTACATGCATTTTAAGTAACTAGCTGGGATGGAAATGTTTCATGAATATGGCTTCAGGCTTTTAAACTTTGGAGCCAGATCAATTGTCAAGAGCGATATATACCTTATCAGGCTATCAGCTCACAAAACGGGTCATTCCAATATGTACTCTGAACCTTCTTATACCTACAATGTTCACTATGGCATTAAATTGAAGGGGGCAATGAACATGAATAAGAATATCGGTAAAGTATTTAACCCTTTATGCGCTATTGACACATTTTTGCACAGGTAATATACACAACTGCCATAGAGCAGCAGGGGATCTGGCAAACATAGGGTTTAGAATGTGTCAAATAGCCAAAACACAGCTCAACACAGCTAATCATATTTTTTATACCGTTGATGACAGGGCAGGGTACAGATGTTTTTGCATGACTGTACAAAGGCAACTGCATTCACTCTAACAATAACACTGATAATTCTATAGAAAGTATTTTTAATTTAACTCTCTATGTGTCACACATGAATGTATTCACAAGTAATACACACAAATCCCATAAGGCATTTGTTTCTGGTATTGAAAGTGTCAAAAATATGGTGACACTCCTCCAACCTACAATCAAATTACAATAGGTAATGAATGCTTGAAAATGCCCATTTTATTCTGAAAAACATGCATCTTCAAGTAACATATACAATATTTAATATGCTTATCAATATATCAGTAGTCCCCAAATAATTCTCACTACATTAACCCAAAAGAGACACTTAAAAACTGAAGGAGATTCAGCAAAACATGTTTCTTTTCTTTAAAAAAAAAAAGGGGGGGGGGGGGGAGACAGGGGACATTACAAACTCTGTCAGCAGCATTAACATGCTACATGTATTCTGGATTTGCATCACGACAACTAGTTCTGACCAAATTAACAACAGTCAATCAATTCCTAGTTACAACCACTTCACTTGCAAACAGAAAATCACAGGCGAGTGTGCTGAATATTGTTGTACAAAATGGTTGAATTTATGCACGCTTACAAATTTTGGGTCGTGTCCATTGCCGCATTTCTTTCAAGTGTTTTGTTTGCATGATGTTACCAGGTGAGTGTGATTATCATGAAGAATGAAAAATGACTTGTTGTCTATATACTGTACCCCATAAGCATTGTTTTTATAACTTTCAATAGTCCTTAAAATGAATTAATTTCATACAATTACTTGTGAGGAAATAAATAATAATATAAAATCATGAAAAAGGGCTACAATATACAATAAAGCAAGCATCGCATTTAATATTTTTGTCATTTGTAAAATAGCCTCTTTATATGTGCATGTATATTGACTTTTTAAATGTGTTAAAATTACACAAACACAAGACAAAATTTATTATCAGAGGTAGGAAAGGCAACTTTCAGAGCCACTGTGATCTAGAATTGTGGCCATTTGGGATATGTAGCCACTCTAACACAGCTAATATTTGATAATAAAAAGTAAAGAAAATTAACTGAAGAAGCCAAATTAATAATTTATGGAAGGCCAATTGAAATCAAATTTGAAGTAGATTTCTATTTTAAACATCTAGTATTAAAGTATTTTTAAAATGTGTATGATATCAACTATATAAACAAAACAAAAAGAATGTATAGAAAATCAACTTAATACAAACAAAGAGAAAACAGGAGGCAAGGAAAATTTTGAAAGCCATTATAAAGATGATTTTTTAGAAATAAATATCTGGCCACGCCAATTAAGCCTTTATAAATGGAGTAAATGAATGTGTAGAAACTTAAATGGATTTTGTGGAATGAATTTGCAAGGCTATAAAGATATTAGAGAGCAAGCACAAATTTGTTTAAATATATTTTTTAAAAGACATTATGAATTTCAGCTTGTATTGTTGCAAGTGCACTATGATCGCATGAAACCTGAAAGTTGGCAAAGGCAACCAAGAAGACAAGATCATAAAAAAGGTGCATATATCAATTTCGTTTCAATGAGAGATTTGATGAAAGCTTTGAATTTGTATCTAGTTAAAAATCATAAGTGCAAATGCACATGCACTTTAAAAAAATATGTAAAAACTCTTTCTTCTCATCTCACAAGACAATTTAATATGTTAATTGAAATCTTCTGAATATATTCATTCAGTGGTTTATGCACGATCAGCAAATCATAAATAATCATTTGTCATATTGACACTGCTAGCAAAGACTTTCACCTTCACCTATAGTACTCGGAACTAAATTTTATGACATTTCATGCGGACAATTTTTTTAATGATAACTTCATGTTGAAGCTGTTAGTCCAAAATCATTATTTAGTGGCAGAATTGAATCAGCATCTAAACACAAAATATTATGAGTTCAAATATGAATCATTGACTTTTCATTGGGTCAGTATTTCAAAATTTGGCTGTCATATTTTTCTAGAGCAATGCAAGTTTTGCTTCATCAATACAGAAAAAATAATGATCATACATGTAATAAAATAGGATGAAGTAAAGTCTTGAATACTCTAACCAGTAGCTTCTCTACGGAGTTAAATGTATGCTCTAGGAACTCAATTAAACAGGGTAACCGAAATCTGAACTACTCTATGTAAGGCATTTCCAAAACCAGAAAAAAACCTGTTAAAGATTTGAAAGGTATGGAACTATAAGAGTGATGTTAGATGAAAACCAAAATGCATTGAAAAGAGCAATCCAAGAAAAGCCCAAGTTCCCGTCACCAGCGTATGCAAGTCTAAATCAAGAGTGAATGATTACAAGTGTTAAAGTGCTTGGAGAGAAGGTATCTTCAAGCATCTATACCAAAGGGAAGGTTAGAGATGATAGCTGCAAGCATGAATGAAAAATTGAATGGAAGTTATAACCATACATGTTGTAGCCGTTGGTTCCATTTTCTGATGATAATGCTCTCCTGCCAAAAGAAAAAAATAAACACAACAAATGAACATTCATTCACACAGAACAATTGTTATCATTGCTATACACACATATAATTAGCTACCTGGACTTTTATATCATGCCTCCTCCTTTGAAAATGCTTTCTTCAACTGTACATGCACTCACAATAGCATTGTACAAGAGCTACTAAAAATGGAACAAAAGGAGGACAGATTTTGTAAGCAAAAGATCTGTACACTGTATGTACACACACATCTACTTTCCATGTACGAATGAAAAAAATATTAATAATATCAAGTATGACAGTATAAATTAGTATAAATGGAAAGTAGAGGTAAACAATTGTTTGTGTCTGTTTTCAATTGGGTACTAAGATTATATCATGTGGAACAAATACTCAGCGAGGTTCAAATATCAATTAACCTGCTGCATCATGAAATGAATGCACCTATGACATAATATTTATAAACATCTTTTCTAAGGCATCATGATGCTGAAACATGTTTCCTTGATAATGTACTATGTGTGTGTGTTGTTTATTTTGAAAAAGAAATGCCTGATTTTGTCCTAAAATGTAAAACATACTCATAGGCAAATGCATGTTAACCCTCTCAGTTCCAAGCCTTACAACCTCCACTAATCTCTATGCCAATAGTAATGATAGGGTTAAAAAGCACACAAGAGGAGGAAAACTTTAATTTCCTTGCCATGATAAAATGTAATTAATGAGACACTTTATAAAGTACATTGGTTATTCAAGTACATGTACATAACTAAATGAAAATATGAATAATGCAACATATAGAATGAATGTCGCATGTGCATGAAAATTTATCCATCCTTATCCAACACCTGAATAGCAAATGGAAATAAGCGACAAACACCAGAAATGGAAATCACGCTGTTTAAAGGTCATACCTCCATACTCCTCGATCCGGACAACCCCCATTTTTATCCCCAGTAGAAGTGGCTCATAAGCCCCGGTACTGCAACTCAAATCTCACTGGTACATGTACTTCCATATACTGGCCTCAGATGAACACTCTTACCGTAACAACAACTAGAAATATATTGTAAATGTTCCAAAATGAATATAACGACAGAACAGCCATCTCCAATCAGAACATATAATATATGTTCTGGTCAGAGGTGCTATTCTGTTGAGTATGCTTTGAATATGACAAAGCATTCAACTTTAATTGTACATGTATGTCAGGACATGCTTTTCTATTGAAATAATGTGTACATTATGGGTATGGTACAATTACAGTCTTACAGTATACAATGTACATACATGTACTTGAACTTCATGTCTTTATCATTGTTTTCATAAGGTGTGACAGAAATTGTTTGATCACATGAATGCTTGCAAATTAGAATGTGACAATAAAAAGAAGCATTACAGTCTATAAAGTATTGTGTGTTTCTTTGGCGTGGGGTGGAGGTGGATGGTAGAGTGGGGAGAAAGTTGAATTCAGACAAATATTCTTCCATGGAATATGATTTGTGGGGGGCTAGTTTTCAAGCTGAGATCACAAAACGTTATTTTTGACAGGAGCTCTTTTGTTACTCATGGGGGCTATTTTTAGCTTTGCAGCTGAGCTAAGTTGCCCTGAGAACCTTGGTCATATTTCCACTGCCTCTGCCTTCCTAACATCTGTGCATTTGCTCCAATCCAAATGCGGGGTTCTTGGACATAGTATATTCCCCCCTCGAGGCACCATCTCCCCTGTACATCTTTGCCAGATTACACCGCATGCAACATACCAGTATCTATAGATAGCTATCCACAAGAGAACATCCCATGATGAACGCTGTATTGAATGCAATCCCTTACTACTCCATCTAATGTGCCTTCCCGCACTGGGCTCATGTGGATGTGTGCGGCGGCAAGGCAGATGCAAATTAGGCCTGCCTTCTTCATGAATCAATCAATAGAAATTGGCAGTGGGATGGCTGTTATTGCAGTGGTCAGACCCTTCAATATTCATACTGGGAATCCACTGTCCCTGTCTGCGTGGGAGGGGAGGGTTTTTTAAAGGGGGAGATGATATACAGTGTGGATCTACTAAATAAACTATTAGCATATTAATTACAGGCATCATTGTATCAGACTAGAGTGGCACAGTACCTGTATTACATGTAGAGTATTACTATACAATTACCGTATTAATTAAGGCCATCATTGTATCAGACTATACACATATCATACATAATACAGTGGCTAATGTTGTTTGCATCTAAATGTGTCTGTATACATGTTCATACATGTAGAGTATCTACTAAATGAACAATTACCATATTAATTAAGGGCATCATTCTATTACAGTTTGTGTACAGTACGTCATAAACAATACAGTGGCACATGTGGTACTTACATGTACATGTCTAAATGTGTGTGTGTGTATTACGTGTGCAATATGTAGGTGCATAATCTAATCCATCTGGCCCTAGGCATACACACTGCATGGTGATCCTATGGGACAGCGACAATAGTATACAGCTTCGTGGACAAGTATGTGCAATCTATGATGAGGCGGCCCACTGCACGCTTATATTGAGTTTTGAAATTTAATGTTATCCATTACATAGAGTACTAAGTACCATCTACAGAATGTGTCTTAACAACATGCAACATATGAACTCCATTCATTAAGACTTTTCCATATTTTTTCATATTTTCTTGTATTAAAATGAGCATGTAGAAAGTCCTTGGTTGGTAAAGTTTTAATCAAAGTTGTACACAATGACGTTTGAGAGGGCTGTTTGAAGTATGGTGTGAATAGATGATGTATATCAACTACACCAATGTGATTCATGATAGGTATCTCATACCCAACGGTGCTTCCATGTGTGCAATTGTATTGTGCGTTCTGTATGGAGAAGACCACTGCCCTTCTGCAATAAATCAACAAACCTATAAAATGGGATGAAATAAAATAGTAGATCAAGATCACATCAAGTACACTTAAAAGCTGGGGAGATATTTATAAGCACACATATATAGACAAGAGAGGCCAAGAGACTGAGCCCAAGAGTGAAGGGGGGGAGAGAGATGTGAGTAAGGGGAATGATCGAGACAAAGCAAACAAAAAATGAGGGACAGATTACGCTTGATGCACAAGCTAATATAGCGGCACTTCAAAACTGAAGGCAGCTTCATCTGAACTGGCCTCCCAAGTCATTTACCCTTTAGCCACAATCTCATTATTAGCAACATCTCAAGAGACTCATGAGAGGATCAAATCACAAACCCATCCATTAAAGGGATGCTTTGCCACAGCGCTGAAGGCTGAGATCAGTCATACCGTGAAGCTATTTTGGTATGATGGTTTACATTAAAGCATTTCAAATGAGCTGTAAAATTCTGCACCTCATCTACCTAAATACTGGTACCATTAATCTCTAGATTTCAGGTCGTGTGGAGGCATTCTTTACTTCCAGGATAAATGAGTACCATAACTCCATGTCCATATTTCTAAAAAAAAAAATGTTTAATGTTGAAAAACTATCCTAATGATTAAAACCTCATAATTACAGATTTCTACTAAATACTGAATATTCGCATCCCTTTTTTGACATTGTTTATAAACAGACTTTTCAACTGTAACATGCCTGGCCCATTAGTCTTTGGTGATAAAACTTTTCTGTTGGTTTCAAGTATCCTATATAAACATATCAGAACATTCTTTCTGTACATAAAATGTTATTCCATCAATCTCTGCCTGTCTAATACATGTAATTGTGAATGAATCTATCTGATAACTATTACTGTGGTAAAAAACCCCACAACTTTACTATGTATGTACAGCTTACTCTCGATACAACGAGCACGGATATAACGAGGTTTCGTTATAACGAGAGAAATCTCTCGGTCCCAAAAGTCTCTACATGCAAACCTATGGTGCACCACGTCGCTTACAACGAGCACGGATATAACGAGATTTCGTTATAGCGAGCTTATTCTGTTGACCCCAAGACAAAGAAAAACATAACAATTGCGTTCCGTTACAACGAGGAAGGAAAATCGAGGGCTAGGTAGTTGAAAGCAATCTTCTCAAAAGATTGAAAACACATGAGAACGGCACCGCAATGGGCCAGACACATCTCGTAATACACGTCCACGCAACGCGGGCATGTGCACATTTTCTGATACACTGTACATAAAGTACTCCTTCGCACAGCGTGCGGGCGTACATTGAAAGCACATGGTTTGCAAGTCCGATCCCATCACGGCAATCAATGATATACGGCGCGTGCTGAATTGGGGGTGTGTCTGTGATGAGCAGCGATTGATTGGGTTTCTTCACAAAAACAAATGTGATCTCGGACAGGTGAAGTATATTTCACACACTAAAATATGACAATGAAAGAATTAAAGAGATAATGAAATATTCTTCTTTAAATTAGAATGCTGCTGGAAATCCTAATTACGATACAAAATGAAATTTAAGTATGTAGTGGCAGCGTTAATCTACTACATGAAACCCCCTCGTAATAATTTTGGAATGACCCACAAAGAAAGTGCCGATCATATAGGTGTTGCTACGTCGTCGCAAGCATATCAGACGAGCGAGACGATCTTATCTAAATAACCTTCCCCTCATTTCCCGGCCGTGCTGCCTGTTGCGCCGCCGTTCTCTTGTTTGTCCAAACAACTAAACCGCATGTTTTATTGTCTAGAAGATTACGATGCCAACTTATTTTGACCAGTTTATTGACTGCAAAATAATACCCATCTTATTGGGAATGGTCTAAATTCATTTAATGCAACTAGCTATTAAAACAGCAAGAATATATCAAGGTCGCATGCCGTGTTGAGCAAAAACAAATCCCCTTTTCAGTTTGAAAACGCACGTTTCCAATCCCCCTTTTCGGTTTCATAACGCATGTTTCCAAGACGGCTATAGATATAAAAACATAGGAAAACACAAAGAACACACAAGCACACATATTTCAATGTATTTTATTGTTTTTTTATCCTGTTTGGATACAACGAGGTTTCGTTATAACGAGGAAAAAGCCCTGGTCCCAACGACCTCGTTATATCGAGAGTAAGCTGTATAACTTTGCTCCTCCATTTTCTCTCTTTCTCTCTGTTCCTCTCTATCCATCTTTCCCTCTTTCAATCTCTCTCTCTCTCTCTCTCTCTCCCTCTCTCTCCCTCTCTCTCTCTCTCTCTCTCTCTCTCTCTCTCTCTCTCTTTGTTTCCATTCACCTGCCTCTCTCTCTCTCTCTGTTATCCTCACCCTCCTCTTCTGATCCTCTCTATCCTCAAAGAAACTTCCGTCCTACCTGGGAAAGAATCTGCTCACTTACAGTTCAATCAGAGGTGACCCTTGTGCAGTGAATGATGAATTAAAAGATGCAGCGCATGGTCAATTCAATATCCTTGCATACACTCTTTAAATCTTCTCTCAATTTGGGTCATAATTGCCCTTTCAGGCCTGATGAGTGAAAGTGCCTGAGCTGTCTTCCCCTCAATGAATGATCGAAAACACTCCAGCATAGAACTGCACTTTTCTCTATTCTTTTCATCTTTCAGGAATTCCAATGCCCTCACAGCTTTAAAAGAATACACATAATATGTTTTTTTTTCAATCTATATCTTCAAGGTTTATCTATTTCATCTTTATCAGGGAGTGAAGGTCCTTTACAAGCCTGACATCATGAAATGATGAACATTTTTTTTGTAATGAGATCTTGTGATAATCATAGGGGCTCTTTTGCCCTGACTACCGAAATAATCTTCTCACCGAGTATCTGTACATACCAAAATGATACATTCAAAGATCATTTACTTTCTTACGAACACTGGAAATTTGTCATCCAAGGTTAAATCAATTTACCATGTGGTTAGTGATTTGCATGTGCATCATTGCAAGATACGAGCAACTGGAATATTTTTTAAACCCGACTCTAGCAGGTCATGTATCCTGACATGCGATTCCATTTTACACTGATGAATGTACATGTATGGTATAGTAGCCTCGACCCCACTTTAGACATTGTTCGTATATGCTGCAATTATGACAGTGACATGCCTTCAAATCGGCTTTACATAATGAGATGACAGACTACACTCCAGCGAGCAGATGTTGCAACAGTGTGCCCATTTCCGTCCCCCTCCTCTGTTAGATATTTGCACTGGCAGCTCTGCCAACACTCAATGGTCTACTTGTGCATAATGTCATTAGCCGTCTGGGCTCATCCATGGCCTAACTTCACATACATGTACATCTAATTCTTACCTGGTATTCTGTCCATAGATTTGTCAACTCAAAATCATATTTGTATCAATAAAGGTTTAAATTATGGACATGATATCCTCACCTAGTATTCTGTTCATAGATTTAGCAGCTCAAATCATATTCTTATCAATACATGGTATACTTTATGTCCACATAGTAATTCTCACTTTATATTTTGTCCATAGATTTAGCAGCTCAAATCACATTTTTATTAAAGAAGGGTTAATTTCATATACAGGTTATTCTACCTAGAGAAAAAAAAACATGCAGAGTAAATATTTGATGTATGGGTAGGTAGAGTACATAGACATCTCCATGTCCAAAAGATAAATACCCTGATAGCCATGGATCTACCATGTTTACCATTTCTGTGTTATCAAAGTATGATATACTCTCACATTTTGTGAAACAACTACCACACAACACATTTGAGTTGAAATGTAATAGCTTTGTATTTTGTGCAATGTCAGTAATTTCCTATCTTCAGTAGATCATACCCTCAATAAAAACAACAACCAAAACAAATATGTTCAAACACATGTACCATCATAAACTTAACTGTACACACACATGCTTACACCCAAACATGAATTCACTAATGGCCTTTTGTTACATGCCTATGTCTATACACTTTGTTACTTCCATTTGACAGTATACAGTCCAATACTAAGGCACATTTCATAGATCACCCTAGAGCACAATCCTACATTGAACCAAGGATGTTTAAGCACATGGATATACAACGCTTTGAACAAGGTTTGATGCCGCCACTTAATATTCATGACTAGCAACTGTTCTCAATATTATGATGCATACGCGATTGCATCACGTTCACCTGCCTTTTATGATAGGTCATATGCATTCCTATACATGCAAACATTTCAGCTTTCGCTGCTGAACTTTTAATTTTGTCACTAAGTGCTTATTATGTAGTTAATAAGGACAAGCGAAGACGAAATTTGATACTTTTTGAGATGGAAATACTAGCTTGGGCGCAGTTGGCTACGTTTTTCATGTTACTTTTCCGAAAGGAAAATATCTGAAAGTAACGTTTCATGCAATTTTGTAAGCAGGTATGATGCGCAACATTGTGAAATTGAGACTTTTATACTGCAACTTGATATCACGTTTCGAGCCTTTTTGCCATATTGTAACACTATTCCTCAATTGAATCTTCATAGATGCATCGTAGGTATTACATGTCACAACTGCACAAGAATATGGGGTGAGGATATCTCACCAAATTCTTCTGCACATCCGATTTTGTTTATATGTCAAATGCAGGCAAAAGTCATCCAGAGAATCGGCGGCATTGAACATCGAGATCAAAGTGAAAATCTTTGTAAAGCGTTCTTTTGTGACTAGAGAGTACAATGAATCTGCATTAATTAAACGGCAGTTGGATATCCATGTGCTTAAACATCCTTGATTGAACTCTTTGTGGTGTGCTACATGTTTACATTTATCCACATATACATACATCCCACAGAGTATCATTTCATCTGGCAAACAAAGTGTGAACAACAAATTAAAGCTGCATAATGACATGATACACTTTAAGTACGACGTGAAGCTAAGAATGAGATGTGGTTTGCTCACCTTTCTTCCCCCTTGTTAACAAGAGCGATGCGACCATAATCCCCAGCTACTTTTCTAAAGATAGCAAACAGAACAACCAAAACCTGTGGAAAAAAAAAAAGAGAGACAGAAAACGCAATAAATGCCTCATTAATCAAACTTTGGATCTAATTGCATACATTTAGCAACTTTGCTGAACATCACATATTATCTGTAGAATGCCATCATATAAGTGCTCTAATACAAATAAAATATGGACAAAACATGCAACAATAACAAAAATTCTGTAACTATTCTAAAGAATTACTTTACTTTAGAGCCTGTCATTGGACATCACATTTCATCTGTATCATGCTATTATTCATGTTCTAACACATAAGAACTCTCAAGAGAAAAAAAACACATACCCCATCCCCCAAAACTAAACCACCCCAATAATTATTCTACTTTAGAGCATGTAATTGGACAGTTTCATTCTTGTGCATGGGAGGGAGATTATGTTACGGTGCATGCATTAACATTATAAACTTATTCTTCCATCACCACCACCATAAAAAAAAAAAAACATCAGGAACTCTCTCATGGCAGGTCTGTAGTCATGCTAGTCAACCTTATTGTGCACTTCACAATACTCCTAATTAATTTGAGTTGCTAACACATGTACTAATTACACAGCACATAATTCACTGAAGCTCTACTACAGTACCATACCACTATACATGTTGAGACACATCTTTAAGCTCTATTGCAGTCTGTCAACAGGGTGTGTACAGGATGAAAACAACACAAACGCTATGTGCAATGGCTGGTGTGTTTAGTTGGCATCAAAAACATTTATTGTCTGAATACAAATTTTATTTTGAGGTGATTGCACTTGTCATCTTCAGAAAACCAAGTCCAACAGTTTTGAAACAAAAACAAAAAACAAACAAACAAAAAAATCCAGCCAAATATGAAATTCCTTGTATTAAAGGGAATATACTGTACTGGGAAGACAAAAAGGCTTCAAAAGGGTGATCGTGAGCAATCTTCTTACCAATGGTCTTAAACCCATGTATTGTCCATTTTCGAAACCTGCTGGAAGTTATTTGCCCTCAAATGATCCAAAGCTGGAATAATTAGTGATTAAATCACAAATCCTAACTGTGTTTGGGCTGAACAATTTGAGGATTAATAATCTAATCACTAATTATTCCAGCTGTGGATCATTTGAGGGCAAATAACTTCCAGCAGGTTTCTAAAATGGACAATACATGAAGTTAAGACCATTGGTAAGAAGATTGCTCATGATCACCCTTTAGAAGCCTTTTTGTCTTCCTAGCACAGTATATTCCCCTTAAAAACAATAAGCCACTTCGTAATTGCAATTTGAACATGAGCAAATTATTGCTGGTAGAAAATGACCTTAGCTCAATTTCACCATTTACAGAGCATAATGGGAATTCACTAGATAGTCAACCACATTTCAATTTATTATCATGCAAATATGGCAACAGCTTTTCAGCTCTAAGAAGGTAGTGAAAGAACATTCCACCATGTGCACCTCCTTCTATTTTTGTTCTGGGCACAATTTACATCCATCATCCAACACAGCTTCAAGAAGAAATCTCAGTCAGCAGTCTAGTCGTATTTGTTCAGTGGATTCAGTGGTGTAATTACAAACTTGTGTATTTCATTGAATCAGACTGAAATTATTATCATTCTCAGTTTTGTTACTCAAATCCATTGAAAATCCTAATTCTCATTGTTGTCCACTTACACCTGTACGTGTATACCGATGAAGCTGTGGCAGTATACCCACACACATCAGCACAGAATTTTACAAAATATTTTACACTCATCTCTCTATTGTAAAAGGCCTTTGCATCATTTCAGTCATTTATCCTGTGTATGAATCTTCATTCAATGATTCTACATGTATTATTCACTCATATGTATTCATAGTGGCTTATAAATGTAGGAAAGAAAATGTCAATACAAGACCCAATCTATTTCCACACGTGTTGGTAAATGCCATGATCAATGCGATACATTTTAAATAAACAACGGCGCTGGGAAAAGAAAATCTCACTCACCGCATAGCCTATGCAGTTGTAGAGTATGTTCTGTGGTATACCTCCATACTTGAGAAAGGAAATGGCCGTATTGTTCTTGCCCATAAGACTGCAATTCTCCGAGGAGTTAGTTACACCCCACATGGCGACAGCTGAGTCTCACTCTTTTTCTCGGAGGCACCTACCAAAGACACAATACCCTCGTGGCTCTACTTAGCTTCTTGAAGGGGCCGTTTCAGGTGAGGCGTCTCATCGGTGTGTGTGAGGCACTATGGGTAGACAAAGAGAGAGAGAGGGGGGTTAAAAGGCATTTGCACTGAATCACTGTTTCTATAGTTTGTCTATGGATTTGTGCTGCTGTGGTCCTTGAAGTATTCAATTGTACAAATGAATTGCAACTTGCAAGAATTAAACAGATCCTGAACTCTTCCAGGGTATGATTCCTGTGCGGATTAGCATACTTCAAACATTTCACTAGCCAGCAAGCACTGCAATCTTTATGCCTGTATTGCACATGCCCACAAAGAGACCTAAGCTACAAGATCGACGCCCGCCTGTATTTAGAACATGCATGTACAAAGACGCAGCAGATGATTATCACAGAGTGCAATGTGGGATAGAAAACAATAATGTCCAAATCTCACATACTATGTACACATGTAAAGCGCTATTTCGGCAAAAAAATCTTGGCTGTTCTCCAAAAATTGCACTATTTGTGTGATTTCTTGCGTTCACACACATCAATGTTTGAATCTCACTCATTTTAGTGCATATAAAATGTAAACACTCCTACTGTCACCAAATCATGCACTAACCGAAGACCATGTAAGGCATTACAAATGGTCTAAACACATGTCACAAATGTATGAACAGTTTGCAAACATGCAAGACAAATTTGTACATTTGCTGGTACATTCATAAACTGCATACAGCAATATTCATTCCTTGTCTTACACTGCTACATGTACAGTATGTTCAAGTCCTTGATCATATCTGCTTTACATATGTTTGGATTCACATCCCAAAACGTTTAAGGCTTAGTACTTGTCATGATTACGGGCTGTGATCACCATTCTATCATTATCACTATGGTCTAAATTTCATTTAATATCAACAATTGTATCATTTTAAATGACTCCTACATATCGTCCTGAAATCAAACAAGAATCTGGCTCATGGTCATGGCAGCACTGCACTCCATTGATTACTAATTCTTTACCACTATACATGTACAGTATTTATATATTCTGTAAATCTTTCATACAACTTTAACTAGCAGTCAGCAAAAAAAAGGTATGCACACAAAGACAAGGTGTGTTTTCATATTTCTGGCAATATTACACATTATGGAATATCACTGGAACATTCCCTTCAGGTAGATGAGAAATGCGCTTAATTTCAATGTAAAAGCCATCATTTTCCCTAAAAAATATTTTCATGGATGAAGGCATCATAACCATTTTCGCAATTGTCATGATTGACACCACAATAATTTTCATACGTGTACATGTACATTGCCCAATAACACCTCGTGCCTGCTGTTCAATGCACTAGTATGATACACCCAACAAGTCTAGGATAAATTCCACTTCTATGACGAGAATAACATGAATATTTTTACCCAGAGTGCATGCAATTATCCAGCAATATTTTAGTAGTCATTAAATTTACGACCCTATAGTGATTCGCAAAAGTCACGTAAGTAAAACGCTTGTGAACATAACAGCTTAGACAATACTGGTCTAACACATGTTATGTGCAGCTACTACTTTACGTGCGTGAGAAGGTGCTAACACAATTTGACACACTGAGCTCTTTCTAAGTAGTTATGTGATCAATGCCTTCGAGCAGAAAGGGCACATAAATTACGGTATGTGAACAGTGTGCATGGGCATCGTGCATGGGCACAGTAAGTGGACTTCTCACTATAACATTGATCTGTTCCGCCAAATCCGAAGCAAAGTATCCGACTGGACACAGTTGATTGATGGCATAATTACAGATGCATGCATTTGACTACATAAACAGCAAATGCAGTACATCCATCTGGCTAGAGAGAGCTCGGCTCAATGGATACTAGTTCAATGACATGCTGTTCATTTAAAATGGGCCAGTAAGCAATACTTTGCGACTATGATAAGGGATCTAACTGGAATTTAAGCTATAACTATAAATCTGTGTAAGCATTTTACAACATATCGCATAGGAGCAATACAGTTCATCTATCCTTGGAAGAGTGAGCTTAGTGAGCTCATGAATGTAACATGGGACAGTATGACTTCGTGAATATGATTGGATACACTTAACCGGTGGAATAATTACATGCATGTTACAACATATTAAATGACTGTGATACATGTACTGGGTAAAATAGGCTATAGGGAGCTCAAACTGAACACGTAGCATTGCACAGTATACATGTACATGCTTTAGAACTATGTACCTCACTGAATCATCCAAACCCTCGATCACACACTCTCCCCTTAACCATGCTCCGCCAACTGATCAAATTACTTGAATGAAATTATCACGAAGGGAAGGAGGAATGCGGATCGGTGAGAAAAAGGAAGGGAACTGTTAGTTATGCGAGAGATACAGTGGATGTTGCGAAGTTAAATACAGCAGTCATCCAACGTTTTGTATCCAGTTTTCAAGACTGGATACAAATGCATAACATTCCTCCTTTCTGAAAAGCCACACTTGATTATTACCGGTACGGTGAATACAGCAGTCATTCAACTGTGATATTCACACTTGAAATAGCACAAAGTAGAGTCGTTCAGTGTTAAAATGCATACTAATGACAGGCATTCAATCTCAATGCACTACCACAAAATTAAATTTGTGCAATGTTTCAGTCATTCTACTGTTAATCATGTACATGTACCACAATAATAGTGCTCAGTCATTCAACCTTTCCTTAGACACTCATGAGTGCATAGTGATGACAAGTTTACAACTGAGCATGACACATGGCATTTGACAAGTACATGTAGGAGCAGTTAATCAAAATATATAAGCAGGAAATGCTCTACATGTAGATGAGACTGTTATTTTGCTTTAAAATATTATGAACGTGGTACATCACTAAGTGCCCCAAATGGATTCATCTTGTGTGGAAATGTATGCTTTAGATAGCTTTCATGCATTTCTTATTATCTATAATAGTTGATATTGAAAATTACAGCACCAAACCACATATTTGTGGTACTTGGTCCCAAATAAGATACATATTGTAATCTTATTTTGAAGTGAATGGGGACAACTCAAACAAAATACTGTGATATTTCAAATTGTAAAAATCAAATTCCACTGCAGGAAGATAAATTCTGGAGACGCAGCAATACGACCTATGCATTGCAAAAAAACATGCTTAATATGTTTGCAGATTTGTATAACATTTTCTTACAAAATGGTCATATTTGATTACAATACATTATCATGATTGCAAGCTACACAAATTCTCATCAAATTTGAGGTTACAAATTAGTGCCTGCCCTGTAAGTGTACACAATGTAAATATGCCTTCTAAAGCTTTAATAGAGATTCTCCATGTCTATAGTTGTAGTGAAGAGCCATCCTGCAAGGGAGACCCATTTGGTAAAGGTCATGTTTGCCCACCTGCCATCATGAAGGCTGCACAGTTTATTATTGGATGAAATCAAGGGATGCTGATTGTTTTACAACTGGTATCCAGGACATGTCGTACGACAATGAACATGTGTACATGATGTACCTCATTCATCCACTGCACAATGTGATTTATACTGCACTGTATACATGTACATGTGTACTCACCCTTTGTGTGCAACACAAATTGCTGCTTGATGAGATTTGTGTGCATTATGCATCAATGTCTCATAAAGACTTCATAAATCACATGAATGTTACATAGCTTTGTGATAATTATTATACAAGTATGCAGAGATTAATGGCCCACCAGGGATTTATCATTGGGGATTACAATGGTGCTCTTTTGTTTATTCATAAGGGCTCCTTTTGGTATCGCGGGGACTAGTTTGCCCTGAGCCCCTACGCTGTCTCTTATTTTTACTTTACCACACACATGCTACACTTTGCCCTGTTTATTGCCCATGTGCAGTATTCTAGCACTACCTTCAATTTGATCTGTGGCATTAAGCAATCCATGCAGTGTATGAAAAAAAAACCATTGTGTCTATAAATGCAACAGTTTCCAATGCCTATGTATTTCGGTACGAGTTTACGCAATCAGTATTTTAAAATGTAGCTTTGTACAGGGAAACCCCGTTATAACCAGGGGGACGGGACCCATAACATTTAAATGGCTTTGCAAGCATTATAAGCTGAATTCATTAGATAGAAATTCACCAAAATATCCAACAGTACAGTCGAAATTAAAAATGACCCTTCCAACGCCTCCATTTACAGACAAATGAAGCAGAGGGGAGGCCCAGTTGAACGGCCACGCCTGCTGTCATGACCGCGTGTAAGCAATGGATAATCATTGAACGTAATCTTCATGCATTTTACAGACATGCGCGGCCGCGGTCATACACGCGGGGTAGGCTCTTGCCATGTGTGTGCGTGACTGTGTTGATGGTTGGGCACGGGGGCGTGCAGTACCTTGGGCCGTATAGAGATACGGCTCTGGCAGTACCTCACGCGGGTAATGTGGACATATGTATGTGTGGTTGTGTGTGGGTGTGGATTCTTGCACGGTGTGTGTGATCAGCGTTTAAAATTGCTTGTGCTGTTGTTGCGTTTCCCTCGCTGGGCGGCGTGGCTGAAGGGAGTGCTCGTAATAATGGAGTCAATTTCCCTTTTTTTTTCTTTATTCTTGGCCTGGGAATTTGCCTCGCTATAGCAGAAATTTTGCTATAGCTGATCTTGTTGTATGAAAACAGAATACACGGAGGTCTATTGAAGAAAAATCGGGACACAAGAAATGTCCTCGTAAATAGCAGGGTTCTCGCTATACCCGTGCTCGTTATAACGGGATTCCCTGTGTTATGCGTCCTCTAAACAACATACTTTATACAACTACACTCTATGTCAGTTCACAGTAGCCTATAATAGTACAATAATGCAACATTGATGAAAATGGTTTACCGCAGGTAACGCTAAGAAGTAAAGTAAAACCTATATTTTACGATGGCCACTATGAGTACCAGTATAGAAAGACTACCATTTTCTAACAACCACATTTCCCATTTCTCTGGAACAATGTTTCTCATTGAAAGCTGTGTTAAAGTGTAACCTGCCTATGATGATCACCTGTTTAAAAAAAGACCACATTTCTTGTCACCATTTCAAGAGCAGTCTTTAAACATTTTTCACTGTTGCACGTACAGTAGCAGGAAAAAGCATACAGTAAATCAACACTAAGAGCAATGAATAAGAGTGTGGAATTTTTCCCACTGACTAAAAAAGAGTACGTAAAAATACATTAACATCTGCATTAGATCATATCATTTTATGAGCTTACACTGCAACTTACAAGTCAAGTGGTCCACACATGTGCACACATGTATACAGTGTAATGTGGTACACATTTCTTTTCAACCAATATAATGCTTATGGAGGATAACAAATAGCAAGTTGGATTGCAGAGATTAAATCTGTGCATACCCTCCATAAGGTATGTATAGAGAATACTGTAGGATTACATTTGTGTAATTTTCATTTAACTCAAATGATTGTAGTACCTGCCATCCCCCTCATCCCCCCCCCCCCCCCCCCCACCCATTAGTCATTTGCTATCTTATGTCGATATCTTATATCGTTTTACTTTACATCTAGTCATCAGCAAAACATACAACTAAAAACAAAAATCAGCACGGCCGACCTCGCGCCGACGCCAGCATAGCGCAATACTACCCGCTCACTCGTCCGCTTGAGCTGTACTGTGCGCGGGGGGGTTCGACAATCATCAGACAGTAGTGTCACAATCCTGCATCTCTGCTTCTGTCGACTGTGCATGTAACGTTCATCTTGTTGAATGGGTACTTACCAGTACAGTATAGTAGACCTTGGGTCCTATAGTTGTTGATTATCTTCTTATTGGACAATCTCTTTCGTCAACAAATATTCCTTGGGTCCTTCCTGCATTTCTCCAATGGAAAGTCAGCTACTGTCAGCGGGCAGCTATCTAGTACTAGTAGTTCAAGAGAGACCTCGGAATCGATGTGGATAGAGCTGAGGGTACGGGTACGGCCGGTTATGCACCGCGTACAAGCTCTCGCTCGGGACTCGATCGATGGACCCGGATATTTTAGGAGCGAGATGCGGGCGCAGGCTGGCGCTGTGTATGCAGCGAGCTCCAACGTTACTGCGACCAGCCCGCTCACGCAGTCCCGGGGCTCGCGCTGCATTGCATGAGTAGTAGAACGAAGCTATCACCTATTTTCCAAGCGTGACATGCGGAGAAGCGGAGCGTGTCGCGAAATTATAATGGTACAGTGTATTTTCCATGAGATCAAACATATTAGATGTAATGTAGAGGAAAGAAACTATAAATCATACATGCCAAAAAGAAGAGTAATGTAACAATTAAAAGGGAATTAAAAAATGTCAAACAAGTGAATTTAACCAACTTAATATGATGATTACCCTCGTCATTTTTAGCAGAGAGAAAATCTATTTTACTTTTACCACATGCTCAAAACGGTAACCTTTCATATATTTATTTCGAACGTCCACATAGGAAGCAATTTTTCCATACTTTCTGAACTTTTTTCCACAAGTCATGTTCAAAAAGAAAAAAAATCCTTTTGTATTTTCTTAACTTTATAAAAGGAAACTATTTTTCATATATTTGTTCATACATGTTGAGAAAGTTTTGGTGTGTTTTTTTTCAACACAACACACATTGAAATCATGACACCTAACCCTGTATACCATAAAACCGTGAACAAGTACAGTTATATTCAAAAGTGAATACAATTAGTATTCTGTTTTTAATTGTAGTATGATGTGAACGTGTGTAGCCAGTATTGGCCTATATTGTCTTACATTAAAAGAAACAACTTGACTAAAGTGAGGTTGTGTGCGGGTTTGTATAAAACCCCGCAGTCGGCACAGCCATGGGCGGAAATCGCTCCCCGAAGGTGGGGGGGGGGGGGGGGCGGGGGGGGGGGACATGTTTTTCCTCAAGAAGTAACCGCTCAGCGGAGGGGGGGGGGGTGATATATATATATATATTTTTTTTTTTTTTTTTTTTTGGGGGGGTCTCCATTTTTTAAAGTTTCAATCCAGCCTAGTCCCTGAAAGTGCTCGGAGGGGGGGGGGGGGGGGGGGGGGGGGGACGGGGCATTTTGTAGCGCAGAGAAACGAAAATACCCATACCCCCCTGGATTTCCGCCATGGGCACAGCACTCAACCACTGAGGCTAAAAAAATATCCCCTAGGGTACAAACATATTTCCTGCCATTAGCCGACTACCTATGATGCAGTCTTCTTTTTGATGTGGCCCCCATCTGTAAACTTGCATGTTCCCCGAGGCTGGAGGCCCTGTGTATCATACAATACAATCCATAATGACACGAACATCTAACACACTATAACCAGGATAAACAAACAGAGCAACAAAGATCAACTGATGAAGAACTGACCCCCACTATACACAAACGTAGAAATGCTCGACGCGTATGAAAAACACTTGATGGCAGAAAAAGAAAAAACAGAAGGACTAGGAAATGTGCAAAATGAAGGGAACAAAATAACTACTGCATGTGTCGTTAGGGTATCTCACACAGGCCTAAACAAATACAGAGCTCACACAGTGTTACAAGATTACAGCTTGTTTATATTCTTCATATATTACTGCTCCCTATGAAATGCATTTGGCGACAAATGATATCAAAAAAAAATATTAATGCTAAATATGTTACTCATTGCAGATAAATGGCTACTGATAATCGTTTGCCTCGCAATGTAAGGTAAACGGAATCGAAAAGATCACGACGTTTTGTGCGCCGCTGCAACACTTCGTCAGGTGTGATACAAAATTGTAGTAAGTAGGGGTTTAAAAATACCCTAACGTCAGTGCAGCACACTAATCTGCTCATAAATGGTCCAATACTAATAACCGGCGTATCCGGGTACTTGAACAACAAAAAAAATAGTGTTTCATCAATAGGTTTATATTATTTTTCTGCTTCCGCAATTAAAGCATGTGACTGGAAAGCACATATGTGACTTTAATTGCAGTTAAAGGCCCGGTCACATATAGCCGACGCACGGCCAACGCACTGAAAAATTGGCAAAAAATGGAAAATAAGATGAGTGCGTCGTTGTGCGCCAAACTTCTGTCAAGATTTGGACAGAGGCTAGCGAATGTATAACGTGTTGGTAACGCGCTGTGCGTATCCTGGGCTGGTATATAGCGAATACAGGACGCATACAGAGCGTATACATGAAATACCGCAACGAATGCATCGCGTATTGCTAGCGCGTTGAGCGAATGGCTACCGCCCAACCAGCGCATGAGAAGCGCGTCCAGAACGCATGCATCTCGTTCTCAACGCAAAGCCCGCGAAAAACAGCGGCCACGTGAATTCATATTCATTTCATATCAAAATAATTGACGCGCCGAGAGTACACAACCTCTTCACGATGCCACCCAAAAAAATACACCCACTATCCATGAAACCCAAGAAGAAGACACCGCTTGCTCCTGTCGTTGGTTGCCGCGCTCGTAGAGGCAAGGGCAAACAAAAACAAAAAGAGATTCCCAGCCTGAACCCTGAGATACAGAGACAGGATCCTGAGGAGCCCAGCCTGGACCCTGAGATACAGAGACAGGATCCTGAGGAGCCCAGCCTGAACCCTGAGATACAGAGACAGGATCCTGAGGAGCCCAGCCTGAACCCTGAGATACAGAGACAGGATTCTAGGGAGCCCAGCCTGAACCCTGAGATACAGAGACAGGATCCTGAGGAGCCCAGCCTGAACCCTGAGATACAGAGACAGGATCCCAAGGAGCCCAGCATGAACTCTGAGCCGCCTAGCCTGGAGCCTGAGCTACACAGCCTGGGCTCTGTTGTTTCCGTTGAGGATGCTATCGAGGATGCTGCATCCCTTCCACACTTATCCCCTACTCACTCGTATGCTGAGTCAGTAGACAGCCATGTATCCCTGGCTTCGCAGGCATCGTCTGTCATAAAGATCAAGAAGAGTACCAAGAAGGCCAAAAAGGGCAACAAATTATCTGAGGAGGAGGAGGAACTCATGGTAACTTTTCTAGAAGAAAACGAAATGATCTGAATCTAGTTCATGTTTGTTTATTTCTCATGAACATGATGAATATGGACTGTGTAGCTAAGAAAAGTTGTAAACAGGTTTGTTTACTAGAACAATATTGTTAATTGGTTCCTATAGTTCACCAAATTTGCCAAAAGAAAGGTGTTTTTTTGTTTAACTGGGAAAAGTTAAATCTAGTTCGTGGTTCTCCATTTCACATGAATATGGACTATGTAGCTGAGAAAAGTTGTTTTACAAGGAAAACATCGTTAATTCATTGCTATCACGTTTAACTGTGAAATATTGAGTTTTGTATTTACCATGCCATATGTTTGTTTCAAAAGGTGTTTGAAAACATGTTAAAATGTTGATTAAAGAGAAAGTTATGGTTGTTGAATGTAATAAATGTTCTAGTTCAACTTAAAAACAATTTGTTTTGTGTCCTGTCCTGTTCACTTACTTTTTTTAATTATATGTTTCATAAAGCAATATTCTGTCGTACTGACACATTTGCATGATAGCAATATTCTAGCCAAATTTGAACGAGTTTGGTAAACAAATTTCATCAAACTTAGGCAAACGATTTCTATAATGCTGCCATAAAAAATGATTTTCTTAATGATATTGCGTTACAATTTGGAAAAATGGGGTCTATATGACGTCATTAGTCAAGTTCAAGGTTGGAAACCTTGCTGTGCGTAGTCCACATGCCTGTGCCAATGTTTCAGGCATTTCATTATTTAGCCATTTCCATTTAATCTTGCACACAAAAAAGTGACTAAAAAAAATTGAAATAATAACGATACAGACATTCTGACAAATTCCTCTGAATGGGTCATACGGCTCACCTAAATAACTTGGTCATTTTTTCAAAAATGGTCTTCTCATGATTTGCAAAGAAGCAGCATCTCATAAGCGCAATGAATTGAAAACATTTT
Source organism: Arbacia lixula (assembly GCA_963669155.1). NCBI lineage: Eukaryota > Metazoa > Echinodermata > Echinoidea > Arbacioida > Arbaciidae > Arbacia > Arbacia lixula. The sequence goes on along the minus strand of OZ022577.1, from coordinate 32,866,236 downwards.
TTTTTCAAACAGATGTTATTCGCGTGTTTATCTGAATGATCTTCAAAATGAGCATTCTAATGTTTAACTCATTCGAACGTCCATGCGATAAATGGAAGAAGGTAGATGAGTCAAAGATAATTTTGGATACCAAATAATAACAAATTTAGCGGAAAACTTCCAACATACATAAAGGCTGAGTGTGAAAACTGCACCGAAGTCTCTCATTATTTAATGATTTTCAAAACGTCCTAATAATGATTTGATTTTTTTTTTCATTTTGGATATAGGGATGGGTGGGTTTTAGTATTTTGTGTAGCTTTTCAGGGCCCATGAATGAAGGCTATTGAAGGGATGCGGCTCGTTACTTCGAACCAAAGGCTAGTTATTCCGAACACGAAAGTTTCCTATACCTAAGTGCGAAACTGATCCAAAAACGAAATACGGTTCGTTAATCCGAACATTTATTACATTATGCCGAATGTTCGCTATTCCGAAAAAGGGATTAATCAATCTTCGGAAATACGAACCTCATTTCGTTTTCGGAATAGCGAACCTTTGAAATAACGAATCGTCTGAATAACAAGCTGTAGCCGATTAATGCAATGAATAAATCGCACACGAAGTTCATGTCAAAAACATTAGAAAGTGTTTATTTGCTCGCACATTGAGATGTATCCATTGTAAGCAAATTATTGGAATCACGTCATGCAATCAGTCTCTGTATCCTGTATCCATACGAATAGTGGAAACGAAGGTGCTCTTGATCATCTTAACTGAGTTGCCCCAGTGTTTGATGAGGTTTCTCTGCTTCTTTTTCTTCCTTGCTGGAGGTGTTGCTGCCAGCGACTACGAGGGTGTTGTGAATGTTAAGACCAGATCTTTATGCTTCTGTGAAGTGTTTGCGATAAAGGTTTTCTGCAGACATGGAGGTGCTCTAGATCATCCTCTCCTGCCATGGAACTGAACCAGCTTCTGAGTTGGCCCAGTGCTTGATGAGGTTTCTCTGCTTCTTCCCTTCCTTGTTGGAGGTATTGCTGCCAGGGACTACGAGGGTGTCCTGCATGTTACGCCCAGATCTCCATGCTCCTGGGACGTAGTCGCGACCCAGGTTCTCTGCGCGGTCAAGCTGCTGATTCTGCATGCCTGGATACCGGGTCCTCATCAGGTTGTGGAGGATCATGCATGGTGTGACAATGAGCTTGACGGTCTCGGGCTGCTGCTGCATCGTGGTCAGGAGAACTTGAAACCGGTTGGAAAGAATGCCGAAGGCATTTTCGACGACCCTCCTGGCCCGGGAGAGGCGGTAATTGAATATCCGCTCCGGTCGCGTCATACCCCGGAGGCTGTACGGTTTCATCATGTTGGGGCGAAGAGCGAATGCGTCGTCGCCGACGAAGAAGTACGGCACATCCTTGTTGTCGTTTGGAAGTGGGTCAGGGTCCGGGAAGCCTAAAGTGCCAGCTTCAACGCATTCCCTCAGCTCAGAAGCATTGTAAATCTGAGCGTCCGATGCAGAACCCATTCCGCCAATGTCTGCCCAGATGAATCGATATTCGGCATCGACTAGCGCCAAGAGGACAACCGAGTAGAACCCTTTATAATTGTAATAAAGGGAACCGCTGTTTGGAGGACACTTGCAGCTGACATGCTTTCCATCAAGTGCGCCGCATGTATGGGGGAAGTTCCACTTCTCCATGAACTTGTCAGATATGGCACGCCATTCCTCAGGGGTTGTGGGGCACTTCATCATCTCATCCTTGTACTCGTCGATGATGGCCTGGCAAACTTCTCTAATCAGAAGGGATATAGTGTTGTGAGGCACCCTCCACCCATATGACATTGAGTGATACTTGGTCCCAGACGCAAGATACCGCAGGGTTAGAGCAAGTTTGAGGCCAGGGTCGAGGGACTCTCTGTATGTTGTATTCTGCTTTGTGATTCTTGGGCCAACTCTTGTTAAAAGTTCATCAAACATCTCTGGCTGCATTCGCATGAAATTCTTGAAGGCTGATTGGTCTTCGTTACGGAGTTCAACAAGAAGTTGATCGTACAGGCCAAACTGCCGTCGTCTACCAATCCAAGGTCGGATCCAGAATCTTCGTTGACGTCTCCTCCTTCCCCTTCTCCTGATGATATGGAGTTGGTGAAGTGTGAGTTCCATTAGGTTTTGCTGATGTTGGAGAACAGCGATTTCATATTCTAACCGCTGCTTGTCGGGACCATCCATCTTCCGAGATGGTTCTTCTAGACGAGGTCAGGATCGAGGAACTTCACACGTGAGGGTCGTAGGGAGAATGATGCGGAGATTGTGTGGGGTGCGTTTATATGTACTCTATGACTACGCGCTAAGAGTGCGCAACGGCAAAGTCGGGTGCGTTAGAGACTAGTTCAGCACTCGTTCAACACTCGTTCAGCGCGCCCTTATGCGCTACATGATCGCTGGCCATGCGTTTAAACCAGGCTGCTTTTGCGTTAGATGTGCGTTGAGCGTTCGCTATACCTCGGCCGCCGTACTCACAACGAATACACACCGTGCACTCCGCCGATGTCTGGCGTTGGTCTGGCGTGCTATGCGCGTGACTGGCGACTTCTCGGCGCGTAGGTCCATGCGTCGAGCTCAACGCACAATTTTGAGCATGCACAAAAAATCTCGACGCGCACAGCGAATGGCGACGCTCGACGACGAATGTATAACGTTGGTCTAGCGCGCTGGACGAATGAGTAACGCATGATGACGCACACCTAGCGAACGACAACGCACTGGCCAAAATGACAAATTTTCGCCAATTTTCAACGCGCTGGCCATGCGACCCCCGTGCGTCGGTTATGTGTGACCGAGCCTTATAAAAGTAAGTCGTTTGTTCCTCCCATCTCTCTCTCTCTCTCTCTCTCCCTTTCTCACTCGGTCTTTAAGGCCCTGGCGGTCTGAATGACTCCGGCACTGAGGGGAACAAATTTTGTCACTATGGAACAGGGGAAACTGGTCCGCATGACAAAGGGCCTTGTTCATAGTGTGAAGTATGACGGTCACATTAAAATTTGAATATCGATGATAACAATATTGTTATAAAGATGATGTTAAAACAATATGGTAAAAATAACAACAAATCTCCAAAATCGACCATCAAAATCTATTCCAATGTTATTTAACATAAAGTTAGATTATTGTTTTAAGTGTGATTGATTTGTATATATTTTTTAATGACTTAATGTTTTTTGATGATTCTCAATATTTTGCTCGTATTTCGCATTATCTATGTGTCGTTTTATTTGTTCTGTACATGTACAATGTTTTTTTACGGAAAATGAAATCGATGAACACGTGTAAACCATTGAGAATAAATCAACCATAGAGTACCAACTCGACAGGCTTTTCAAGGATACCATAGAATAAATTCACGTACGAGAAGTATGTTTCGTCTCCTTAATTCAGACGCGAGTTGTTGCCGATAGTTGTTGATGGGTTGGGCGAGATCTCGTTAGTCATTTTCTCTTATTTCTATTTAATCAACAGTTTCTGCAAGTAATCTTTATCCAAAATGACGGGACGCACAATGGAAGAAATATGTGATGATTATTTCTCATCGATGAATCCAATCGCGCAAAAAATAATTGAGGAGAAACGGAAATGCATGGACAAGAACAAGAAAAATTGGGAAAGGTTGACTCAGGAAGAGAAAGACGCTTTGTTGGACGAGTGGTTCATAGATCCCGATCTCAAAATTCGGTATGAAATCCGCCTTCATGGAAAGCTCCCGAGCAATAAAGATGCCCCGCCTGAAAGTTTTCCGCGACTCATGGTACAAGGTGGAACGAAAACTGTTCATTATACCGAACATGAGGATGGATCACAGAGTAAAGGAACGGTAAGTAGACTGTATTTTGTTGAGCCATGCCTATGAGTGACATCGGAGTGAACGGACTTGACCGCAGGAAAAACAGTGCAGCAGACTGCAGTCGGCAGTCACGAAAGCGGAAATGTACTTCCGGGTTTTGGGAATTAGCCCTAGCCCAGGCTAGCTAAGCCTATTTAGTAGGCTCATTACTATTTTAGCTATATAAGCTGGCTTAACCACCTTATCTTTTCACTTTGTTAATTGTTAATTGTTTCGTTTCATTTTTTGGCGTTTAACTTCTGTGAGAGGGAGAGGAAAATGGACTAGGGTTCCAACTTCCATTGACAATGACAGACATTCAGCCTGATTTAATGCCTGGCATTCCATGACAACTTTCCTTTTTTCAAAACAGATTGTAGATCATGGACTGAGTCTGGGAAGGAATGTATTAAATCTGGCCTCTCATGGGGCTACAATAAATGAAAAACAACTTTGGAAAAAAACAATTCCCCAGTTCAATTCAGCGATGTCGGCTGGATATCAATGTCGGAATGGGAATACAAATATTCAGAGTCAGAACATATAGATGCCCCTTATATAATTTAGAGCAAATGCCATTGATTGTTGTTCATACACTACAGCTCAAAGGAATTGGCATATGGAAAGGGAAAAGGAAGAAAGCTTAGCTAGGAAGGAGCCGCAGTTTTAAAACATGGTATATTCTGTCCAGTTCAGCATGAAACACGATGCTTTAGCCTAAAAAGCATCATGTTTCATGCTGAACTGGACATAATGATACCGCTGTTGAAAGCTGCGGCTCCTTCCCTTTCTTCATTTTCCCTTTCCCTATGCCAATTCCTTTGAGCTGGAGTGTACAAGTACTGTAATCTCGCACTGTACAGTGTAAGCAATATATTCACTATATTAATTTGCAAATCTGCATGGTTTGGACTACAAAATATAATTCTTGACACATCCACATGATAAACAGAACAATTTTGGAAAATTCTGTACTGTTTTAATCTTAGTTCGGACAACCTACAGAAATATTTCAAGTTTCTGTGTGAAAGACAGGGTGTCCCATTTGCAAAAGTCATCAGCAGAATACCCGAGATACAACAGACGTAGATTCACAATCATTTTCAGAACAAGTGAAAAACTGTTCTTGTTTACATTTGAACTGCATTCTACATTCATAATTGTTTTTTCCCTCCCAGCGCGCTATGCGGGCATTGCTCCCATTGAATGCATGCAGCGTGGACCGGACAGTTGTGGACCATAGCTGTCTACGGTCTCTAGGCCTTAGGTTTCGGACGACCTAAAAACCTCTTAAAAATCTTCTGATCGCTAAAATTTTGCTTTAAGTCAGTTTCCAGTTCTATCATTGGGAGAGAAGTTCTAACAGTATCTCTCTTCTTTAATCTTCCGTGGTTTTTACAAAATTACATTGTATTTTACGTGCAAAAGGGACACGCTGTCTTTATTGTGCTACTCTATTACCAATCTATAGTTGTCTTAAATTAATTTTCTGTTTCACTTGTAATTCATTTATAATGTCTTATTTTCATAATTATGTATGCTTTTACATTATAATAAATTTCTGGTCTTTGACCTGTTCATTGACTGCTTTCCATATTTTTAGTAAATTCTATTGTATATGATTAATAATATTACCTATTATGAATCTCATTAATCAATCTTTTTCCAAATGTATATCTGACCCTTTTATTTACCATTCAGCTGCTCACTCCTTCTTCCATCCTAATTTTTCTCCCAGACGCTTACTTGGAGGGATGAGTTTTCAGGGCCCTTCTGTTGGGAGACCAAGGTTTGTTGTCTGAAGTGATAGCGGCGGTTGACAACCCTGGCTTGGCTTGACCTCTTGCTGTATCCTATCCGCATGCATCATTCCGTTTTGACCTCACTAACTCCTTTCCTTTACAGTGCATTACTCATGGCTGAAGGAGTGCTTTAACTCAAACGTTTCAATCCTTTAGATCATAGCTAGATCTCTTAATATCAGACATTCTCATCTATACTTTGTTTACAATGTAGCACACAATTTCTTGATTGTGTTCTCCTCATTTTGTCCTGTTGTCCTGTTTTCCTTTGTTTTCTGTCTTGTGCTGTTGTTAATTTCCTGCTAACTTCTTGGTAGACTGTATGGTTTTTGCTTTCTTTGATGAAATAATAAATTGAAGTGGAAAATGAAGCAGGAAAGTAACAACTTTAAGTAGTGCATTTTCATTATCTTTATGTTCCTTTTTTTAATATGCATGTTGTTTTTACAAGATAATTCATAATATGAGATCAAGCTTTTTTAAACTTAATCTGCAGTGATAAACCTGTACTAAGCAATATGTCTAAATTCTATGGAAGACACATTTTTTGTGTATTAAGTATCACAAAACTACCTTTAAAAGATATCTATCAGTTTGTCACTTGTTAAAATCAGTCTGATGTTTTCTTTTAGTTTTATTGAAACTTAGATTTAAAATGTTGTATTGCACTGCATTTCTGAACTTTGTTGTTTTATGTTGCTGTTTACTGAACCCTTTACTCATAGCCAGTTAAAATACACAGTATGTTACACAAGTGTCTTTTGATAAACGACATAATTATTTGCAAATTCTGTAGACATACACTACAGCTCAAAGGAATTCCCTTTCCCTATGCCAAATCCTTTGAGCTGGAGTGTATCACTACACAAACTTAATTGTTAGTTCCAGCAACAAAAAAGTTGCTTTAATAAAACAGATAGATTTAATGAGGCTTTATATCCCTTTGTCCTGTAAATTGAATTACATGTGCAGTTCCAATTGCTGTTGTCACATTAGAATATATACCGGTAGGCAAGTTTTAAAGATGGCCCGTCCCATTTGCAAACATCTGCAAACTTCATGAAAGTTTGCAAATTTTTAGCATGTATCTTTAGGATGCCAACTGTGAAATTTTAAGGTCAGAAGTACTATAATCCCGTAGAATAAATGAAAATCTAACTAGTTTTCACTGAGATTTGACTATTTTCGTGGTACGAAAAAAGAAAGCTCGATCAATTATCAAAGATTATTTCCTCAAATCTGAATATTAGGCTTTGTCGATTCCAGGGAAAGGTTTATATAGTCGCTCCCTCTCAAATGATGACAATGTCAGTGAACTTTCAGAATTAGGTCTGCAAAAGGGACAGGCTAACTTTAGCATGTGACATGAATGTATCAGGGTGGAACGTCTTATACATATATGTCAAATTGCTTCTGTTTGTACATTTTATATGAAATTTCGCAATATGTGCTTATTTTGATTATATTCAAGGAAGGGGAGAATACAAGCTTGCAGGATCTTTGTTTTAATAGTGGAGCTAAAATATTAAGAGAGACATTCAAAAATGCTAACAAGTAACCACTAAATTTAGTATTTTAATGGGTATTTGTCCAAAAACTAATATGCTACTGCAAAATATCTGTACAAACGCTACTGCAATTTGCATTGTTACTTGTGTCACTTTTGAAAGTGATGAATGTTAATTTTTATGAGCTGTTATATTCCAAAATAATGCCTGTTACGTATGTAACCAGATGTGTTTACAGGGGAAAGGGATTTTGCTACATGACTTTGGCAAATTCAAAATGAAAAGCAAATACAGTACCAGTATATATTTTTTTTTCTTTTCTTTTTTTTAAGGGGATGGGGGTCTACTCCTCCATTTTGATTACCAGTACATTTGGGTCATTTTACAACTGTTGTTTAGGAAAAGTTATGTTGTCCTTTCATTGTGCTAGGCATTTTTTTTTTAAATTGAGATTTCTAATCCAAATTATGTAAGATCTTAACAAACACCTGCACCTACATGTAGTACATGAATCAAACATGTTCATAACATGTGTATAAATGTTGATTTCATTACCAGTACACTACATTAGTCATTCTAGATAGTTGATGTGCATATTGCAAACATCACAGGACATCATGTTTTAATAGATAATAATATGCCACAAAAATGAACTTATACATGTAGTAGTCACAATGTTAATAACAATTGTGTAGGATTGCATGTGTGAAGATGAGCATGACCCATTATGTAGATAATGAACTTGCATGTACACTACAGCTCAAAGGAATTGGCATCGGGTAAAGGGAAAGGGAAGAAAGGGAAGGGGCCGCATTTTGGGGTCGTGGTATATTTTATCCCGTTCAGCATGAAACATGATGCTTTTTAGGCTAAAGCATCATGTTTCATGCTGAACTGGAGAAAATATACCACGGATCAAAACTGCGGCCCCTTCCCTTTCTTCCCTTTCCCTTTAACCGATGCCAATTCCTTTGAGCTGTAGTGTAGATACCATTCTGACAAAGTCCTTAAGGACCACATTCACAAAGGAGTTTCAGATTTGGGACACAGTTTATGCAAATTTCGTGGCGAAAAAGCAACAAATTGTGCTTGTAGCATGTACGGTACACTTTAAAAAGGTAATGAATTCACAGTTTTGTGAAGATTGCTAAATACATGCTAGTTGATATGGTTTAGAACACAGTTTAATAAAATAATTGTAAATAAACTGTGGTTGAAACCATAGCAACTAGAATATTTTAGCACCCTACGCAAAACATGCGCTTTCATTATTGGACCTTTTTGAAGTGTACGCAGAAGTTTGATAATACGCCATGAAATTCACGTAAACCTTGGTTACAATGAGTATTGACAACATATTTTCCCATTCCTTAATTGATTATTATTTGTTTTTCACTTTTGTTTGACACCCAACTTCCAAGCCATTTTATTTGTACACATCAATATAGGTCTTTGTACATGTAGATATAGAACAATCACACACATGAAACGTGTACACACGCGCAGAAACACACATACATGTATGTACATTAGAATTTACTGTTCCACTTTGTGCGTGATTCTATCACAGTGGATCATAATCCATTTTAAACCAAGCGACAAATTCCAGTCTTCACTGTAAGTATGAATGTTATTAAAAACCACCGTGTTATTACCTTCAAACCATTTAAAGTGCATTTGTTTTAGTAGACGTGTAGCAATAATCAAAACTTTTATTCCTGTTTTGACATTTCTATTTGCATTAATTAATAGTTCTGGCATATATGAGGTAAACTTGTGGAGATTATTACAATAAATAATGTTTTGTATATTAAAATCCAAATCTTACCCATTAAACAAGACTTTGATAGCAAAAGTTGATCAAATGTACTGTTAAGCTGCTCTTATACATGTAGATATCCTGTTTGATATGATTTGATATATAGTACGTGATTGATCAACATTCAAAATAATTTTTCAACAATTTTTCATGAAAGTAAAGTGTGTACACACTCATTGCACACTGTAAAAATAATGCTCCCCCCCCCCAATTAATTTGAGATTTCCTGCAGAATTGTTTCCCCTAATCTTTAATACACAAGATATTGGTTACATGACATTCATGTTAGGCATGAAAAGATCTCCTCCCCCCCCCCCCCCCCCCCACCCAAAAAAAATAACAACTATGGTTTAATGTTGTGTTTGGACAGCATACATTGTATTTGAAAGTTCCTAGCACAACTTATCAGGGAAAGCTGTTCCATGTTTGATTTTTTTTTCTTAACCCTAATCCTCCTTGGGTATTTTAAAGCTTGTTATTATGGGGGGGGGGGGGGGGGGGGGCACTATGGCGCCTCCTTGAGGAGATCTCTGCCACGAGTCACCTGATTGCCACAAAATATTGCAGGGTCAAGGGTCAAGAATTATGTAATCTACATGGTTTTAAGCTTTTTATTTATTTGAGAAATCATAGATTTTGGTATTGCTCACTAAATAAAGCCTCAGGAATAGCAATTTTTAGTACAAATGTCTTCCATAACTCCCTCACAAATTCCTAAAAGAAAAAGATAGGTTGTGGTAATTATTTCTTCTTCTGTATTTTATTTTTTATCAATTTTCTTATGTATTTCTTTGTTTTTCATCAAGCGTGTTTGGCTTTTTGGGTGTGGGTGTATGTGTGGGTGGTAATTAATTAGGCTAATTGAAACAATGATACTAGAAAAATATTTACATAAAATGGAAAGTCCCTAGGGTTATACACAGTCTTATAGAGAAATAGCAAAATTTCAGTGACATGTGTTGGGTAAACGTAATCTGACACGGTAGGTCTGATCCATAAATTTGGTATCAAAATGTGCGGGTAGGATTAGAGAAAAAAGTCATGAACTTTCGCTCCGAAATATTGAGGCGTTCGGAAGTACCAACAAAATTTTGACAGGGGGGTATTAGGATTAAGGATTTGTTTGTGTGGTCATGGCATGTGGCATGTTGTATTGTAGTTCTTTTATTCATTGCGATGCATGTTTATTTTTCTTGTGTTGTGTTGCTTGTTTCCAGAGATTTAGAATCTCTTCCAGACATGTAGGTTTGAATCTTGATTTCATCTCATTCCATCACTCGTTCTGTTTTCTTTCACATATAGGTTTATCCAGGAACCAAAAACATGTGGAAATGATTCATTGCAAGCACTCTAGAAAAGGGAAACTAGTTATTGATTTAATGTAAAAATGATTTACATGTATATCTGGTTTACAGTTGTCTGTAGTTGTTCTATGTTGCTCGTTTGGAGGTCACAATTTAGAAGAAATGTATAATTTACCAGTTTCAGGAAGTACATGTTGCGACTTTCATTGAAAATTAATGGATCTGTGATTGTGTCACTCATTTTCAAGCATTGCGATGATACGTATCGTAATATACTCCACACTGCACATAATGATAACTTTGGTATACTGTAAATCATTGTTTATTCCTCCATGACCAATGCCATGCTGAGATACCCATTGTTTGACTAGGATTGCCTTTTCTAGCTCAAAGTGTTGAATAAATCATTAATTAAATTCTCGTGTTTGGTTGCAGTGCCAGCAAGACCTTCCGATGATCTCGCCGGCATCCATCACGGCAGCGTCGACGCGGTCCAGCGACACGGACCTGTCAGAGAACCGGCTGTCGCTCGGCATGGATACCAATGATGAGAGCCACCTCATCCTGAGCACCAGCAACAAGCCCAGGGCCAAGGAGCCCCGCAAGATGCCAGACAACTCTGAGAAGCACGACAAGACGAGACTCAGCCGGAAGGACTCCAAGAAGGAGGAGCGGGCCCGGGAGAAAGAGCGAGAGAAGGAGAGGGAGAAAGAGCGAGAGAAGGAGCGAGAGAGGGAAAGGGAGAAGGAGCGGGAGAGGGAAAGGGAGAGAGAGAGGGAGCGAGCAAGGGAGAGGGAGAATGGAGCAGCAAGGGACAGGGATGCCCTGTCCGTAGTCCAGCAGCAGCCCAAGGTGGGCCACAGCCCCCTGGCAGACATGAGTGTGGTGATGGGGGAGCGGAGCGGCAAGGGGCTTAAGCGGGAGAAGTCGGACAAAGCCAAGTTGCCTCGCGGGCGTGGCTCAGGGAAAACGTCGCCCAAGCGGGAGGGGAAGCAGAGGAACGGGGAGACAGAGGGGCTCCTCCCATCAGCCACACCCAAGGAACGATCTGTGGAGGGGATCAACTTCACCATGGATGGGTTTGGATCCACAGACACTGACGGACCAATACCTCCTGCACAGTCGGGTGGGGTTGTCTTTGGGCTTATTGCGTCACCCCCATCGGCTTCAAATGTGCCATCGTCATCTCCACCATCAGCATCACCCCCAGCTAGTGAGCAGGTCAGTGTATGAAGTATGACTCTTCAAAAATGACTATTGGAGAGGTGTACATGAAGTTCATTTCTTCATGCTCAGTGTATGAACCATTGTTGATGCATGTACTACATATGAAAGCAATATTAAAGGTAAATGCTAAACTCTTATTCTGAAATGTTCAAACCTCTTTGAATAAATGAAGAAGATGAGTATGTATTGGTATCCTGAAGATAGAAAACTTTGATAATTACATAAGAATGGGCCTATATATATATATATATATATACAGGGAAACCCCGTTATAACGAGGGGGACGGGACCCACACTTTTTCCTCGCTATAGCCGAATGCTCGCTATACCAGTACATGATCAAAACATACAGAAAGAAATGCATTTATAGGACTACACGAACAATAACATATTTACCGCTAGGACTGAAGTATTTACATAGATTTGCAAGCATTCTAAACTGAATTCATTAGCTAAAAATTCACTAAAATATCTAACAGCATAGTTGAAAATGTAAATGAATGACACTTCCAACGCCTCCGTTTACCGACAAATGAAGCAGCGGGGAGGCCCAGTTACCCGGCCGCGCCTGCTGTCATGACGGCGTGTAAGCAATGAATGATCATTGAACGCAATCTTCATGCATGCGCGGCCGCGGTCGTACAGGCGCGGTGTCACGTACGTGTTTACAGGCTCTTGCCATTTGGCTGTGTTAATTGGGCGCGGGGGCGTGCAGTACCTAGAGCCGTATAGAGATACGGCTCTGGCAGTACCGCACGCGCGTTATGCATGTGTGGTTGTGTGTGTGTGTGGATTCTTGCAGGGTGTGTGTGATCAGCGTTTAACGGCGTGAAGAAAATTGCTTGTGCTGTTGTTGGGTTTCCTCGCTGAGCGGCGTGGCTGAAGGGAGTGCTCGTAATAGCAGAGTCAATTTCTTTTCTTTTTCTTTATTCTTGGGCTGGGAATTTGCCACGCTATAGCAGAAATTTCGCTATAGCCGATCTCGTTATATGAAATCAGAATGCATGGAGGTCTATGGAAGAACAATCGGGACCCAAGAAATGTCCTCGTAATAGCAGGGTTCTCGCTATACCCGTGCTCGTTATAACGGGGTTTCCCTGTATATGAAAAACCCAAATTGAATTGAACATTTGTGTAGACGTAATTTTGCTTCATTTTGGACACATTGCTTGATTAAAGTTTAACAAGGTTTATCATATTGATGGTTTCTGAAACCTCTCATTTGTCTTTATTATAAACATATTATGAATGAATAAGTAAATTTTCTCATTTGTTTTTCCTCTGCTCTTCCCTCTTTTTTCCTGGTTACAGCCTTCAAGTCCAGACCAAGCAGGAGGAGGAGACGGCGCAACTTTTGACTTCCTGTTGTCATGGTAATGTGTGAAAATGCTCAAGCTCCAGCTTAAGATGCAAGTCATCTGAAAAGCTTTTGGGAGAATGGCCAATGCAGTGCTTGGTGCATGCTGTATTTTTAATCTGCATATGTAGCGACATTGTAGATCAGATTGTGTCCATTCTGTGCTATAGTGGTGCTCTAATTTGTGATTTCTTTTACTTGTTCATTAAGTATTCATGCAACTCCTTGTATTCCTGTGATTGTACAAAAACAAAGTGTATTGCCTTCTTTGAGATGGTATAGTAAATCGTATTTCCATTTTTTTTTTAATGCATCATACAATTTGGTATTGTAAGTAATTTATTATAATTATAAAAAAGTGTCCCCTCTGACTAGAATGTATTCATAAATTACTGAAAGTATGTAACTCTAACAAAATAAACATGAAGAACAGCAACTGTCTTTTAGCACATTGATTTGTAGTTGTCGAATATCACAGCCTTCCACAGTAAGTTGCAGAAGATGTAACATTTATTTTACTTTGACTTGTTGCAAACCGCAAAAAGTGAAAAATGGCAAGAGCGCCATCTCGTGTTCTCTTTCATGTGCAACACGGAGAGAACCCCATGCTTTTTCCACAACATGCAGTCTGCATACTGTATTTATGATTACCCACAAGTGACTGACAAGGGGTAAGGCAGAAATTGATTCCTCCAAACTCTGGTGCTATATTTAGCATTATGTTTGAATGTAAAATTTATGTTTTGAATGTAAAAGTTATGTTTGAATGTAAAATACATTCATTATGTTTGAATGTAAAACACACTCTGTAAATGTAATGGGAGGACATACTAAGTTATGACACACACACAAAAAAACATTAACAATTTTTTTTTCTCCATACACATTGTACAGTTTGTGTCTGTGTGACTGCTTAAATCCAGATTGTGAGGCCAGTTTTGTGTTTGTAGCTACACATGAAGTAGTATACAAATGATGCACAGGTTTGAGTGGGTCGGTAGGTATGGTGTACACAAGTTACCTCTGAATTGCCTGAACCCACGAGGCGAAGCCGAGTGGGTTTCGGGCAAAATTCAGAGGTAACGAGTGTACACAATCCTACTGACCCACAAAATAAACCTGTGCATCATCTGTTTTATAGAATGGGCCCCAAAATCTGATAAAAAAGGGTAAAATCTCCATTAACATAATTTACCGGATGCATGGCTAGCCATGCGTCAGTATTTACCGGATGCATGGCTAGCCATGCGTCAGTAATTATCAATGCATGGCCAGAATTACCAACGCATGGCTGTGATTGACCAATCAGATTGCAGAGATCCATCTTCATCATCAATGATTGGAAAATCTGTCAAGACTAAAATTGTTGTTTTCTTTCACGTTGACAAGTGTCCAAATAACACAGCTAAAAATATGACATGATTTTCTCCATACACCATGTCAAGTGGACAAATAGAGTTTTATGTTTAGAACTACCAAGTTCATCAAGCTTTGATTTGATAACAACCACTTCATATCAAGAAAGACAGATTTACTGCAATTTACTGCGATTGTCCAGAGTGGCGTCGAGTGCCCAAACGAACGTATTCGTAATGTACAGTGTACATGCTCTAGTAGGCAACTCACCGCAGCACACACTCTTACAGTGCTGCGACAACGTAGAATTCAGACCAGAGTTTGTCCACTTCTCCGTTAGAAATATCTTCCAAATTTTCGTGTTTCACTCCTGCAGAGCGTTTGAATGTAGAAAATGAGTGTTCGATGCTTAGGGATAAATTTATACTTACTGACAACGTCTGAATCGTCCAAAATTTGTTTCAATTCTTCACCTAACTTTACCAAAGCTTCTCGAGTTTTGTGGGTACCGCCATTTACGGTAATCAATATCGGTATCGATCATACTAAATCTCGATATCGATGATATTAATTCTCGGTATCAAGACGATATCGCGTGCTGCCAGTAAAAAACAATGCATGGTAAATTACGGGTAATTAACCAATCAGATTGCAGAGATTCTGACACCCATTCTATAACAACAGCTGATGGAAATGGAAGTAGTATGCTGCATGTCAACTTTTACCGGTACATGTACATGTAGCGCCATGATATATAACTTATATTGACTGGATTACATTTATTGATGTTTGCCGTCTGATACACATGCTGCATTGTGTAACAAAGTCTCATTTTTCTGTTATCTATCTAGGAAATTTGGTTGCAGATTATGTGTGTGTCTGGGTTATGGAACTTATTAAGTGGATTTTGTGGGAAGTAGTGTCAAATGTATTGTGAATTTGATTAAGTGTTACATACATAAAAAAAAAAAAATTGGACTCATGAAAAACACATCTGTAGATGGGTACATTTTTTACATGCTCCTCATATGGCAATTGTTATGACTTGTGTGCATTTTTGAAAAATGTGTTTCCAAACAGTACAAATCACAATTTCCTCTCAATATTTTGGTATTTCATTGCAATATAATCAACAGTGTAGTACAGGTACTGACTTGTAAAGGTCTGTGATTCATGATGAATGCAATATGTACATGTATTACAACATTGTGTGGTAAGAGCATGATTTGATGATGAGGCATGATTCATGTAACCCCCCCCCCCCCTTCCCCTTCTCTCTCCCACCTCATATTTACCTCAACTTCATTTTCTGGTATGTTTTACAATGGGAGCATATCATGTACTTTTGTATTCATGAAAAGCTCATTTCATTTTTGAATGAGTGATGTGTATTTTGTATCACTTTAAGGAATCACATCTTTACTCTGAAATATCACTTTGAAAATGGTGATTCAAATCTACCTAAAATGTGGCATGCACTTTCCAGATCACATCATGTAGATTGACAAACTTAACTATCCAGTAAAATCAATTGTAAGTGAAAACATCACATCCAAAGTCCACTTGTTACAAAACAGGATTGACTTTATTGTTGCAAAATGTAGACCGACATGTACATGTGCTGTCAGTATGTGAGGTATATACATAACCACTATCATTGTAAACATTGTGTTCCAGAAGCCACATGCTTCCTCGGATTAGGCGTTGTAATCAAATTCTCAGAAATTAGAATCCTAAGGTTAGGGGACATGAAGAGAAGTGGGTACCGTTGTATCCACTAGGAAAGCTTTGTATGTATGCAAATGAATTGACAGGCATGCATTTATAAGGGGTGCTATGACAGCTCATTAATATTCAGTCATAATCAAATTATCTCCTGCTCTTTGGGGAGTGTAAGTGATTTTTAATAGCCATGGTCTTCTTTATTGACCTTTACGGGTTTGAGACAGGATCGTTGTCTATGAGGGCCTATGAAGCCTGATCAGTTATATTTTCGAAATTAGCCGTTATCGTTATTGGATCCCTGTAATATGTGATGTAACTATGTGTTCTTTAGGTGCTGTGTTTTGGTAATTGCATGACTTGGTCACCAGATAGTAGCTTAAGACATATGCAAGAGTAAATACTATGGAACATGGAAGTATGGGAGTTCCTGCTCTGAGAAGCCCTCCAGTGAATAGGTGTATGTTGTCGTGAACGTAAGGAAAAATCATTGTTACTATGGGACCTGTAATCATAGCAGAAATTATTCTGCCATCATTGCGAGTCTCAAATCATGTGTGACTTCAATGACATTATCATTTTGAGATTATTTTTTTCTGTGAACCTAAAATCAAACGAGAATGGGGCTTGTTGTCAGGGAAAGAACAACTCGGGCTGGATTATGGGTTTGTAACTTTCACCACTATTTTCCTTTGCCTTTAATGGTTCACGGAAGGTGCATGCGGTTTGAGACATGTAAAATTGACGTATCCTGCAATGGTTGAATTCATGTTGATTGAAAGACCAAAGATTCTGAGATTCTGTAGTTTCTGTCTATTTATTACTTACTTTCTCCTTCTTGATGTAATTTGTTAGACTTCCATCTCCTTGCATAATGCATACATGATTGAAGATATATGCAAGACACCAAAACAACATTTATTACACATAGTTTTTACTATTCTTAAAAGTTACAAATGTATATACTTTTCTGGCTGAAAAGTCTCTTTGAAGACACAAATTGTCATCCATTTGTCACAAGGTCTGTAGGACTGAGCAAAAGAGAAATTGAAACAAATTAATACTCAAAATCCATGATTCCTATACGATCTTCCACAACATATTTTTTTGATTTGTTTAACTTGAAGTATTTAGAAATGTAGAAGAAAGCTTAATGGGAGGACATCAGTCAAACATACCTATGAATGCAATCATTTTCTTATTTTTGTTATACAATTTATGTTTGTATACCTTTTAGATACATGTAGTATCATTTGTATTTTCATAATATGTGAATGCTGTATTCATTATATTCCTTTGTGTATTCTATGATTATTCAGGAAGCTAGAGTGTGCCAAAATATTCTTATTTAATTTTTGCATAGTAAAACTGATTCAGTCAGTTGCAATTTGAGTACTTTTAAACTACCAGTAGTTTATTACACCTCATCAGATTGTAGTCTGTATGTATTTTCTCTACCTTAGTCTGCTGCAGTTGGTGTATTGTTAGTAGTCATTTTGACAGTAGAGAATGGTATCAATTAATCAAGTAATCATTAGTGTGATGATATCTTGACAAAAGTTGTGTGACAGATCCAAAGACCTCTCATCAGGGGTGTATTTCATAAATTGTAGTTGGTTTGTTTAATTTGTAACCTCTGCGATTCAAAGTTATTATACATGTACATTGTGAATTAAATGTTCCAAGTATTTGAGATACAGCTAGCTGTCCGGTGTATTCACAACAAAAATGCCATGAAGCTTCACAAGTTTCACAACATTCTGTGAGGCACATCTCCATTCTTACCATTAGAAATGTATTCATGTTTTCTGTTTGATATTATATTTAAATGTGTAATTCCAACAACAAAAGAGTGATCAGTGTACATCACAACATTACCCATTACACTCTCATGTTGTGTCATTATCGACATACAGTGACTTCTGTGTGATGAGCATTTGCATCATACAGTCCTTTTGGTTACTGAAATAGGAAAATGGAAAATAACATCTATTATGTTAGTATATTAATTTTGAAATTTGTGCTGGATCGATATATTGACAGTAAAAACAAAATGAACTAAAAATTATGTATGTTATGTAATATATTTATTGTTTTGTTCAACCATTTATTCAGGACCTCTGTTCCATCAGGCACACACATTTTGTTAATCAGGGCCCCATCTGATCAAATTTACAACCAAATTTTGTTCAGTCTATTACAAATGCACTCTTGGCCAATCAGAATGAAGCATGTTGAAAGTTTGAATTCATCAACTGGAGCTGCGATCACTAGACCAGCGTACATGCACTCACATTCTGATTTCATGTTGAGACCCATTCATCAGCCCAGTACAATAACTGGCTAACTCTTCACACTTTGCAATCCATTTCTCTCCCATCATTCAAGGCGGCAAACCAGTCAGTTGCACCTATGATTTGTTGCTATGTTGGTCAAGCCATGGACAAGTTTTGGAGTTGACATTGAGATGTTAATCAGTTTCCAAGTGTGCATTGGTGATAGAAATGATAGGATAATTCAACTATCCCTTTCATCCCTTCTCAGTGCTTTCATGATTATATTTGCATGAAAATGGTCACATGGTATCTTCATAATGTAATGCATTACAGTAAAATAACAATCAGTAGCATGTGTGCTTTCTAAGCAATAACTTTGTCTAACATTAAGTTTACTTTTCATACAAGATAGTGTGGGATTACCTATATGTATGTATTAAAGACACACACACATACCCTTCCTTTAATATTTGCTTTATACTCCATAAATGTGTATTTATTTTGTTGTTGCTCGGTCAGGAAATCTGTTTTGTTATTATGAACAACATTGCCTAAAATCTCCTTCCTTTCAGCAAAAGCTTCTATTGAAGACTCTTTTCATTATTGAAGCAGAGAAATATGTCATTTTCCTATTTCATCACATTTGATGTTATTTTATCAGTTTGGCAATCATAACCCTTTCAAACTGCATATATGCCATGCCATTAAATGTGGTGTGTTGTGGTTATGATTTCAAGTTACAACATCATAGGTCAGTTTTGAGGGGATTTTTTTGAGAAATGGGTTTATTTATTGCCAAAATAGATTGTGCAATAAATGGTGGTGAATATGCTATATCAGGTGAATACTTCGAGGTGTGATGTAGTATTATCGGGAGGGGGCCTTGGAGGTCAAAGAATGCTGAAATTGGGAAGAGTTTTAGCATTTTCTACTAATTCCACACCTTACGATCTGTTCATCAGTTTTTCTGGAGGATTTGTACATGATTTCTTGTTATTGAACCATTAATACCTTCAAAATTGTAATAAGTTCCTTCCAGCTATAAAAACTATAACTATAAAAATGTATGTTATTGTAAAGCATGATTTTGATTTTTATTCAGTTATTATTAGTATGTATGTATCTGTGCATGTATTTTGCTGATATTCATAGGCCTATTATTGTGCAAACATTATGTATGCTACCAATTGTCAATGTTTATGATGAATTGCTTAGCAGTAATAAATTGTTGAAAAATAAATGACAGTGTGCGTATATTTGAATACTGAGTGTCGAGAGGCCGCTGTGTATGTATGTATGTATGTATGTATGTATGTATGAATGTATGTGTATGCTCATTTTTAGCTGTGTACGACCAAGGATGTGAAGCCTTGGTAGTTTGTTGTATGGGCATGGGGGGTGTGTATGTATTTGTTGTTTTCTCCAATTAACTGTATGTATGTGTGTGTCTGTGTGGGCATACTTTGATTAAGGTTTTAGATCTGTAGGAGGAAGATTTATTTTCTTATGTGATTACAAGTCTTCAAAGTTAAAGTTGATAACCCCACCCATTTTATTTAGAAGTTCTGGTAACCCAGAAGGTGCAACTAATATGCAAACTACCTTTACTTTTGATGTGTGGGTGTGCTTTTGTGTGTGTGTGGGGGGGGGGGGGGTCTTGTGCGTGTGTGTGTGTGTATGTGATAAATCAGTTTTGAAAAACTGGTTTCATTCTTTATTTCACTTTGGAATGATTTGTATATCATTGAGCATCTCATTTTGATTAATTTGTATTTCACTGAGTATGTAATTTTATTTTCAATTGATGGATAATTGTATTTGATTTCCAATGCAATACTTTGTATACTTCAAGTGAAGTATATGATTCATTTAATAATTATGTTTGAATAAAATCAAAATAAAACTTACTGGAAAAAGTATGTTTGTGTATGTATTATTAAGTGCCCTTAAGAATGATTGAAATCACGACCTTAAGCCTACCATTATGTAACTCCAGGCAGTGCGATGCCGTCAGGTGGTACTCAGTATGGCAAGCTTGGGCTCCAACTTGGGCTGCGACTTAACTCTCGGCGAGCAATGATGCATTTTGCACAATATAGCTAGCACCTCAACCCCACCCCGCACACTGGGTTAACTATTTCATTACCATTGGCATGAATATGTGTATATAATCCCATGGGGGTTTCAGGGCCTGGTAATGTAAGGGTTAAGGTCGCTTTTAAGCGTGGATTAGTATTCATCAATAGCGAGGAGCATGGACTGCTTTGGATGCCTGCTAAGTGTTAGGCGGGATTTCACTCTCACACCCCTCTTATCCCATCCCATGCATTGGTTAAGATAGGTGCCTTGTATGGATTCATTATACATGTACTATGCCGTAGAATCATTGGTATACATACCAGAGAGAGAGAGAGAGAGAGAGAGAGAGAGAGAGATGGAAGAAAGAGAGAGAAAGAGAAGCACACTTTTTTTTTTTTAATGATCTTTATTCTGATTCCATAATAATACAAATTAAATTAAATTACACACACACACACACACACACTCACACACACACGCACGCAAACAAACACACACACACACACACACAAATACACACAGAGAGACACACACACACAAACATACGGGGTGAGAGAGAGAGAGAGAGAGAGAGAGAGAGAGAGAAAGAGAGAGTTCCTACAATCAGAATTAGCTGTTGGGGCTATTTTGGGGTGAAAATATTGGATGAAAATTTGATAAACATATATCGTCAATCATAACATATATTTGATATAATGTGAATTTGACATCATTACTTCACGGGGTCTAAAAAGCACATAGGGCATTATGATGACCATGGACCCTACCACGATCCATGTGATGACTAAGTGAATACATGCATGGACCCTACCACTAGGGTCCATGATACATGTATGTATGATCTCTCACACTCCACCTCAAACAATGCGGTTTTCGGCGTTTGCAATCGATCATCTGTACCAAGGAATCTCACTCAACTATAAACAATAATTCTTTGCATACATTTTATTATGATTTCTCACATTCATGTAACAAATTTAGGACATACAATCATGAGAGTAGCATATATAAACGTTCACGTACACGTGTTATCAATAAATAATGTATATGTACACTTCATGGAATGTTTGCCAACAGACCGGAAAATAAAGTCAAGATGTCAAGTTATTTCATTAAAATTCTCCCTTTGTCACCATCACGACTGTGTCCTTTGGTCAACACCCATCCATGTAACCATGGTAACTAGGCCAGGTTTATCAGGATATAATCGATGTCCTGGTCACGTGTCAACATATGCATTTCAGATTCTCACACACAATCTCCAATATGATAATATACTTTGATACTTGAAAGAACATGGCCATCAGCAAAGGGAAGCAATGGACGAATTATTTGGTAACGTTTTTTGCATAATCTTCAATCACATATTTTTCAAATATTGCGACCATTGTATGACACATTTTAGATGCGTACAAATGGCATATTCTAAGCATATTGACGGACGCGGTTACACCAGTGAATCAGTGGAAAACCTATTGTCTTATGTTTATCTCTTGTCCTTTAATGTAATGTCTATGCTCTTAGTTTATTTTTCTTTGCTTTAATCTATTTAAATAATGACCAAATAATGTGATATTGACAATATTACATTCTGGCAAAACGAAAATGACTTTTAGATATCGTGTTAAAGGAAGCACGAACTACTTTTGCAAATAACGAGATGAAAATCAAAGTTTTCAAATTTCACGATAACAACATTTCATTTCCCCACCATCTTCCCATACAAAATGAACACGTTTCATCCAGACCCACATGGAATTATTTTTGAGGTGATGTTTAAAATTGTCAATTCATCAATTTGTTCGAATATGGAAGCAACATCTATCCTGCGTCCTCGAGAACTTAAATTCCTGCATTAGTCATTTTCAATAACACAGTATTCTTCATATACGTGTAATAAGTACTTTAAGGCCATTGGTAGGTCGGAAGTTACTTACAACATTACAACTTTGGCATCCTTGCATATCTCAATGTGTGCAGAAAGTGCAACCAGCTTTAAAATCAAATCAAAATGATTAACCTCTTGTCTAGTGAATGCACAATTACAAAAATTGATAGAGGTAAAAAAAAAAAGAAAAAAGTAGAGGATAGAATAAGCAAATAATCAACGTTGGTGAGGGTGATAGTTCGTCTCATTGCCTGAAACCAAAAGTGGATCTGAAACCGAATATATTTATACAAAAAATGACAATTTGACGTACAAAGGTTACGTTTACTTCTGTAACAAACCCCGAGCCGCTGCCATGGGGAACACGCGTATAGGACGCGTTAGTAGGAGCTACTGTTAGTCAATTTATAGTCCGAGTGTAACGCACTTTTATTTCGCGCGTACTCAAAATATTGAATACGCGTTAGGACTGTGAGGAGTAAAGAGATCAGCGAAACCAAAAAGGACTATCACCTAGAGTGTAACGAACTTTTCTTCTCAGGTGATCAGATAGGCAAAACTACCCTTTATCCTTTATCACGCGATCAACTCTTGACCAATCATATAGCAACATTCTTAGTATGTGGAATGAACACTATATTAACCACATAGTAGATTGTAAGTATGGCATGGAAGTATGTTGACTTCGGCGTATTACCATCTTTTTGTCTGGTAATTTATGAAATTAGTCATGACATGCGGTGACTGAAACGTGACTTGAATCAACGAAAGAGAGATATCAAAAATCACATTTCAAGATCATCAGTAAGTTTCACCGGTAAGTTTGTCGATACATAATACATGCAACTAGAAAGTTGCCGAAACGTCATCTCGAGGGTTACAATGTTTAAAATTGTGGAATTGCATAAAACCTAGCTGACAGCTCATTAAAACATCGGGAAAATCATTCCAAACTTTGCTATGATGGTATTTTATTTTACGCAATATCAATTCACTTATAAGGTGAGACAAAGGACCCGAGACTACTTTGAGGTGATCAGTCACGAGCCATACAAGGCAAATAGTGACACAGCTCGTTACAGAGCTATAGTTTTATTGGAGCGCTTCAGCGTCGACCGTTTTTGTACTATAGCTATTATTTATCCAGTTTGTTTAGTCACGCCTCTTATGTTTCTACGACCACGACTGCTTCGCTGGGCTTGTCCACGCTGCAGGACGGTTTTGATTCGTCGTCATCCATCGGCTCGACTTCGTTCTTTGATCCGCACAGGACGACCATCCGGTAGAGCTGCAAGAGGATGACCAGGATGTTCTTGCAGGTGAAGAAAACCATCATAACGCTGAAGATCTTGACCTCGAGCATGAGGTAGAGCCGCATGCCGAGGAACGGCCCGTCTTGCGTCACCAGGGTAATCACCATGGCCCACATCTCGTTCTGACAGCACGTACAGCAGGAACAGAGGGCCTCGGAGCAGCTCCGGCTGCCGTCCTGCGCCACCGCACGCACCCGCTTCCCGGCCACGGACGTTAGCACCAGCCCGAACTGCGACAGACTCCAGCTCCACAGGCCGAGGATTAGGATGATGAGCAACAGGTCGCAGATGACTTCGTCGGCCTTGAGGCTCTCCAGGTTGAACTCCAGGATGTCCGCGGCCATGCCGATGTAGACGAGCAGCAGCTGGGAGAGCTGGTCCCTCGTCAGGTCGCCCTTAGGCAACAGCCAGCGGCCCAGGATTAGCAGGCATAGCAGGACTTGCTGCAGGATTAGCTCCCACTCAGTGGAAGAGAACGCCACGGGGATGGTCACCTGGACAAACAGGGAGGAGAAAATAAACTCATGTTCCTTCGAAAGCGGACATGCAGATCTACGAACTACTACGACATGATATTCAATAACCATACCTTAATAATTTGTTAATACTCGAGTATACGAGGAGGTAAGCTTTACGAATCGGGTACATTAACATTGACTGATTGCTATGTGTCTTTAAAAACACGAAAACAGCCATCTCTCCGATTATTGCGAGCAATGCGCTTATTTCGTACATCGTTTCTGATAGCCGATCTTGTGCAAAATATGTAATTGCGTTCTTATATTCGCCTGAATCATAACATATTTGACAATATCAAAATAATTATCTCATATCAACATAATAAATAATAATTCATGTTTACATTGATAACCAGTATTGCTCATAGGCTAACTTCGGCGTTGTCGTAATGATTTCACGGATAATTGCGAAATGGGTCGGGTCTCTCTGTTCACAATGACAATAAACCTCTTTATGTTGATTCGCATAGTTCTGGGAAAATTGGTCCGAATTGACGTATTAAGTGGAATTGTGATCGTTCTTGTGAATTATGTTTGAACAAGGCAATACCCAGACCATCATTCACCTTCCTTCGAGGTAGAGATGAATGGCCGAGTGATTTAGACTTTTAGACACAAATAACTTTCTGCCGCTATTTCTACTTTTTATCAAACTTTTGCTAATGTGTTTCTTTAATTTGTTTGCTTTTATTCAAAGCGTCTTGAATTCTCCTTGAATTCCCATTTGATGCGCATTTCTGAATGGGGGTTGTTGTATTATGTAAGACTTACCCCTTGGATTTCTGCGAGGCCTGATGAATTGTAGACGGTGTTCGCAGAGCACTGCTCTAGGTTATTTTCGTCTCGATACTCGAGCCTCTCGTTGTAGAGGTCGAACTGAAGGAGCCACAGCCCAGGCACAACGGATAGAAGATACAGCACTACAGATGGGCAGACCCTGTGGAGAGGACGAGGGAAGATTCCGGGGGAAGATTGGTTAGAGGGGCGTTTTGATTCAATAAGGGGGTCGTGAATTGGAAAATGATAACATAAGTACTCTATTGGAGAAGCCAAAGACCGAGTACAGCGGAGAGGAAATACACCAATAAACCCTGTGCGGGGAAAGAGTAGAGAGATTGACGTGATTGGTTAGAGGGGTGCTTTAATTCAATGAGGGGGTCGTGAGTTTAAAAACGATTATAGATAATTATTGGAAGCAGTTATAGACCGGGCACAACGAACAGGAGGTAGATCAACACGGAATGGCAAACCCTGCGGGAGAGATGGATGGTTAGTTGAGTTTAAAGATGTTTCGTTTTGATGATGGGAGTTGTGAAATATGCAAATATCGAATTATGCAGGTAATACAGGCCATGTGGTGCTCTGTGCTCCATGCAAACACAGAAAACATCCCTTCGAAGAGGCAAACAATGCAGAAGGAATCCCTTGCTTTATATTTGAATTTAGATAAAATTACTGTTAAAAGAAACTATGACACAGTATGCAGTCAGATCATGCCTTGATTAAGCAATATACATGTACACCAACTACAGACAGACCGTGCAATGTCATGCATAATTCTACCTAGCAAAGATCATTAGGGGAGTAATTATATCCTGATAAATGTTGTAGGAGTACATCGAAGAGGGATTGCTTTTTTTCGGACTATCAATGATTCGTGGTATAAAAAATTAATCAACCCCAAACGACCGGACTACAGAAGGCGTACGCTGGTGATAAGAATAGAGATGGAAACGAGTGGTTTGTTCTGTCAGTACGTTCTTGTTGAAGTGTTGTTTGTCTCTCGAGTAGACTAAGAATAGAACAGTTAGCCAGGAATATTATTGATTGGTCAAAAGTGTCAGACGTGTAGCAAATAAACTTCGAGAGCTATACATACAGAGAGTCTGAAGGAGGGTGGGGCTTAGGGTGGTTTAACCATCGGTGAGCCCTTATAACCCCCATTGGCTTACACATTGTAATGCCAATGAGAGAGTTAATGCGTCTGAAATTGAATGGCGCGCAAATACGAGTGATATCATCAAAGTGGGAATGTCTAAAAAAAAACACATCTCGAGTTGGAGTCGAGTAGTTCAAATATTTCAGGAAATAGGCCGACTGAAGTTTGTAAATAGTCTTAAGGCTATCCTTCAAAACTTGATTCTATTCCACAAACACAAAGTGTAAGTTTAATGTACCTCTTCAAGTATATTCATATCACATTATTGATTTCGATGTCTGGATTTGCTAGTTATTATATCAATCTTAGCAGGAATGCGTGTTGGTGTAATTTAAATTAGTGTATGTTTGACTAGTGGTTATGGTGCGCACTTATTCCCACGCTTATAGACACGTCAACATACAAACACGATTTTACATTAATGTTATAGTTTCTATAGTTTTAATCATTCCAATCGACGCAAATAAAAGTTTGCATTTTTGCTACCATGGTGCTGTATACCATACTCAAACAGTCATATGGGAACTCCGATGATGTCTTATCACGCTGATCAATCGAAGCCCCAGCAACCCTGCGACAAACAGTGCCAGGGAATAATCGGACCAGGGATTGCCGATCGATGCGGCCTCCTTGCTCCCCGCAAATCCGGCCCCCTTCCTACGTGCAAACCAAGGAGAAGCGATCACTCACCTAATCCCCGCACCCCTCAGTACTAAATATCGATACTCTCATGTCGGTTACAACACAGTTTATCGCCTATGGAGGTGAGAGGGTTAATACATTCTTGGTCTAACGGAGGTATGACGGAATGCATGCACAATCAATAGTTCCACGAAGGACCGATGCGGTGTGGGTTACATGTTGACCACACTGTTTGGGGGTCTCCTCCCCCCCACTAATGTGTTTCTGACGTGTTCGATGAGACAGTGGCCTTCCATGACATCCGCCTACGCTCAGTTGGGCCCGCGCATTTCGACAGTACTGAGCTGATCAAAAAGAAAGGCTTTGATACAAAACAAATGAATCCATGCACGCACGAAATTGTTTATAGTCCCATATGACGTAACAAAATATAATCGACAAAGGCACCCGGCCATGCGTTTTATTTTTACAAAGAATTTTTTGCGTACCTTCTATTTGGAGTTGATAAGATCGAAATCCTCCTAGGCAACCATTATGGTAATTATTTTGTCGCCGATTTATCCTTATATAAGTATTATGCACATAATGACTTATATTTAACCGACCAGTGGAGTAGTGAATGGATACGCGCAATTTGACCCATCACCGCAAGAGTGCTCTTAAGAGGGGCATTTTATTCTTGTAAACTGTGTTTTTGTTGGGATGACAAGATAAGTCAACAACATCACTAGATGGGAAGATTGCAGTCGTAGTAAATCGGTTTTATACAACTTAAACCGGTTAAATTGGGATTTTTTTAAGGGAAATATCTTTATCACCCCCTTCTCTCTCTCTCTATCTCCCTCTCTCACACACACACACACACACACACACACACACACACACACACACACACACACACACACACACACACACACACACACACACATTCACACAATACATATACATGTATATACAAAGTCATTCATTTTCTACCAGCTTTCATTCGTTCCATTACTACATAAATGTTAACCCGTTTGGGTTAAAATTCAACACCCATCGAATGGAAAAGGCATACTGAACGTAGATGTTAAATGTTACATCAATTTGTTATATTATTAAGTTTGTTTATTTCATTTTTGTTCACTCGTCTCTTTTTCTTCGTTCATGCTTACTTGTAAAGCGCTTTGATATATAAGTTGACAAGACACAAATGCTATCCCGTATATCCACTTTCATTATGTTCATGGGAATCGATAATTACATCATTATATCAATCCTGTGCATTATGTTCAAAAGAACTTGTACAATGTTAATGTCACACTGCTAACATCAAACACGCTGGATAAAACATTGAACATCTAATTTCTTTGACAATTGCTCTTGGCAATTGCTCTTGGCAAAACAACATCAGAATCAAAATTTTGGGCATTGTAACGGAAAAACGAACCTTCTTATAATCAACAAGTCCTCCACACTGTTCAAAGATGATTTATGTCAAGCATTATATCACTTCAAAATAGATGACTTAATACCCCCCCCCTTCCCCTACCCATCTCTCTTTCTTCCCGATCTTTCTTATTTTCTTCAAAATATGCTGTCCTATTTTGATGTTTTCTCCCCCCCCCCCCTCTCTCTCTCTCTCTCTCTCTGTCTCTCACACATACACACATACAAACACACACACACACATTCTTCTTTCTTTTTGACCCCTCCTCTTCCCTTCTCCCGTTCTCTTCTCTTTTTCTTCATTAATTAACTTTCATATTTGTTCTTGTTAATGCCTCCCCCTATCTCTCCCTCTCTCACACTCCCTTTCTCTGTCTGTCTTTCTCGCTACCTCTATCTGTCCTTACGCCCCCTGTCCCTCCCCTTCTTCACTTCTTTTCACACATTTTCTGTTACACTTTTCTTGTCATTTGCTTTTCGAATGTGTCAAAATCAGAAGTGTATGATACAACACACACATATTTATTTTCTTAAAAACGTAATACATTTGAAGTATTATTTTGTGTATGTGAGATACTTTTCAAGGATGTAGACTGACAGAACACATTTCCACAATGTGGGACTAGTGCACTAATCACATTAAAGAACTATTAGGGATAATTATTATTTGTTATTTCAAAGAATAATGGCAAACTCCCATTTCACTTTCCCATTGGGCAGTGGATTATTTCTGACAGCATGTTCATGCAATATGATAGCCCTAAGTTTGTAAGTTTACATTGGGAGAACATCCTCATCCTCTTCCCTCTTGTTCTGTAGTTCCTCCTTCTCCTTCATCTTTGCCTTTCCATTCCCCCCTTCTTCTTCCTCCCCATTATCCTTAATCATTCAACCCCTCTATCAAGGACTATCTAAAAAAAAATAGTGCTTGCGAATCATTTCATAATTTTCTCTACAGGTTAAGTGTCTCAGTATGAATTCCATAATGAAAACAAATCTAAGATTACAAGCGTACATTCAACTCGTATATCATATATATACAATTATTGTAGTTTAGTTTTCATAATAAATGAACTATTTAGGTTGGCTTAATTCTGGTATATTTATGACAATTTTAAATGTCTTTTTCTTCTTCTCCTTCTGTTGCTCAGAGAATAAGGGGGTGTTAATCAGAAAAGCGGAAGGCATAAATGTACAATAAGAGAGGATCGTAACGCATCTTTTTCATTTTGCTTAGAAATAAACTTTCTGTTCATCAGCTAGTGGACAAAGTAGCAAAGTGACACTTAATATTCATACATAATATGATGTCAGAAATAGACATTTCTCTTTAAAATAAAAATAAAAACATATGAATAATGAGCACACTAGTGAAAGCAATATTACATAAATGAATGCATCTAGAAAGAAAAGATTGTCTATTTATTTTGAAAACAGGACGAATCTTCTTTGCGATGAGTTACCACTCTTGATGAATGTTCTCACATTTCTTCAAAAAAAAATTCCTGTGCTACATACAATCCTGAATTTTGTCAACGAATTATTACAAATATATGTTGCAGTGAAGAATGAAGCAATAAAACCTGTTAAAAAGCAAAGATGGAAAGATGAAGCACCGAACTGACCCGAAAGCTCGACTGCTAAGTACATGTACATGTATACTGTTAATTAAGTATGAGAATTTGACGGGGGAACGTCGCCTGATACTCACCATTTCCACTCGCCGTTTTCGGTGCACTTCATGGTGACGCCGAACTCGACGATCATGAAGAGGAGGGGGGCGAGGAGGACGTAGTAGATGTAGGAGGAATAGACAGAGGTGACTCGCCACGTCGTGAGCACGCCGTGGATCATGAAGAGACACCGGGCCAGGAGGCCTTTGATGAAGGAGATGCACCCCATAGTGCTCTAACTCGCTAGCCCCTCACCGGGTCCTTATAACCACTAAGAAGGAGGGTCGCTCCTAAACTTAATCGAAGTCCCGCGATATAAAGGATACTCTCGAGAATAAGGTGTTATTGCTCTCATCAAGAGTAAGGTGCTCCAAGTACTCGATAGTTAACACCTGTTGTTCCTGAATGTGGTGATGTCTCTGCTCTTCACCTTCTTTTTCTTCTTCTTCTCTATGAGATCAGGCGATGATCAGGTGAATTTTCCAACCTCAGCAGCAAATTACATCCACTCAGGTTGTTTGTTGACAAGTCAAAAATCAACACGTGTGTCCAAACTTTACCAAAATGCAGTTTGTATTATTTTGTCTTCTGCACGCAGACTTCACTTAATATGCTTCACTCTGAGTTCTCGGGAAAATAATTACTGCAGAGTATAATAAATCCTATCAACTGATAGTACGTTGTATCTTGCTTTCTGCTGCCTCTGACTGCCTCGTTATCACCGTCTTTAAGCAATGGTGAAAATGCTCTTTCTACAGTAGCGGACTTAGCCTAACAGCGAGTTATCCTGTATAATAAAGCGCTGAGCTGGTCTGAAGAATAATTATTGTCCGGGTCCATTCAACTGGAGCTGTTTTGTATTCTCTTCCCGAGCTTTTCCGCTCTTATGAGGTCAGAATTATCGATGGGATTATCTCTGACTGTGAGGAGGGGATAGCTGGCTGATCGGTGGGGGTACCGTTGCCATAGCGACTCACAAACACTGAGATCACAGGGTATAAAGCGGCAGTGATACCGAGCTGGAATACCTCGCGCCTTTACCGGTGGTGAAGGTAGAATCACCCTTTCCGCTACCAAACCTTCATGTTAAAGTGTTGAGGAATTATAAGTGATTCAATCACTTAACTCATCTTTCCTATATATGTTCATTAAAGAATAAAAAAAAAACATACATTCAAATACATTTTTCTTCTTTCGTTTCAGTTTTCCAAATCAAAGTCCCATTGAAATACCATGCCTATTGTACATTTATTAATTCCATTTACAAATATGATTTGTCTAAAACGTTGTATTTCTTTAACGCTGAGCAGGTTTGCGAATAAAATACATGACTAGGCCAAATGATGGCAGGATAACATAGGCCTACTGATTTGTTCATGAGATTCCCATTATGATGAGGTTTGAATCACAACGTGATATCCCGGAAATAATACCCATTATTGATATCAGACATTTATCATCAATCGGCTTCGAAAAAACTAACGCGCCTTTGCCGTTCTCCTAAGTATATGTTGCCGATTGCGCCGATTTTAATCAACAGCATCAACATTATACTAGGCGACTTCAGTAGTAAATGGACATTCCGTTTGGTTGTGTTCAACGCATGCGGCATATATATCATCTTTTGGTGCTTGTCGGGCAAGCCTGTGAAAAGCTTGTGTTGACATTGATTTTGAATAATGTTAGTAAACTTGTCGATGAACAGAGAACACCTTACAGGTGAAAGCTCTAGCCTCTTGGGTTACCACCCCCCCCCCCCCCTAAAGTTTGCTTCCCCAAAGCATAATACAATTAAGTATAGAGACTGATTTTGTCTGCATTGTCAATTGATCAGTTCGTGTGGGGCCAAAATTTCGGTTAAAGGCAACACGAAAACACCCTGAACAATATAACCATAAAGTTAAGTATGCATCTAATAGAGTTATACCAGACAAAAGAAAATATATCAGCCGCTTAGGTTTGTTTATACTACCAATTAAAGAACTGCGTTCTATAAAATTCCAGAAGAACCCAATGGGAGAACGGTGTTAATTTTGTTTTTATCGTTGTGAATTGTTCTATTAATCTTTGTATATTACATAAATATATACCTAGATTTTATAACAGGTCATGCATATTCCTGAACATGCATACATTTTACATTTCGCTGATGACATTTTTCATGTTATTTGTCTGAAAGGAAAATATGTTATAGGAACGTTTCCAGGAAAATGTTTATGGATATAATGCGGAATAGTATGAAGTCGAGACTTTAATACTGCAACGTCATATCACATTTTGACCCTTTTTACCAGATTGTAACAATATTTTTCTCGATTAAATCCTTATAGATGCTTTGTCATGTTACAAATGCGCAAACATCGGGCTGAGGATATTTCCCAAAATTCTTCAGAGAATCGACGGAATTGAACATGGGGCAAAATCGTGTTAAAACATTATTTTGTGATTAGAAGAAGCGTACAATGAATAAACGGCTGATGGTACTCCATGATAAACTGACGAAGCTTCAAATAAAAACTGCATGAAGTTAATCTTTGCGTCTCAGACCTTGGGTCTTGGGCGAGCCGGAACATAATTTATGCTGAAAATCAACGATGCAAAGACCGAAGTATTACACATGTCATGAAGATTCAAGAGTGACTGCCAGACCTCTGCTGTAAACGTAGGGAAATCTCAAGTAGTCCCGGATGAATCGGCAAGAAACCTAGGTGCCATTTTCGACAAACATGTCACGATGGATGCTAAAGTCAAGAAGGTTTTCATCAGTCCAGGTGTGCATCATCGGCCCTCAGATAACTTAGGCAGAGACGAAACTATTTAACCAAGAAAGCCACGCAAACCTTTTAAACATTTACTTGTCACCAGGAGGTTGGGTTGTTGTATGTCTTCAGCATGACCTTCCGCAGAAACTACAGAATCAGACCCGACAGAATGCCGCACTATATAGGGATAGTCACCCGAGCACCTCGACGATGTCATACTATACTCTCTTACTCAAACAGCTGCACTGGCTCCCAGTTAGAAAAAGAATTAAGTTTAAAGGGAAAGTCCTCAATGAGGTTAGATTAGTTTTATTATACCAGACAACTTACTAAAAACAACATAATCTTTCATGAAGGTTTGACGAAAATCCGTCAAATATGACAAATCTTTTTTTAGAATCAAAATTTGTGACGTCACTTTCGAGCTACCCTCCCAGTGTAATTGTGCACTGAATGGTTCCATTTATTGTTCTTTTGATGTTTGATGAAGGAATAAATCGTTTTCATAGAGATGTGTGTGTAAAAACATGTATCTAGTGATATGCCACATGCACACGTACAATGGTACACATTCTTTTTGAGGAAATGGACATCCATAGACAATAGTACACAACGTCTTACAGGGTACGTAATAACGTCACAATTAAGAATATGAACACTCATAACTCTGTTATCCTTTGACGGTTTTTTTTTCCAAAACCTTTTCTTATTGATTTTGGTTTTTTTCATATATTTTCTTTTATCAAAACTAACTAAGCTTCAGGGAGGACCTCCTTTTGAGCTACTCCTGCTCATAAACAAGGCGCTGAATGAATGATTATCTCCAACCTACATTACCAACAAGTCTTT
Organism: Arbacia lixula; assembly: GCA_963669155.1. Lineage (NCBI taxonomy): Eukaryota > Metazoa > Echinodermata > Echinoidea > Arbacioida > Arbaciidae > Arbacia > Arbacia lixula. Next base: position 32,832,917 of record OZ022577.1, on the reverse strand, counting down.
TTCTCTCCATACTAATGGCCCTGTCCGTATAATCTCAGATCATCTCAACAACACTTTTCCCAGGTTCCTCACACATCAACACATTTCGTAAGGCAAACGACCATTTCAAGTAGCAGCTCCTACTCTCTAGACCGCAATACCCCTTCATATAGCCACCAAGCTCAAACCATATACACATCTTTAAGAAGTTGCTCAAGACCTATTCATTTGTAAATTGACCTCATATAATTGGTAGTATTATTTACTTGTAAGCAACTGTATTTTAGTTAATCATTTGTGACAGATTTTGCTTAATTACCCTAATCATATATATTGTTTATATGTAAATTAACATATTGGTATACTCAAGTACATGTACTGAAATTTGTCTTGTTGAAATGGTTTACATCATTGATTGAATTAGGCCGATGTAATGTCTGTTATACATGCATTTATTTTCCTTTGATATAAAGCGCTAAGATGTGTTTTTTTTTTTTTTTTTTTATTTAGCGCTATATAATTGTAGATTTATTTTCATTATAGCGCTGTTGCTGCTGCTGATGATAATGATGATAATGATGGTGACATTCAATATTCTAATTATTGTAATTATTATTATTATCATTATTATCATTGTTATTGTAATTATTATTACTATTATTATTATTATTAGTAGTAGTAGTAGTAGTAGTAGTAGTAGTAGTAGTAGTAGTAGTAGTAGAAGTAGTAGTAGTAGTATTACTATTTCAATTTTTTTTCAATTTCAATTTTATTCATATTTCTGTTCAATACATGTAAAATAAAAGCAATAATACATCAGCATAGTCAGTCTTTGACATAAACAAAACTAGAATAATGATGCAAAATATTACATAATGGTCAATATCAAACATACAGTGGATATAGGTAAAGAAATATGAATGGGGCCTATTTAAAGCAAGCTTGTAAATCGTATAGACCCCAAAATAATGTGGATTAAAAGAACACTTCGGAGAACGGATAAACAAATTGACCAAAGAAATGAACAAAAGAAATCATAAACAACTCAAGAAACAGCATGAAAACAAATCGAGAACAAAAATCAAAAATCAAAAATCAAAAGGCGTACGATTAATTCAGCAATACAACAGAAAAGTGTGCGAGCGAGGAATAGACAAACAAAACCAAACAAATCAGGAGAAGTCAGGATGAAATACGATAATGCTCAAGCTTCTACGAAGGCAATTCGACTGTTGACTCAGTATTGAATATGTATGGATAAGTATAAATATGTACACGAAGACATCATTCATAAGATTCATAAGATGGATTCATTGTAATATATGCAAATCACATTACATGTACATTCCGGCAAGGACGCCTAACCATGCCACGTGGCCGAGCACCCGCCGAGCTCAAGGAAATTGGCTAGTAATTCTAAAGAGTATCAGTTTGTTTGTTTTTTCCAAGAGCTCGGCAGGTTGCTCGGACCAAGCTGCCGGGCAGCGTCCCTGTCGAAGCGTGAGTGGTGAACAAAAAAAAAAAAAAAAAAGAGTAAAGGCTAAAAGAAATTATTGCGTGGTATATGAACATAACAAATGTTTCTTTAAATTGCACTTGAATGAAGATATTTTTATGCAACGAGTAAGTTCGTGGGGAAGGTTATTCCAAAACATTGGCCCTGTAAACATGATTGTTTTCTTTGCAAAAATTGTTCGAGTACGTGGAAGGTGAAAAGCGTCGCGCTGTCGAGTTGGATAATTATGAATAGCATCGTTTCTTGTAAACATGTGCGAGAAAACATCTGGAAGTTCCCCATTCGAAAATTTGAACATAAATATACCGACATTGTAGTAAAATAAGTCTATTATTTTCAAGATTTTATTGCTTGCAAAAAGGTCATTTGTGTGGGACAAATAGCCAGCGTTATTTACAATTCTAATAGCACGTTTTTGAATAAGAAAAAGAGAGTCCAGTAAAAATTTTGAAGCATTCCCCCATGCAAGAATCCCATAGTTAAGATATGGCGAAATTAAAGTTGAGAATATGTTTTGTAAAATGCGACTAGGAAAAAAGTGTTTGAGTTTATTGAGAATTCCGGTGTTTCTGGACAAAATTTTACCAAGATAATTAATGTGGGTTTTCCAAGATAAGTCATTATCAATATGTAAGCCTAAAAATTTAGTACTATCGACCTGTTGAAGATTAGTGTCGCTAATTTTAAGAGGAGTGGGGAGGGCATTCAAAGAATTACTAAAGATCATGTAGTTGGTTTTTTCAATATTAAGAGATAATTTGTTTGCGTGGATCCAAGTCTGGACTAGTCGTAATTCATTATTCATTGTATCAGCAAGTAAGATGGGATTGTTATGTGAAAAAAATAAATTTGTGTCGTCGGCAAAACAAATAAAAGAGAGTACCTGAGAAGATTTTTGAATGTCATTAATATATAAAATAAATAAAAGTGGGCCCAACAGGGAACCTTGGGGGACACCACACGAAATCAATTTTAGTTGAGAGTCATGACTATTGATGCTAACGTACTGTTTCCTATTCTTTAGATAATCCCTAAACCATTCAAGAGCCCCCCCCCCCCCCCCCCCACGGATTCCATAGTGACTTAATTTGTAAAGTAAAATTTCATGGTCTATCGTGTCGAATGCCTTCGAAAAATCAAGGAAAACACCAATGGTATGAGAAGCATCATCTATAGCATGGGCTACCTTGTCAATAAAACTGAGTAATGCATGGGTAGTACTATGTTTTTCTCTGAAACCAAACTGGGAGTTAGTGAAAACCTGGCAATTCAAAAGAAACCTAAGAGTGCGTTTGTAAACAAGTCTTTCGAGAATTTTAGAAAATGATGTTAAAAGGGAGATAGGACGATAATTATTTACAAAATCTTTTTGACCTTTTTTGAAAATGGGGACAACTCTTGCAATTTTCATCTTGTCTGGAACTTTCCCACTTGATAAAGATTGGTTAAAAATATATGTTAAAGGAGAATTAATTTCTTGAATTATGCTTTTTAAGAGAAGATTTGTGATTCCATCGTAACCAGGACTTTTTTTGTTTTTCAAATTAGAGACAATTGTTTTTACCTCATCCTCAACAATTGGTACAAAAAAGAAAGATTGCGTGTTACGTTCTCCTAAAAATGAATGAAACTCTTTATCAGTAACAGGGATTTTTTTCGGCAAGATTAGGCCCAATATTGACAAAAAAATCATTGAAAGCGCCAGCTATTTCAGAAGAGTTGTCTGTATGGATACCGTCTTTTTCTATAACGTTATTATCATCATTATCATCATTATCATTATTAAAATTGTTATCATCTTTATTATCATTAAACGAAATCGAATAGTACGATAGATGACATTAAAAAGGGGATGTACCTGTTTTCTAGTACAGCAGAGCTATGGCAAATGGATAAATGGTGACAACATTATTAACAAACTGTACATCAAGGGCATAGACAACGATTATTATTCAACAATTTGAAGAATACACAGTGATGCGAGCGGATTGTCACACAAGGGCCACACTAATTGAAAACATGATGTTGAAGAGATAGTCCACTAGAAAGTTAAATTGGTTTCGATAAAAGAAAAAAAAAAACATGAAAGAAACATATTAGTTTGACGAAAATCCGCGAAAGGACAAGAAAGTTATTATAATAATCTTTCAAAATTAAAATTGTGTGACGACACGTGCGAGGTGCTCTCCCATATTGTGTGCTGTATGATTTAATGAATTGCTTTTTTTTTGTTTTTGATAAAGGATTATTTTCCCACAGATGTATGTTTGTAAAAACGTGTTTCTAATGATGTATCATATGGACAAGTTAAATTATGCGTATCCTTTTAAGAACATTTTCAAAAAATGACTACAGCAAAACATGTGCGACAGCATTTCTTCAGCATTTCGCACGTGACGTCACAAAATCAAAACTTCATACAAACGCAACTTTCTTATCCTTTGACGGATTTTCATCAAACATTCACTGATAATTATGTTTCTTTCATGTTTCTGCTTTTATTAAAACCAATTTAGTTTCAGGGTGGACTATCACTTTAGCCCCATTTTCTGTGCTAGGCAAAGTGCAACGTAGGTATTGTGATGTTATGATTATGGAAAGAACAATAGATACATATAGACAGATAGAAATTTATCTTCGTTTTTGTATAGGACTGTATAGGAGCTCATGAGGTTAAGTAGTGGGTTCATAGCCACAACTGTTCATAAAAGCCAACCGACCCCCTCCCCTCCCCTCCAATCCCCCTTAAAACCTTCAGGATCAATGCGATGCCGCTATGCCCGTGTACAAACACAATCTAAAACGATATAATATGTGGACACACCCCATCTACGTTACTGCACAGAAATTCTCTTAGCGCGCGCGCTCATCTGTTTGTGTTTACATAATTTGCAGCCCACGTGTTGGAGAGTCAACCTTCTTTAATCTACTTTACTGTCTGTGGTAAGTTACAGCGACTCTTTTCATATTACAGAGGTTATTCAGGACCGATGAGTTGACAACTGCTCTGCTTAGATGTTTAACTACTGTATCATGCGATATGTCTAACCTCTAACGTTATCAGCCAAAAGCTGCTCTCGCTGCGGCACCGGTTGGGGGTGATTTTCATATTTACTCATACTAGGCCGTGAGGCGGCCAGGAACGGCTCGGGGCCATTGCCATGATACGATGTCGCGCAGAGCTGTTGCTGAAATTATAACACCATGATACGTCGCGAAGTATTCGCTTTGATATGGTTCTTGAAGATTAGTCACTATGGTAATTTGTCCTGAACTGATATCAGTGATAGTGATAGTGAAATGGTAAATGAAATATGTATCTTTACTGTTTTATCATTGTAGTCTGAGAGCTGATATAGATACGCTCATTTAAAGATTGAAAGCTCAGTCGGACATGTCAGAAATTCAACTACCCTGCATATAGCCCCGGGACTGCTCCAGAGCGTCCTAAGCCTAAGGGCTCGCCACCAATTTCCTTGAATGTCGGGTCCGACTACATGTATGTACTAATAAATTGACCCGTACACATGAATGAATTATACTCATTTCAAGTACATTTATCACATATGAATGGCTAGATGTAGTGAATGTATACTTGCTCTATAAAACTGTTCAACATTTTGAGCAATGTTACATATTTCCTCTTCACATACATATCTTTCAAACAAATACGTTCCGTCAAGGCTGCCATCTTGGCTGTTCGAAAATGTACACGAATATATGGGAATTGGCGCATGCGCATAAACCTTAACCTTCACCATTGCAGCTGCCGTTGTGTCATGAAATTCTGAACCACTTTAGTTCGTAAAGAATGAAAAAAATACAACATGGATTAAAATCATCTTTAAACCATGCAGCCACGAGACAGTTCAGGTATATATTCTCCATAAATATGTGTAATACATATGAGTTTTGAGCAATTAAAATACTGATCTAATCACGACTTCGTTGCTCCAAAACTCGGTGCTATGCAGCCCGCTCATTGCATGAGTGAGCCGGTCGCATTAACCCTGCATACAACGTTGCATACATTTTCATTGACTTTTTCATTCTGCATCCCATTTTGGCATAAATGTCATACATGTCATAAGTGATGTTTACAGAGACCTTTAACATGCAGAGTAGGATGCCAGCTCCAGCCTCTAGGTCCAGAGGAAGACTGCCTGTCCGAAATCTTGGATTGGAGCATTTCAATATTTGACATGGTTGATGTACAGGTATTCAGATAGTGGTAATGATTAACAGGACCCATCAGCTAGCTAATCTTGTCAGAATTATTCCCCTGCCTTCGCATTCTTGGGTCCTGATATCATTTGATTTCAATTGCTTTTATTTCTTCTTAAGGGGAACTATTTCAAGTTCAATGAGACACGGATCTGCCATGATTATTCGTCCTGTAATCTTTACCACTTTATACCCACGATTGACTAGTCCCTACCTCAAAATATTACTCACAAAAGTGACTCTAATGTCATATAATCCCATACTTATACCCAATACTGGAGCAGATAAGCTTTAAGAGAGCAGGATGAGTGGCAAGCCTCTCAAGATCTACTTCTGTGGCAGCATCCGCGGCGGCCGGCAGGACGGAGAGCTCTACGCCAGGATTATCAAGCAGCTAGAGGCTTATGGGACGGTTCTCACCGAGCATGTCGGCCACAAGGACGCCAACATCCGTGAGTAGCTTGTAATGTGACGTTATATTATGGGTTCATTGGGTCTTTAAAAGTGTGACTTTCTTCTTCCACATAGTCTTGCATGAATGGGGCTGAAAGATTTTCTCTTGCAAAAGAACAAGCAGAGAAAATGATGATGCATAAAAGGTTTCTGTAAGGTAGAAAATCATGTGAACTCATTTTGAAAAAAAAAAATAGAATGATATGAAGAAGACATGTTCTTATCAGGACCATGCAAATTAGTATTGAGTGTAGGAGGCTCAGAGCATTTCAATAAAAATGTTCTCATTGCCGGTGTGTTGGATGTAATGTTTTATGACTAATACAGGGAAACCCCGTTAAAACGAGGGGGACGGGACTCACACTTTTTCCTCACTATAGCCGATTGCTCGCTATACCAGTACATGATCAAAACATACAGAAACAAATGCATCTATTGGACTACACAAATAATAACATATTTACCGCTAGGACTGCAATATTTAAATGGATTTTCAAGCATTCTAAACTGAATTCATGAATTAAAAGTTTACTAAAATATCTAACAGCACAGTTGAAAATGTAAATAAATGACACTTCCAACGCCTCCGTTTACCAACAAATGAAGCAGTGGGAAGGCCCAGTTATCCGGCCGCACCTGCTGTCATGACCGCGTGTAAGCAATGCATTGAACGCAATTTTCATGCATGCACGGCCACGCGCATTGTTATGTCACAGGTGTTTAGAGGCTCTTGCCATGTGCGTGCGTGACTGTGTTGATGGTTGGGCGTGAGGACGTGCAGTACTAAGAGCCGTATACAGATACGGCTCTGGCAGTACTGTACACGCGTAATGCATGTGTGGTTGTGTGTGTGAATTCTTGCACGGTGTGTGTGATCAGCGCTTAACGGCGCCAATAAAATTACTTGTGTTGTGTTTCCCTCGCTGGGCGGTGTGGCTGAAGGGAGTGCTTGTAATATCGGAGTTAATTTCCTTTCTTTTTCTTTCTTTTATTCTTGGGCTGGGAATTTGCCTCGCTATAGCAGAAATTTTGCTATAGCCGATCTCGTTATATAAAAAGAGAATACACGGAGGTCTATGGAAGAAAAATCGGAACCCAAGAAATGTCCTCGTAATAGCAGGGTTCTCGCTATACCCGTGCTCGTTATAATGGGGTTTCCCTGTATACCCTAACTCTCACAAATTCCTCGTCCAATCACTGTGATGTTTTATGTGATTAGCGATTAACCCAAAACAACTTTCTGTCTCTTTTCTCACGTCATGTGACGTGTACCTGGTCGTTATCCTACTTTGGCACTGTCTTGGCCCTTTCTTGGCTCTGTCTTGGTTGTGTCTCGGCTCTGTCTTTGCCCTGCCCTGCCTCTGTCTTGGCCTGCAGATCCAACAGGTAATTGTCGTAGCAGTTGCTTGTCGTCTTTAATCCTTTACCAACATTATTGTAGCAAAATTAAAGTGTGCATACATGCAGCACTTGACAGAAACTCAACCTACTATTCAAGCCTACTAACATGAAATTAAAAAATGAGCAACCAATGCATTATGCCCTAAAATAAACAAAAGCCTATCTTCACAGGGATTTCATAATCGAGATGTTTTTTTACAGCCATTTAAAATAAGAGTGAATCATTTGGCCATTGCCTTGTGGGTTTTTTTTTTTTTTTTTTTTTTTTTTAAATCAAATGATAATGTGATGAAAGGACAGGAACCATATCATTGAGTGGTGAACTATGATGATGAAACATAAACTGGATTCTTTAGGGTATAGCATCACCTTTATGTGTTTAATTCCTTTCAAGTTCCTCATTCCCTTTCCAGCCAAGACTGATATTGAGATCTACGAACAAGACATGGAGTGGCTGGAGGATTCTGATGGTGAGTTGGGTTATCTTCATTAAAGGGAAAGTCAACTATAAAGTTAAATTGGTTTCAGCAACAGCAGAAACATGAAACATGTTAGTGAAGGTTTGATGATAATCCGTTAAAGGATAAGAAAGTTACAATCTTTTCAGATTCTAATTTTGTGATGTCATGTGCGAGGTGCTCTCCCATATGTTGTGTACTGTATGGTTCCATCAATACTAAGAGTATCATTACTCTTAGTATCAGATGTTGTGAACTAGTCATTACAAATTTATACTTGATTGTAATTGAATACAAGATCAAAATAAATAGATATATATCTGATAATTGAGAAATAGAAACCTTATGCCGTCACTTGTTATAATAGCTTGTTCTGCTGGTGAGATTGGCAATAGATGTAAATGACATGATCTCCTGTGTTTTGGTTCAGCCGTGGTTGCCGAGGTAACCCAGACCTCCATGGGTGTCGGCTTTGAGCTGGGGAGAGCCGTGGCCTGGAACAAGCGTGTCCTGTGCCTGTTCAGACCCGGGGAGGACAGACGTGAGTTAATCCAGTCCCTTTCACACGAAGCTGGCTCTCCATTCCACCAGAACATTTCATTTCATGTTGTAGTCCATTACTGGTTGTGTTTATGTGTACATAGGAAGTAGGGTTAGGGTTAGAGGAACTAGCACATCCTCTTCCCACATAAAGCTATTATCTGATCTCTTCTCAGTGTTGTTACGATGATTTATCATCAGTATGACCACGCTAGCTTCGGAGACGTATACATTATGTACATTTGTCTGAATGATTCCAATTGTGCAATTGTTGGGATTGAATTCTTATCAAACAATATTTTAGAAATTACAACAGTTTTGTGCATGAACTTGTTTTGAGCCCCAGTATGTCTATAAACTCCATAATTGTTCTGACCAAGTCATTCAAAAGCTCAGTAAACAAATTTGAAGATGCTATTCAATTTGGGCATGATATATTTTACTGTATATCATTATGCTTTTGTTGTGTCTTCTGTCTTTTCAGATTTATCAGCCATGGTGAGAGGGGCGCATGATGGAAAGAACTTTCTGGTGAAAGATTACAAGGAGGAAGATGTTCCTGGATTGCTCAAAGAGTTCTTTGGTTATTAATGAGCATATATGAAATTATTACATTCCAGGTACCTTATGATTTACATAGCTGCCAAAATTAACTTGAGATTGTTTGTAGTCTTCACGCGAGATGTCCAATTCAACTGATATATTATGTTGTCGCCACATCAACTTTTGATATGAATTCCATGTACACCTCAGGCTGTATAGAAATGGACAACTTTCCTCCTCCCTCCAATCCTGTTGCTATGCACATGTGACCATATGCTGACATTATCACCATTAAGTGTATGGTGAATACATTGTATGAGTGTACCATCATCATTTATGTAATCCCATATCAAAGAGTATTTGATACCAGTGGGTATAAATGTATATTTTGCCTTGATGAGCTGTATTACATTACATACATTTTAAAAGTGTACCGTCATCATTTGTGTAATCCCATATCAAAGAGTATTTGATACCAGTGGGTATAAATGTATATATTGCCTTGATGAGCCGTATTTGGGGGTATTGTTTAATCATGTGATGTTGTATACCTCTACGTTATGATGTGATTGTAGGTGATGCCATGTTCATTAGCATTATTCCTGAAGAATGATATTGGAGTATCCTCTGTACTATATTCTGTCCTTACAGTATCTGGGCTCCGTCTTTTAAAGATTTGCGATTGGTCTGGATCGATTGCAAGTTGAATCCTTTATCTCAGATTTTATCAAGTGCAAAGCAAGTTGTGACTGATCAAAGGTTTTGATTAGAGGAGGCCCAGATTGTTGAGATCTTGAGATGGCTTCGAATTTTAGGTCAGCGATGAAGTCTGTTAAAGGGCCCCTTTCATCAAAATATATGTTGACTTCTGTTGATGCAACTTAATATGTATATAACAAAATCACTAACTGTTCAATGGAAATATGTGTCCTATATTTTAAAATAATTTTTCTATATTTTTTCTCAGCGCTGATAAGCCCCGCCTCCAAAATATCCTCCAACTCAAGATTCCCCCTGTGCCATCATCAAAGGCTGAAAATAGCAGGATAATAGACATAATTTATGCACAAAATAAACATTGCAATGACTACCTGCCAGTGCTTATAATAGTAAGCAAATAATCACCGTTGGTGAGGGTGATGGGACGAACTATCACTTCCGAGGCGATCTGCATGTAGCTATCTTTCCGAAGCGCAGCTGAGGAAAGATAGCGTATACATTCAGATCGCCGAGGAAGTGATAGCTCGTCTCATTGCTTGAAACCAAAAGTTGATTATTTGCTTTATATTCCACATCTGAAACCAAATATCTATACCAAAAATGACAATTTGACGTAAAAAGGTAATGTTTACTTATCTCCATAACCCCGAGCCGCTGCCATGGGGAACACGCGTTAGGACGCGCATTAGGACACGCATTAGGACGCGTGTTAGGACACGTATTAGGACGCGCATTTGGACGCGCGTTAAGACGCGCGTTAGGACGCGTTGGATGTCAAGTGATAGGCCGAGTGTAACGCACTTTTATTTCGCGCGTACTCAAAATATTAATCACGCATTTGGACTGTGAGGAGTGAAGAGATCAGCGAAACCAAAAAGTACTATCACCTAGAGTGTAACGAACTTTTATTCTCAGGTGATCTGATAGGAAAAACTACGCCTCATCACGTGATCAACTCTTGAGTTGGAGGATATTTTGGAGGCGGGGATTATCAGTGCTGAGAAAAAAATAAATAAAAAATATTTTAAAATACAGGACACATATTTCCATTGAACAGTTAGTGATTTTGTTATGTACATATTATGTTGCATCAATATAAGTAGACACACATTTTGATGACAGGGGACCTTTAAATGCCTACTTAGTACTGGCTAGGCAAACACTGGTCTCGTGTTAGAAAATAACCCAATACAGGTGTTGATAAAATGTCACTGATAGATTGATTTTTCATTGCTTGTGAACTAGTTTAGTTCCTCTAAATCAGATAACCCTAAATCATAATGTCTTGTAAGCAATTATACCACCGTTGTCAATCAGGAATCTGAGAATACGAAGCTGAGGGAGCTCTTTATATCAAACTTTTAAGCAAGAAAACCCTTCGGAAATATGTTGATTTTTACTGTAATAGTTAGAGCAGGGATGTGTTAGGAAGGAGAAACAACTCGAGCATAATACATGTATATTCAAACATCTGTATGGATACCAATGCGTGCTAATGAATGTCAACAGCATTCCACAATCACTACAATGCTTTGATGTCCCATGCGCGGCACCGACATTTAGCTGCTGTCAACTTGGAAAGCAATATCTTTAATTCACTGTTTTGTCCGTGGAAGCTATATTTCTTATCACATTTTTGTGGAATTTTCAAGAAAGTTACGGGAAACGCCACTTAAGATCCTGTACTCGGTTTTCTTCTAAATAATTGTTGAATGATGAACAAACGGAGATATAAGCTAATATTCTAACTTAAACAATTAACAAATTTCTTCACTTTCCGCAAATGTGGGATTCAATCATTATCAAAATTATATCTTAAGCTGTTTATTTTCATTAACAGAGTTTGCGTGCATTTGCGCGCAACTGAGATATTTTAGTCGAAAAAAACTTTATTTTTGTTCGCTGATATCTCTTTTCTTCACAAAAGTATTGATGCAATCCAACAGAACTGGACAAGCGAAATAAGACTACATTTCTTTTGTTCTATCTGAGAAACCGTTGCTATGCAATCCTGTTCGTTATTATTAAAACACCTGAAAAACACATGCTGAGAAGACATTTTTTTTCGGCGGTGCCACGCATGGGTTCAAATAAAGAAAGTTGTTTCATATGCTTCCATAACACATCCCTGCTTAGAGGGTAATCAGCATTTATGTAAGTGTGAAAAGTTGTCAAATTTAATGCGAAGATTTAGCGAGGTAGTGTGTGATTTCAATAAAGAGGCATGTATATTTTTTAAGATGTAGTCATACCTGTTCTTATTACGTGATTTTGTCAGGGTCAGGTAAAGTAGAATTTTGTTTGCATTCGTCTTTTATGTGTGTTGTGTGTGTGTAAATAATTGCATGTGTCTCCCCGTATGCATAAGTATGTATGAATGGTTATGTTAGTCGTTCTGCATGTGTGTGGGAGGGCGTGAGATACATCAAAGGGCATATACTGTGCTGGGAAGGCAAAAAAGCCTTCAAAATGTAATTGTTGGCAATCTTCATTCCAATGGTCTTAAATTCATGTACATGTATTGTCTATTTTAGAAGCTTGCTGAAAGTTATGTGCCCTCAAATAATCTACATTTGGAGTAATGAGTGACTAAATCACAAATCCTCAAAATGTTCGGCGCGAACATTTTGAGGATTTAATCATTAATCATTAATTACTCAATATGTGGATCATTTGAGGGCAAATAACTTTCAGCAAGCTTCTAAATTAGACAATACATGAATTTAAGACCACTGGCAAGAAGATTGCTAACAATTACATTTTGAAGGCTTGTTTTGCCTTCCCAGCACAGTATATGCCCTTAAGTGTGCGTGCATTTGTGCACGTGCGCGCGCGCGCGCGCGTGTGTGTGTGTCTGCCTGTCTGTGTGTCTGTGTGTGTGTGTGTGTGACTGTGTACGAATATGTTTGCAGGTATCTCAAAGGAAGTCACCATCTGACACCATCTAAAATAAAGAACAACTTGGGAACTTAAGATGTGAAATCCGATGGATTGTGTTCACGTTTGAGTAACATCAGGGATGTGTTATGGAAGGATATGAAACAACATTCTTTCTTTGAGCCCATGCGTGGCACCGCCGAAAAATTATGTGGTCTCAGCATGTGCTTTTCACGTGTTTTAACAATAGCGAACAGGATTGCCTAGCAACGGTTTCTCAGAGAGAACAAAAGAAATGTAGAGTCTTATTTCGCTTGTCCGCTTCTGTTTGATTGCATCAATACTTTTGTGAGGAAAAAATAAACAGTTTTTTTTAGTAAAATATCTCAGCTGCACGCAAATTCATTTCAGCTTTTTTAGCTTTCCAGTTGACATGGGACATCAAAGCATTGTAGTCATTGTGGAATGCTTTTGACATCCATTAGCACGCTTCAGTATCCATACAAAGGTTTGAATATATTATGCTCGAGTTGTCCCTCCTTCCTACATCCCTGGCAACATATTCACATCTATTTGTGTCCAAAGTTTCATTGGATGACTGAATTAAAAAGTTATATGGATGTGTCTGGTGGATTCTAACTTGCGTGTCATATCGATTTTCGGTTGACATTTATCCAGCTTCACAGCCCATATCGATCTACATGCATGCACTTGAGACTTGATCAATTATACAGCATCACTAAGAGTCAACACCGGGAATGAATCCCAGATAACTATGTAGCCACATATGGTTTTTGTTTTGTTTCTCTCTCTCTCTCTCTCTCTCTCTCTCTCTCTCTCTCTCTCTCTCTCTCTCTCTCTCTCTCTCATTCAGAGCTTTTCAAATTATAACCTTCTCGGTACCAAGCCAGGAAAGGCTTGTTGTCATAGTACACATATCATGCACGCACGGTACTGAGAGGGTCCCGAGGTGCTCTGTCCTGCTAAAACTGTTTACACAATGGGGTATACGTCAGCCATACAATATGACCTTTGAGTGTCCGTGAACGCGACGCTGGCATGGCCATTGTCCGTCTGTTATTCAGGCCGGGGCCGGGCCAGTTTCAGGGGAGGAGGTGGAATATGAACTAGAGCCTATATAGACATGTATGTACCTACAAAACGCTGTTTACCAAGCTCGTCTTTTTGTTCATGTGCATATACATGCACCAGTCAACAATTTGAAAAAACTTGAACAAATATATCGGCCTATGTTTAAATTAACTCCCGCTGTGGTAACACAGGAAAGGGTATATATATATCTGATTTAGCACAACAAAATGTCACCAGTCGTTCTTGGTGAAACACCCCCAAGTGTGTTGTCCCAGAGTGCATGAGAACATCACACGCGAATACCGGATCCGCCATGTTTGTATTACCTGGGACATTTCGGACATTTCCCTGGTGTGGTATAATAGAGTCATTAGTTTGTAAAAAGGGCACAACGGGAATCACGAAGGTCACGCACAGAGGGTGTTCTCTCGGCAAGAACTCAACAAAGGTGAGGAAATGCTTCTGATCTTGACCATATTGTGACGATAGGCTATGGATAGTGAAATGTTTACTATAGAGGTTTGTATATATAGGTTTAGTTTCACCGGCGTGTACATAATCGGGTGTGATTGAACACTCGCCTAAAATCATCCAGCAACAAACACGAGGCCTGTGATTGTGACCATAGCTAGAGTAAGAGTTGGACATGCTGATTGTTTATCATGCATCTTTATCCGATATGTGCGGTGTGTTAGATTATTCTGATTAGAAGGGAAGTATTTCCTTCGCATTATGTTAGGTAAAAAGAAGTATTTCATATTTGTCCTCTCATTTCATTTATTTTTATGTCTTAAAATTTCCTAGCTTCCCCATTAAATGTTGTTTTATATAAACTGGTAACATTCTATTGCGTATATTCCGTGTTCACTCCGAAATTTTGCGCTTCAATTCAGTCCATCTAAAATTGAAATAAATTCTATTTTATAATTTATCATATAACAGTTAATATCTCGTATATAGTTTTCATTAAGTTTCGAGAATACATTTTACGTTCATTTCCAATTAATTTTTCTTCTTTAATGTGAATACTTATTCTATAGATATTAATACATTCAATCAAATATTTTACCATGAATTTGAATTAGGTAAAGACACGCATTTCTTAATCGCAAATTGGACAAATTGGGCCATATGCAATCATATAGATTAATTACCGACTTGTCAAATTTGCCTCGATTGAATATCTTTCTCAGTAGTTATTCCGATTCTTGTCAAGTGTTCCCCTTTAGGCAAGATATGTGTCAGTCTGGGTCAAAGTTTTTCTACGGATGTGGCAATGCCTCTGTGGGTTCCCTTTTACCGGAAAAGCCTTGTGGCAGCATGTTTCATGTTCAAAAATAGTTCCACCGTAAATGTTGTACATGTAACGTGACTACACGTCAAAGTACCCTGACGTGACTATTGTGCCTATGTGAATACGCGATCACTGAACACTGTTTCTTGAGGAACATGAAGTAGAAGCTGGACCGGGAAAAGGTAAGCAAATACGATCAGTCCGTACGTCACTCATTCTCAACTATAATTCTATATAGCTCTCAATACGTTCATTAGTTAGCCGTAAATCGCGTACCTCTCATGTGATACCGATGTTCCTGATAATCCTACATTTAGGGGGAATAATTATGAAGCAACCAAGGGGATGGAGAATTGGCGGACCGGGCTGTACAATAAATGAACCGAACCCCCACATATAATATATCATTAACTCAACTTTCATATATATTTTAATTCCCTTCACTCTATTTAAGTCTATTGTAAACTTGTATGTGTTTGTATGTTCCACGGACTAATATCTTTTTGTTATTCTGTGTGATGTCACTTAACGTTCTTTTTCCTAATATAGAATTATGTAAATGTTATTTTGATTCAGTTTCAACAATAATAACAAATCATTTATAGAGCGCAGAAACTATATATTCTACTGCGCTGCAATAAGAGCTCCAATATACACTTCTGCTATATGATGCTATCTAAATTATTTAAATCATGGTCAGAAGTAAATTTGATTTAAAGCTGTCTAATGCTTTAGATTTCCTGATGTCTACAGGGAGTTTATTCCGCAATCTAGAAGCTGCACAAAAAATGATCGGTCACCTCGGGTTACTTTTGGGCAATGATCAGAATAATATCCAGTAGGAACATTATGTGTTGCCCCGCAAACCAACAACAACAAAAGAAAATAGGGCCACTGCGGTAGCTTAGAAACTTGACTTCTCGTGAGAATCGTTGTACCTAGGACTGGCAAATAAATTGTACAGTATTTGCCTTCGTGGTGTACGTCGCTCTTCGTATAATGAGGCGAAGTCATTACTTGTGTCTATATACATATCATCACTCTTCCCGCACAAACTTTGAAAAGGACTGTAGGCTACCGCTATCATAGCTTCATGGCCGACTTGCCGAATTCCCCTCCATGAATACTCTGTGCATCTCCATGTCATGATATTATAATTGCTCTATTTCGATGGCAGACTTGTAATGTGGCACGACTACAACGAAGTATTCATCGCTCCTGACATATTGGGCGTGGAAAAGTATTGCAAAATGTTCTCACACAGCCTAGCAGAGCAGAAAACCTACACGCACCCATACGTAATATAATTCATAATAATAATAATAATAATAATAATAATAATAATAATAATAATAATAATAATAATAATAATAATAATAATAATAATAATATTATTATTATTAATGAAAATAATAATAATAATAATAATAATAATAATAATAATAATAATAATAATAATAATAACAATAATTCAACTTGGTTCCACGGGAATAATCAGGGGTTTGCACCTGCAAATATGAATAATTCTGAGTGGAGCTCTTTCTTTTTATTGGTGTCAGTCATATCAGATTCCAGCTCACAAGCATGACCCAGGTCTCTCCGAAACGAGAACACAACCCTGACTGTATGGTCTCTAGAGGGATCGAGTAATTAACTGACCTAGCATGCAGCTTGTGAACTATCACGGCTTTGTGATTGCCAAAAAGCGATAGTTTTTAGATATTTGGGGCCTAATGAACTTCTTTCTGCTGCTGTACGTCAGCCATAATACAGACTCCAGCTCACAAGAAGGAATCAGGAATCTCTCCAAAGCGATAGCACAGCATCAGCCAAGTCTCCTGGGTTTTTTTTCTATACTGCCAGGCGGCCTGAGTGACTTGGCCGCGACCATGGGGGACCAGGGCAACCTGAAGATCTACTTCTGTGGGAGCGTGCAGGGCGGCCGACAAGACGGCGAGCTGTATGCCCGCATCATTGACCGCCTGAAGCACTACGGGCAAGTTCTCACCGAGGTCCTCGGGAAGGAGAACGTTATTGAGATCGAAAAAAGTAAGGAGTTGGCAACATCTTTGTTTTTGTCTGGAGTTATGCCATCCGAAAGGGGATAATCTGACACTCGTGATGCAATTTATAATGGAACTGTGCACAGTATGCTGAACGTGGTCACGTTTGGGGGGGGGGGGGGCGAATGGGGGATCGAGGTCGAGAAAGAAAAATAATAATGTATAGAGGGAGGGGGGGGGGGCGATAGGACAGAGCGAGAAGAAAGAGGGAGAGATAGAGAACACGAGACAGAAAGAAAGATATAGAGGGGGCAATGTGACAGTGCGAGAGAATGTGATAGTCCGAGTGTAACGCACTTTTATTTAGCGCGTAATCAAAATATTGATCACGCGTTAGGACTGTAAGGAATGAAGAGATTAGCGAAACCAATAATCAAATATACCATGCACTGAGAAGTTCCAGTGTAATTATGGATTTCAAGGTGGCAGGAATAGTATTATTTTTTGAGGGGCGCATGCAGCCCCGAAAAAGATACTTTCGAACTCAATGCTTGGTTTATCTGTTTTATATCCCTTTTGTAAAACAAAAACAAAAAAGGAACAAGAAAGGTCGCCCTGTTTGTTTACAATCCAGGTCGGAACTGTGCGGGCGTAAATTATAGTGCACTTTGCCCGGCGGGTCGTCTGCTCGCAGTCAAAACAAATTTAGAGAGCATGCGCAGTAGTGCGAGGAAGAAATTAGTAAATAGAACATGCGCAGTTCCCCCCAGGAAAAAATAGCAAACGATAATCGGAGCCGAGGCAGAGATTTTATTTTCTAGTAAGATTATTCTGTATTCTGCGAGCATCAATTGACCAATCACGGTCCTAGGATACTCATGACTATTCACAGAAGGGATATAAAGCGTAAATATACGTAGTTATAATTTGTATTTTGTCTCCTCAGCCTTGACTCCAGAGTTCATCTTCCAGCAAGACATCAAGTGGTTAGATGAAGCAGACGGTAAGCGGCCTCTATTGTTAATTCTTTAAGAGGATTACTGTCTTGGATATAGGCCGGGAGCCCAACAGATTTTATTAATGTAAAAAGGGTTAGGGTGAACCCTGGACATCACAGAAATAAATGTTGGCAAGGTGTATCCGATGCTTTCCCGCCAACATCACTACATATGTGGCGCCACTACCAGAAAGCTTTTTTTTTAAATGGTACGAACATACACGGTACGTCATAACATAGGTGTTGAATCACATATTTTTATGCTTAATTATATAACTTGCTTGGTACTTTCCACTTGCCTAGTACATAGGCATGGGCGGAAATCGCTCCCCGAAAGTGGAGGGGACATGTTTTTCCTCAAGAAGTAGCTGAGCGGGGGGTTAGGGGGGGTTCAAAAAAAATTAATCCGCCCAGTCTCGTGTGGGTACACGTTCGCAAATAGTGGGGGGGGGGGGGGGGGGGGGACATTTGATATTGTGTCCCCCCATTTTTTTTGGTGGGGGGGGGGACGTGACCCCCCCCCCCCCCGTCCCCCCGGGATTTCCGCCCATGTACATAGGTAACATCATCATTGAGTTTGTTTGGCAATAACAGCTATGTGGGCAACATCGACGACGACGGCATGTCGCGACGACGTCGGCAAAATGCAACACTTTTTAAAACTTAGTTGGTTGTGCTTGGCATCTCTTCAGCTTTTCAAAACATATATGGATGTGACATGGAAGACCATGCTTCTGGTCATCTGCTGACCAATGGTGGGACGTAACATTTTGGTAGAATAGGCCTACGCGTAAAATCGGAGAAAATACGCTCTATATATGCATTTATTTTGGATGCGTGTTACTTTATGGTTGAGAATTTTAGATCCTTGTTGTTCAAAAACCGTACGACATATTTCATTTGGACATGTTCTGAAGTTTTGGAATTTCTTCCGCTTTTCAAAACATAATATTGATGTTACATATTATCTTTGCTATGGTCATCTCCTGGCCAATAGCATAACGTAACGTTTCGGAAAATGAGCGTAAAATCGGATGAAATACTGTGCACGTTGTATTATAATGCACGTTAGCCTAGTTGGAGTCGCGAGTTGCGGCGAGTCGAGATGTGAGTACATGTATTGTGAAAACGTGGTTATCGTTTGGTTGAAACTGTTAAGATCCCTGTAGTTCAGATTTTTTTCAGACATGTTCTGACAAATCAATATATGCTATTAAATAGCGGGAAAATGCCAAAACTTCAGACCATGTCCAAACGAAATATGTCGTAAGGTGTTTTGAACTACAAGGATCTCAAAAGTGTCAACTAAAAAGTTTCACGCATCCAAAATATATGCATATATAATATATCCAATTTGTACCAAAGCGTTACGTCCAGTTATTGATCAGAAGACGACGATAAGCATTTCAATATGTCACATCCATATATGTTTTGAAAAGCTGAAGAGATGCTAAAAGATGGTTTTTGGAATACAAGAATTCAAAAAGTTTTGACCAAAAAGAAGCAAAAAGATATGAATTAATGCTAAATATGTTACTCATTGCGGATAAATGGCTACTGATAATCGTTTGTCTCGCAATGTAAGGTAAACGGAATCGAAAAGATCACGACGTTTCGTGCGCCGCTGCAACACTTCGTCAGGTGTGACACAAAATTGTAGAAAGTAGGGGTTTAAATACCCTATGGTCAGTGCAGCGCACTATCTGAAATCTGCTCATAAATGGTAATAGCCGGCGTATCCGGGTACTTGACCAATAATAGACCGTTGATGCGCCTCGCATTGACCGGTTACCGACAAGGGACAAAAAAAGCCAAAGGCACAAATTAAAATTTGTGCCAAAGGCACAAATTGTTGCATTTTCCTGACATCGTCTCGACATGCCGTCGTCGTCGATGTCGCCAACAGAGCTGTCATTGCCAAACAAACTCAATGTTGATATTGCCCATGTACTAGGCAAGCGGAAAGTACCAAGGAATTTTGGTAATTGAGCATGAAAATATGTGTTTTAACCCCCTTTTTATGATGGTACCACCGTGTATTATGTTCTATACATTTTTGAAAGAGGCTTTCCGGTAATGACGTCACATATGTGGTGATTTTGGCGGGAAAGTATCGGATACACCTTGCCAGCAAAACATTTTTGCGATATCCATGATCCATCCTTCCGACCCATGGGGTCAGTCGTTCCAGCCCTTTTCACATTGATAGATAATCTTCTGGGATTCCGGCCTACATGACTTGTATATCCAAGACAGTAATCCTCCTTTTGCTTTTTTTCCCATTTCTCTAATTCCCGTCAAAGACAACTTGTCCAAATCCCCTTTACGAAGTAAATACATTTTAGTATCAACTGACTTTTAGCTCACGTGTTAACTTCTTTTTCATTATATTTATATTGTTCTATATCTGAATTATGTCAAACGTCCACGGTTTCACAATATTGTCGTTTCGGCTGCGCGTTTGATTTCCCCTTGTTCAGTTATTATAGCGGAAGTGACGCAGCCTTCGTTGGGAGTAGGGGTGGAGTTGGGGAGAGCGCAAATCCTTGGGAAAAGGGTTCTGTGTTTGTTCCGACCAGCAAGAGGCAACAGTAAGTACATAGGGCAGCATGCAGGGCGAGCCTTGAACATGTTGAAGACATACGTTGCTGTTAACCATTTGCAACGATATGTACCCAGTTGGGGGAATGTTCAATAACTCACTGTAGTGTTATTTTCACACAGGCCCCCACAAAGCAATTTCACAATTCTCCAGTTTACCTAAACTTTACGTTGACATTGTCATACAACATATCATTTAATAATTTTCCAGGATCAAAGTCAACCATAAGGATATCAAAGATCATCTCAGCATAGCTCATAATTTCATTTGGAAGAAATTTTTCCCGCCACAATGCAATTTAATCTTAATGACGGTATTATCAAATATTCAAGGAATTCCACTCCATAGTCTACATCAATTTACATCTGTCACCAAATTGGACAATGATATTAGCTATCTTTAATCCGATAATATCAAAGGCAAAGCAAAATCAGAAATTACTCATATCTCCCGTGTTTAAGGTAAATAAACAGAAGCATTATCTTTTTCTCGGTACATATAGCTTCGGTTTGTGATTAGTTCGAGAGTCACAGCATTGAACGGGGAAAGGAAAATTATTTAAGCGGGTTACTGGAATATGGTGTCATTACATTTATCACACAATTTACAAGTGGATAGCTATCTCGATATTGTTGGATGACATTAGATAATAAGAATAATCTGGATGAAGTTTCACGTAGCGTGTAAATGTAAAACAAATGAACATTAACTTCGATTCTCTGATTAGTTCGATAGTATTATTGGTCACAACATTGTACGGAGAAATTAGCAAAGTTTGGGTGGGGTTTTTATGGAATACGATAAATTTCATTATTCCACAGCATATATATCCAAGCTGTAAAATGTATATAGACCGCCTTCCTTCTGCCTCCCTTTCGTATTCATATAATTAATCATAAACATTAACTAGTAAGTTCCTCTTCCTTTTCTTATCTTCTTTCTCCTCCCAGCGTTATCGTGTATGGTTCGTGGTGCGCAGGGAGAGAGGTTCACAGTAAGAGACTACGAAGAAAGCGATCTTACGGAAATCTTCCAAACATTCTTCGGGTATTGACATTTATCACTGCCTACACCTGGCTAAAGCAATAGAAAAATGTGTATATGTATATATATTTTTTTAAGATGCCGTGAATATACCTCAGTCACTGCCTAAAATGTTTGCTTTGTGAAGATTGCGATCATTTCCACGAAGTTGTTTCTATATGTTAAAATATAGTATATCCATTATGCAGGCTTAGGTTGTAGAAGAAGACATGGTTTTAGAACTTCACTCAGAAGACACAATTTGAATAGTGGTCCGATTTTTTATGGAATTATGTTAACCGTTACATTTTGCATTGATGTATTGTTGGGTGGTTGTCTGTGAGTGTATGCTCAAATTCAATTTAGGCCTACATAAAAACATTAAAAAGCCACCGAACCTGAGAGGCAAACTGCAAAGTTGTATGTATCTATACATTTTGCCATTATGCATTCTTGAAATCTTACTTCATTGTTGAGATTTGTGGGCATTTTTCACTAACTAGACTTATGTGTGTTTGAGAGCACGGTTCAATCAATGTTTTGGAGAATATGGCACTGTTTGCACCAGATCTATTTCTGTTGCTGGTCGACAGTGAAGCAAGATTTGTCACAGGCAGGGCGGATAGCCAATAACATATGTTCGTAATTGTCAATTTTACGATTTATATCTCTTCAAATGATTTGCTCCGTTCCAACTTCACATCTGCTACCTCTATTCACAATTTCTTGTAATGTTAAGGTTGTCGTAGTTTAAATGTTGCCGCGTGTGCTGAATTTCCTTAAAGAAATGTCACATTATAACTCTTCCATATGTAAAATGTATTGTTTATATATTTTTTTACATCGATACTATGGTACATGTAAATGACTATGAATGCGACAGAGAATGACAGAAAGAGACAAATAAACATATATACTCAGAGAGTCGCGGCGTGGAGAGAGAATGAGAAAGGGGGGGGGGGGGGGCAGAAGCAGATATACAAAGGCAGAGAGGAAGGGAGACAACAGAGAGAGGCAAACAGAAATGGAGAGAGAGACATAAGAATGTGGAAACAGACAGACACAGAGAGGGAAAAGGATTGCAAACGTTATAATAGCGTACTCGAAAACACGATAAAATGCACAAAGTACAGTAAAATGTATATTTCCATCTCTTTATTGTTCATCTGAACAGTGATAATAGTTCTTTTTTTTCTGTACAGTATGTGTATAAATGCAACAATATCATCAGGAATAAAGTTATGATTAATCAATTTCTATGACTGTGTTCTTCTGTTCAGTCTGCAGTAAAATGTATTATCTCTGTCCAATGCATTGGTAAATACACAGTAGCTGATAAAACCTTTGACACGGAATCTGAATACAATCCCATAAAGTCAGACACAACTCGGAATAAATACAAACAGAGAAATTCCCTTATGACGGGATTGGACTATTACGTAAGGGAACAAATTTGGTGTAAGACCATAAACCTTTCAAAGGGTCAATATGCACCCGGATGCACTATCTTGCATCTAGCATGGGACTGGACAATTAGCTCCCTTCCGTTTTATCCTGCATCTGATAAAAACGAGAATACATGTCAGTGGCTGGCGCGTTTCTCACCCTGAATTCATAACGGACACACCATAATACCCCGGGGTTGACTCCTCACCAGATGAAAGATGCCATTTTGTTGTCCAATTATACTGAAGATGATGCTTCTCTTCCCTCATTTATACGAAATGACAGTGATAATATAACAGGAAGAATGGAAAACAGATCACACATTGTCTGGGTGCTTGATCGGAGCTGTGGAAGGCAGTCACTCTATCACTGGAGCCTCTCCAAACCAAACTGGCATTTCAGAGAGAGTTTGAATTATCATGAGTACGGAAGCAGTAATCCATGTTGATTAGTGACCATAGGAAACATGGGCATGTATTTAACAAAAATATGCTCTCAAGAGAGCTCCATCTCTGGTCTTTCATTTAACATGAAGGTGAAACCCTGGTGATACAAGCAAATTCAATTGAATAAAAAGGAGGAAAATAAGACAAACAGATTAGCAAACGATCAATCAAAAAAAGCAGACATTATCAATAACCCTTTGTGTGCCGTATAAGCCCCTGCTCTATGGTAAGTGTGTGTATTGCTTGTACAAGAAGTCACCTTCTGTACAAAGTTTAAATTGTTCTCGTGTACCATGAACCAATGCATACATAAAAGTAGAGCATCACTTGTCTATGTTGGATTCACAGAGTAAGATTACAGGGAAAGTTATTAATGATTTTACCACAAATATCTTCATTATAATAATGTCAGACTTTTTTCAATCATTTGCCAATCTGTCTCTCTGCTTTTCTTGATTCAACCTTATAATTCGGATTTTACACTCCTGAGAATAGAAAACGCCAGCTATTAACAAATTTCTTTGCAGCAGGATGGAATGTTATACAGATGAGAAATATATATATATATATATATATATATATATAAATCACTAACACATGATTAATATTAAACATACATTACACCCAAGCATTACCCATTCAACTGGAGAATAAAGTACCATTAAAGGGCATATACTGTACTGGGAAGTCAAAAAAGCCTTCAAAATGTAATTGTCAGCAATCTTCTTGCCAATTGTCTTAAATTCATGTATTGTCTATTTTAGAAGCTTGCTGAAAGTTATTTGCCCTCAAATGATCTACATTTGGAGTAATGAGTGATGAAATCACAAATCCTTCAATCATTAATCATTAATTACTCCATATATGGATCATTTGAGGGCAAATAACTTTCAGCAAGCTTCTAAAATAGACAATAAATGAATTTAAGACCATTGGCAAGAAGATTGCTGACAATTACATTTTGAAGGCTTTTTTGCCTTCCCAGTACAGTATATGCCCTTTAAGGTGTTTGTGTGATTTCATATTGCTTGCACCTTTGATCTCATGCTGCACTCACTATACACATGCTTTGGACAAAACAAATCTGTCAACAATCCAACGGAAAAAGGAGGAAATCTAGGAAGCTTATTCGACAGCTCCATACATCATTAATACTGCTGACAGGAATAATAATAACTAGAAGAATAGCAACAATTTGAAAGGATGATCATCGTAATTGAAACTTGTAAATAATAATCATCAAAATAATACAATTGCATCGAGAAGCATCAATTTGTATGTATCATTATCATATCATTCCCCAATATCATTTTAAACATGATCCCTATTAACCCCTAACTTAACATCATTTGTAAAAAAAAAATATTTCACAGGGCACTATTTTCAAGGTAATTTGCAAACATTAATGAATACCAGTATGTAGCTACAAAGACAGCAAACAGGTTAAATGAATCACTATCTATCCTACAAACATAAATTCCATTGATTGTAGTTATTCAGCAACATCCATCCATGCAGATATACACACAAAGCTTATTGTATAACCAAGTTTGAGCAGCATGTAGGTATGAAGAACTTAGAATCAAAAGCCCAAAACTCATATCACACATGAAACATCACAGAATTCATTGCACATATCAAGAGACATGACAACCACCCTTTCGAACCAACTTCTACGTTACTTGGTGTTTGAGGGCAATGACCTAACACACCTAATATTACTGCTTCTGATGTAACAATAGATGCGGCGACACTGTGGCTACAACCTCACTCTCGATGTTATCTGTACAAAGGCTGCATTGTTTTAGCTTGTTGCTGCTTTCCAGTTTTGATATAAACAGTGGCAGAAATATGTTGGTGTTTCTTCTGTCTACACCGATGACTGACAAGATCCACCGCTCATAAACAGAGGAGCTAAAAGTAACTGAAGTAGTGCCCTTAAATCCATTGTAATGCAGGCTTCTGGTTCTGAACAACATCAATCCAGTGAGAATTTAATCACATAAACTTTTGCATTCAGTTTTGGTGAGCACTACAGACTAAAAGTAAGTATAAAGATTGATCACATATAGTGCACCCTGGAATACTGTTTGCCATAATATATACACAATTAATGAGTCAATTATCCAATGTGTGATTGATCTATTTGTGAACAAAAATCCAGCAAATGATGAAGTAATGGTAATAATTATTCTGGAGAACACATATTTGATAGTTTTCAGACTTGTTCTTCAGAAATTGTGAAATATACTTGTAATTTAGAACATCTTTAGGCTCTTCCGAGATATGAAAAATGCAGTCAAATGGATAGTGTATGTACAATCACTATAAAGAGGCAAGAACACAGTTCGTAGGAATACTTGGTTACATCATATTTCTTCATAAATATGGAATATATCAACATATTGTTTTGTTTGGTCACATGATACACACAAAAAAGCAGCTGCTGTATTCGTTTCTCTTCTTTACTGTGAAAATATAATTATATTCAGAACATTATCATGATTTTAAGGTTAAGGCTTTTAGGGCTTTGTTCATGTGGATAACCATCTCAAGCAAACAAGAATAAAACACATTTTGTTGATATGCACCATTTCATGTAATATCAAAGTCAAAGAGAATGCTGTGTACTAATATTAAAAAAAATAATCATTGACTTGAAAAATAAAAAGGATCAATAATGATTTCAGAACAGCAAACATCTCTGTGACACATAAACAGGAATCATATGGGTAAAAGATACACAAGGCGTGTTGCAACTACTGGTATTTTTTTCACACACATCTCAAATGACATACCGGTACATAAAAAACAGCATGTGTTTGCTCTTACAGGTAGGGTCAGAGATTATAAATGGACGGAACACTGGCTACATATATCAAAGCACGCCAACACTTACTTGAGTCAGCTGTACTACACATACAGTTTGTACAAGGATGATGACTCCTTGAAAGTATAAAAATCAAAATGAGACAAAGTCGTGGGAAGTTGATCAGAAGCAAGCCCTCCACATTGTCAACCAGTAAATACTTCTGCATTTTGAAAAGAAGCGACTTAAACAGCAAACCTTACACAAACCATAAAGATGACAAAAATAGGTGGAATGTTACAGAAACCATAATTTGCCCATAAGTTGTTTATGCCTGTCATACTGATGTTATAGACGTTGTTTTGAGGTATTTACTGTGTATTGATTATCAACTTTGGCAATCCTTTGATTCATGACTTTATGTTACATCCTCAAATATTCACATCATATTTCACCACATGATTACAGCTTGATCAACTGGGAATATAAATCGATGTGAGAGTTTTATTGTACCCTTGATCAGATCAGCAAGGCTTTATAAAGCATTTGTCTAGAGTCCATCTTCTACATTTTTAAACAATCAAAATACTCTTCCAAATACTGCACACTCTCCTCCATCTCCTTCAAGTCTATTAATGTCAAAGTGTATGTAGACATGTTGCTTATTCATCAACAATTAAGAAGATGAGTGAACTTGATACACTCCCAAGTGAAATCTCTCACAATCCTTTGTACCATTTGAATCTAGAGCATGGAATGCTTTAAGAAGATGTAGAGAGCACTGAAAAAAAATCTGCATAAACTTTCAGTATTTCCTCCCTTAATTTGAAACTGATCTACAAGCAATTACGATTATTACTATACATAGTAATACCAGTAATGATAGATGAACCTAGCTTATATCTTGCACGATATCTCCAAAACATAAGCAATGGGTAGAAATCTCTTTGTCGGGATTTTTTGTGATAAGCTTATTAACCTCTACAGTAGCTTGAAAAAAGAACAATCAGGGAGGACAGTTTGAATACTTGATTTATCTGTAAGACATAATGGAATTGAAGTCTACCCAGAGTATGCTTTGGTGTAAATGATTTAAATTCACATTTATGGTTAACAAAGCATCACTAGTTCCATGTCCCTGGTATATGCAGATGTTCAATGAATAAAGTGTTCTCAGCAGATCCTTAGCCAAGAGATTGATTCCAAACTTGTAACTCTAGACAACTCTTTCTTTGGCACATGTCCCCCCCCCCCCCCCCCCACATTATCCCATCAGCAATGTTCTACCCAGTATAACAGAGGAAGGTTCATAAAAACATGTTATATGAGAAAGCCTTCATCAGTATAGGGTTCAAGACCCGTGTGGGGCTCATCGTCCATAAGCTTGGGTAGGGGAAGGGGAGGACTCCACCCCATCTAGCCCACAGAAAGATATCAAGACTATTCGGGATGTGGACCATGGTGTGGTGGTGTGAGGCTAATCCCATATAAGGTCATCCTATGGATGTAAGGGATGGGGAACAGGTGGGTGTGTGGGGGGGTGTCTGGTACTCCAATGCATACCCCATGGTAGTTGACATCAGTGGTACTGCTTCACGAGACTATGACTGCGTGACTGGTGTCAGGTGTGAGCACTGCTTCCTCACGCAACTTTGACTGTTGATCGTTCAACATGACATCTAAATCAGCCACTTGGCTTGATGAGAGGATGTTACTCGCAGGTATCCACTGTCATGGCTCCCACCTGTTTACATCAGCGTAAGCGAGGAGAGATCCGCAGCGGACCGACGACGTCACACAACACCCTCCACATCCTCTGGTCACTGATTGTCCAATCACGCTTCAACTCAGCACCAAACTCCGCCCTCAGGTAGATAGGCATGTTTCAAAGGCACTTTCTGAGTCCTTATCTCTCAATCTATCTAGCTAGCTATCTATTGGTCTATAACGTCTGCCACAGTAGAGTCTCTGTCTCCCTGCGGCCCAAGGGCAACTCAGAATTGGGCTTCCTTGCTCTTCTGTATTGACGGTAACTGAAAGTGTCCATACACATTCTTTGAGGATGCTTGCTGGAATGTCTAGAAGAAAAGGAAGAGGTGGGAGAGAAAAGGAAAACGAGTCAGCTCAAAAGTTTGTAGAAGTTTTGAGAGACAGAGGGGACTCAAGGTTGCAAAAGAAAATCTTTTGTATTTTGCTATGATATATAATATATGATATATGTTTGGCTGAGACCTCCGAATTCATGCCCATATCCAAGGGTTCTTTTGCTGCAACTAGGTATCCGCATCTAAAAATTTCAATCTTTAAATATTTCATTTTTAAATCCTAGAGCAGGATAATTTAGGGGCAAATCCCAAAATCCTGGAGGAAATGAGGGAGAAAAGAGAGGAAAGAAATAAATGAAAAAAGGGACCCATATCTAAGGTTTTTTAAAAGGATTAATTTAATGTCAAAGGAGGGAATTCTAAGGATTTTTCTTGAAAAAGTCATCCTTCCCAGACGCACATGCCCGTATACCCAATATATGTGAGTACCCCCCGCCCCGATATCACACGTCTCAACTGACCTTGGTTGTGTGGTGGTGTTTGTTGTAGTGCGTGTTGGCTATGCTGGGCAGCATGCTCTGCTGGTGTCTGTTGTTGGTGTGCAGCTTGGGGAAGGAAGAGCCCCCAAAGGTCTGGGTGGGGTAGTTGCTGATGCTGTGGCCGACCATCTTGGGGTTTCCCACCTTGGGCAGCAGGGAGCTGGAGAGGTGCTCACTGTCATGAAGCTTGTTTCCCTGCCCTCTCCTCTGCAGGAATGATACAAACGGTTCACATTTAATGTTATTCAACCATACAAGGATATGCAATATAAAACAATACTATGTATGATGAAACACATGTCACGGATTGGACCCCATAACAAAACAAAACAATAGATATGGCAGTATATCACTACACCAAAATATTAATGAGCTTTTCCATCATTATAAAAGCAATTTATGTTTGAAATATGGAAACCAAACAAGATGCTGCTCTAGATCCTCGCTGAATTCACAAAGTTGCACAACATCCCAAAATGGTGTCCAAATTTAATTTTGAGTTTCTTCTAGTTTTATCATTGACTTGAAAAGTGATTTGCTGCATTTGTGGTTGGGTGCCCTACTCCATGAGTTCAGTGATGATATATTTTGTGTGTATTACTGTTGCATGAATGCCTTAATGGCCCTTAAAAGGTCAAGAGCTAAACAGATGATTTCTTTTCTGCCTTACCCGTGCTTTCCTGACCACTTTGTGATTGTCGTTCTCATCCTTGCCGTCAACATGGCTCTCCTTGGCCGTCTCCTCGGAGATGACTGAGCCCTGGTCACCAAGCGATGACTTCTTCTTCTCAGCGTGCTGTTTCCTCTTGTCCGCATCTCTGTCAGGGGCAACGGAAGAGGAGATGAGAAACAGTCATTATCTTAACTTTCTTAGTCCCATGGGCAGTTTACCTGGTTGTAACTGACTCGGGACTATCGAAAGTTGGTGCTGAGAGGGTTAAACTCTACTTGCAGGCAGAATTGGACGTGTACGCTGAGCAGGCCTTGTATCTAGTCAACTTGCTTTTACATAGCCATTATTTCTTGAACACATTTTGCACTTGATTATCAATTAAAAAAACGGACAATGATTGGAAATTGTCCATGATGTTTATCAATTTAATGAAACGCTTATCATTAAGGTGAATTGAACATTGATGAAATTGTAGAAAATATAGAAAGAGTGCAGTACACAAATCTATTTCATTATGGATGATGAATCAAATAAAAATGGATATCCATATTAATATTGTCTGGTTTCACAGAGTATTTAAAGTCCAATGAAATTACTGAACTATTTATATCGCTTGACTCACATGACATCAATTATCATTCAAGATCAATGCTCCACAAACTGTATCCACCTCATTTGAGACATGCAGCCATTTAGCATGTTTAATAAGTAATCTACCAAAGTCAGTGATTGGCATACACATGCGGATCTACATGTGTAACTATATCTGAGTGTACACCAGCAGGGTTAATTGTTTTATTATCGCACAAGTGCTGTAAAATATTGAAAACAGATGATAAGGAATATTTACTGCATGAATCTAATAACTGATTTTTGAAAATCACTTTTCTGCTCTCTGCACTTGTTTACACGCCATGATAAGCGAGATAAAAGCAGCGGTATCCAAGACGGTCAATCACATAGAATTATCTTTCTTTCTCTAGAAGACACAACTTATCAGGACTGCATATTATGTAGATAATCACCTACTAACATCAAGTGGAAAACACCTCTTAACACAAATGTATCTCTCTCTATCCAAATATCCCATTATCAATTATCAAGCACAAGAACAGATAGATGGATATAGGCTGAACACACAGCCCATATGTTCTGATGAAATATCTATTTTCCCTACCAAGGGAACAAAATTGCTTATCTGTTTGGAAATCAATTGTTCCTCCTAAGCCCAGGGAAATCATTCTGAAAAAACACAACATTTTAGAAAATAAATATTCACTCTTTGCTCCAAAGAAAACAATACAGACTGAAGGGGGGCATAGGGTGAAAACACCCCCAAAATAGCAACAACAAAAAAGCCTGCTGTGGAAATGTAATTTTTCTCAAAGTGCATTATTCCCACTGCTTTACTCACATAAAATGCCGGAGTTCAGCAATTCAATCACTTGGACCAAAAAGTATGATTGGAACCAAACGTCTGTGAAATGTATCTATTCAAATAATATTTTTAAACAGATTACACAATATATTTTCAGCCCTTCTTAAAACTGAGTTTTTCATACATCTTAACTTACAAAAAAATGTACATGTGAACAAAAAACTTTTGAACAAAGCGTCATGCTTTTCAGGTAAATGTGGTAAAGCATGAACATTATATCCCTTTTCCCATCGCAATGTCATACATGTACGTACATGTAAATCAAAACTTTTTCAAACTTCTGTGAAACATTTCTCTGAGCATCTTTTCTTGACATATACACTTCTTTTCAATACTTTTATTTGCTAAAACCAAGGAACTTCACATGGCTTTAAACATCTGTTTTCCTTTGAAAATGTACTATTTTCAATCTCTCCAAGCTTCAGAAAAGTTATGAAAAAATGCTTGTTACATGAAAACAAAGTCATTTTGCCTTTGAAAATGTTCATTTTGTATTTCTTGTTGTAATACCCTGCAATCAAGTTAGACTTTTGATATTTGTAAAAACACAAGATGCATGGCACATGAAGGTCTGAAGGAATGATAGCAAAATACCACATTTTCAATTTTGATTAATAAATGAAAAGTAAATCAGGCACCAAGATTGCTTGAGATTGATCAAGATTGATTCAAAAGTTATATTGAATACTTGTTTGATTGAATGTAATTCCTCACTTAAGCAATGAACAAAGTTACACTTACTTTTGATAGTATGTAAGAATGTGTGGTTCGTCATATGCCATTTATACTTCATGCACTTCTAAAACACTTTGGATGGTGTGTTGCTATGCTTCATGAGGCAAACTACACATTCTACAAATAGGTTCAAAATAGATGAAATATGGATCACGATGTCATCCTTCTGTTTCTAAATATTGCTTGGAAAGATTTCAGCGAGAACAGTCAAAAAGTATGATGTTACGCCTCTTTCCTTTCAGCCGATTTCACTACTGTGGCATTGATAATTCGACCAGGTCTGTATCATGTTGCTAAAACATCAAAGAGCAGAAAGTTGTACATCCACTTCTGGTTCCTCCCAGCACAAAAACTCAGACAGCACAATCTTGTTGGAAATAGAGAAATGAAGACGGCATGTGATATTTAGAACAGAAAGAGCATCAATTTGCTTTACAAAATGCATCATCAGCATCTAGCTGCGTCCTGAATATCCAGCAGACTATATTCTTCCTCCAAAACTGAAGAAATATGCCAAGTTCCTTGGAATAAAAACCCAGAACAGATTCCTCACTATGTGGCAAGAACTCCTACACCGTACCAAAGTGATGTCCTCTTAGCATGTCATGGAGATCAGCTTAACAGCTACACAGCACGACTCTGAAGTGGCATGTTCCATTTTGCTTAGAGGTATGTCACACAAAATGAGCTCTTCCAATTCCAGCCCCACAGAGTCCACTGCATGCATTGGGTTGCTCTCATAATGCAAACAAGTCTCAATTCAAAGACTAATTTTGTTTGGTTTGAGCTTCTTCCCCCCCCCCCCCCCTCTTTATTGGTGACCAGACCTCGAGGTAACAAGTTGAAGAATGTGATAATGACACGCAGCACAGCAGATTTAGAGTGGCTATCATGATTAGGTCCTAGATACAGCAAATGGGATTTTGTCCCCAATACAATTACGTATGAACTATTCAGTTGTAAGAGGAACATTGCAATGTTTTTCGGAAGAAGTACCAATTACCCACTCTTCATGCGCTGTTTGATAAACACTTCTTCGGAAGTTTAATGGCCTACTTTACTGAATCATTACTCGTTACAAGAACCTAATTTCTAATCCTGACATTTCTTAATGAGACTTCTTTTCATTGCAACATGTTCAAATGTTCACAGGGAACGACATGAATAAGCTCAGTGACTACATGTAGGTCACTTTCAGTATACACTTTTTATTATGCACTGATAAAATTAAACCATTTGTGTGCTAAAAGAAAAACTGCTCTATGGAATTTGAGTGTAGTTTTTGTGCAAAAATGCTTCAATGGAACATAAAAAAGTTAATAAATGTGATCAATTGATTCTCCCTATCACATATAGCCGATATCAAGCGATATAACCTCGATATCTAATTGATTGCTCTTGGGACTTATACTTCCGGTAAGAGTTTGTTACATATTCAATTCACGCAATAGCACACAGAATCTGTAATATGCTCTTCTGCTTTTTTTCTATTAAATTAAATTCTTTTAGTCAGTCAGTAAGCTGTTTTCTGTGTCTTCTCTCCTCATTATGTAACCTACAAATTGTTATTAGATATTCCACATACCTTATCAAGTACTTTTTAGTTGTACATTCTGACAATCCTAGATGAAAATAAAAGTATTTTCCTGAATAACCACATTTCTGCAGCTTAAATTCTGCTTGACCCCAAAGGCATGTAATCTTCAGCTCTCACAGGATATATACATGGTCCATACATGAGGAGGGACAAGTTGTAACATTTCACTTTATAATTTTTTAATAGTCATTCTGAAGCATATCATTTTGTCAATGCAGTTCTCAACTTGTTCAACCACTCCTTTGAAGTGCATATTGTCACTTTCAGTCTCCTTCACTCTACCCATCTGAGGTAATCAACTTAGTCGAACTCCATGTATGCACAGACAACAACTCAAAGCATCTCTCTCCTTAGTGACTACCATGTATTCTGTCGTCTTAAAATAAACGGATAAAGCCAGCATTTCATTTTTAGTGACTACATTAATGCATGACGACATCCTTATATGTACCAATATTGAATACAAATTCCTGAATGTGAGAAATTATTTTTGGTCAGACATTTTGCACAGTTACTGAAGTTTATATGCACAGCAGAATCAAAATCTTTTGCATCAGATAACTAAGATATCAGTTAAACACTTGAAAAAATAACTGACAAGATAACATTGTTCTTGAGATATTGTATCGTGTAAAAAACAGATAACAAATCGTTTTCTTTTCTGTGTGTCAATTTTACAATCTCTCCTCATTCCTAACAGAATGTTGACTTTACCATCTCTGGCACATCTACAAAAAAGAATTAAGGTGAAGTCACGTAGCACTCTCTCAGTAATCATAATCAACTCAAAAGATTTCTAAAAGATGAATTATAATCCGCCCACGGTATCTCAACATCAACATCATTTTGCCGTGCACATGCACCTGTAATCTTTCAAGGTAAGATAAAGGTGTAGGAGAAACAGAGAGAGAGAAAGACATTGAAGAGAGAGAGAGAGAGAGAGAGAGAGAGAGAGAGAGAGAGAGAGAGAGAGAGAGAGAGATAGAGAGAGAGAGAGAGAGAGAGAAAGAGAGAGAAAGAAAGAGCAGGAGATACAGGTAGTATTGATAACTGTTCACTGATCTTCTATGTCAACATACATCACTGTATCTGACTCCAGTCCAAAGCAAACATGGCTAACCCGGTTTCTAGTCCCCCTCTCCCTCTGTGACATTGTTTGGAGATGAATGCAAACATGTCTGAAGTTGTATGGCCTACATGTAGGTAAATATAGCTTGGGTAGCAACCAGCTACAAGGAAAGCACCAGTCCAATCCCCAATGTATATACAGTATCAAGAGATGTTTCGATCTTTTAAGCAAACACAATGAATATATCAGTAGTTTTCACAAACAGACAAGCTTGTATTCTTGTATTCCAACAACAACACAAATACACCCAATTTGTATATGTGTATGGACACTATGTGGCAAGATGCAGTCAAAACTCAGTCACACGAATGAAGGTATTTCAAGGTAATGAGGCTCAGTGTAATGTAGCCCCCTCCAGTGCAAAGGAGAGCCCCTTATATAATAACAGAGCCCCTGTGGAAACATTTTTTCCCCATTTAGGTTTCATGCAAAACATAATTAGCAGTAATTTTATAACATTGGGCTTCAAAAAGTAGTACAGCTGCAAATGAATTTCTATTCCCTCGTTTAACCCTTTGATTACCGGACCTTGAAAATCCCATAGGGTCCCATACATGTTTATGCCCATGGTAATAAGAGGGTTAATACAGCTGATTTTTTTTTCAAAGTTAACTAAAATCATTAATCAATTGATATATCCCATTTTGCCATGAGCCTCTTAATACCTTCCCTCTAGTATGCATGCATAGACTCAATTGTGACACTATCTCAAAACATGTGTCGGGTAAGGTCAGACCTCAGCCTCATTTGCCAACTATGTAATCTTTATGGCCTGGCTTTAGATCCCACCGCTGCCACCACATAAATTTGAATTGATTTCCACTTTTATAAAAAAAAAACCCAAGATGTACAGAAATGCATTTTATGCAAGTTTGTGGCGGAACCAATGAAAGCATGCAGGCTTGTGGGAATGTTCCCATTTCACATTTATACACGAATAATATGATGCCGCCATGTGATGTCCAATCAAGATTAACTCTTTCTGTGTGAAACAAAACATTGCTCTATGCGGTTTGTGTGTATTACTTATGTCAAAATGCATAAATGTCACATGACGAATTAAGGGAATTTCATCTATACTGGTATACTCCAGCTTAAAGGAATTGGCATAGGGAAAGGGAAGAAAGGGAAGGAGCCACAGTTTTAAACCACATTTTTTTTTGTCCAGTTCAGCATGAAAGCATGTTTCATGCTGAGCTGGACAAAATATACCACGGTTCCTTCCCACTCTCCCCTTTCCCTTTCCCTTTGCCAATTCCTTTAAGCTGTAGTGTATGTACCTAAATTGATTCAAATCATTAATCAGTCAGCTTACTAGATGTGCATCTTGCTATTGATTTTAGTGGCATGCTTGAGAGAGCTAAATGCTCCTGTTTTATCAAGGTGGGAGTCAATATCCTACAATTCTAATCAAATTTGACAAATTATAAACTTTGTATTCAGACGCTTCTTAACAAGTATCGAAATCTAGAAAGATCAGTATTCCACTTTAACTGATGGGAATCAAAATCATTGAGAAGTTAATTTGGCACCCAAGAACAGATCACCAGTCATGCGTAAAGTCTTGGTCAAACACCCACCAAGTAGACCTGCCCTGACATATTTAAATGTACTAAGATAAGACACAAGACTAGACAGTAACAGCATCTTAACAGCGATGCAAGACCGTAGAGTACAGAGAGCCATAATGGATCGAGAATACCACTAAAACTAAGCAAGTAAGCAAGCACCAAAATAAAGCTCGAGGATGTACACTGCCGATGAGAAAGGCTTTATTTCAGACCCATTGCTAAACTAACTGACAAGGGGTTTATGCCTGCAAACTGCCTCCCTCATGAGTTGTGGATCCAAGAGTTAGAAATAGAGGAGGCGCTGACGGCAAATTTGAAAAGAGAGGGAGCGCAGACTGCGGATTTCTTAGATATCTTTGTATCAATATGTATATTCAGTGTGTGATTCTCAACAAAAAGAAAAGAGTGTGCGCATATTGCTCCCCGCCTGGTTTCCGCCACTGTCCACAATACTGAGTGTGCCTACCTGAGATCCTTGAAGTAGGCGTGTCTGATGACCTGCTTGGCTGTGATCCTCTCGTCAGGGTCGTACGTGCACAGCTTGTTGATGACCTCCAGGCTCTGCTGCGAGCCGTGAGGCAACAGCTTCTCAATACCCGTTCCCTTCTTTGAGGGGAAGTTGAAGTTGATGCCTCGCGCTTTACTGTGGGTTATGAGAGAAAAGCGGTTATTATAAACATGTGGGTGTAAACTTTAATGAATGATTCTGTGTCATGATACATGCTTTTGGTATAAACTTTGATAAATACATCAGTCTCATGATGAATGGTTGTGTATAAGCCTTGATAAATGTGTCTGTCTTAGTGAAAAATACATACTGGTTCATGCCTATTTTTGTCTCCAGAATGCCTTAACCCTATCATTACCATTGGCACACAGGCGTGTATGAAATGGATGGCATCTCTATGGCTTCTTTCTAAGACTTAAGTAACAAAGAGCCAGTTGGCGAAAGTTATAGTTGGTGGAAAGGTTCAGTATTTCCTTCTCCCTACAAACTTATATTTTACTTTTTACTATGATGTGTCTTGTTTGTATATACTATTTCTTTAGGGGGTTATTTTGCAAATAATCGAACTTTAGAGGTAGTTAGTCCAGTTTTCAGAAACCTGTAAGCTTACTGCATTATATTCTTTCTAAAAAGTCAAAAGGCATCGCAGAAATGTTGAAGTCATCTCATGCTGGAATGCAAAAGGATAACTGCCCAATATACTCATTTTAAATAATGAAAACGAAAAAAAAAACTAGCAACAATACTATGAAGCAGTTATTGTTCGACTTACTTCCTGAATTTGTTGAGTATGGTAGCATCTGGGGTGCCCACCACGTCGTGAATCTTGGCAATTTGATCCACCTCGTTGGCTCCCGGGAACAATGGATGCAAGCTGGGAGGAAAAGACAACAAAGAAGAGCTTGTGTTAGTCGCCTCACACAATAAAAAGTGTTACTTAAGCACGATTTGTATGTGACATGTATATTTATGGCTTAAACAACTAAGATAATGAATGCTGATTACTAGCATCTGTTCAAATTAGGTTTCAAGTTTGTGTATCAAGCGTGTATATAATGTATTGCAACACTCAACCTCACATTTCTTAGCAAAGCAAATTTCAGTACAATATAATACAAAAATGTCAGGCACCCACCAATTCTTGTTAGATCTGTTTGCAATGAGATGAGAGTGCACAATATTGCAGGTGTAGCAGTATCAACCAGTTCAAAAAAATTGTAATGGGCTCAGCGTGATTTAACTCCCCACAGGGCCATATCGCATAGAGGTTTTCAATTATTGTTACTTGCAAGCAATGGTAACAACCATGGCAACAGGTGCACAAATGAGAGCTCATTTGCTGTTGCCATGGTAGTTAACATTGATGGTATGTTACAATGATTTAAAACCTATTTGCCACATGGCCCAGGGAAGAGAGGCACACAAAATAAGCCCCGGTGATTTTTTTTTTTTTTTTTGGGGGGGGGGGGGGGGGAGGGGAGGGGGGGGGATGGGGCAACATGCAGGGTAGGATTTGAGGCAGTCCTTTTTATGAGATCAGTTTGAGAAAAAGCCAGTGTAAATATTGTTTTATTTGTTCATCTAGTACCAACCTTAAAACTTCAAAGAAGACACAGCCTACACTCCACATGTCCATCTGGTAGGAGTAGTACCCGTCTGTTAACAAGCACTCAGGGGCTCGGTACCTGCAGGATTACAAGGCATATAGCAATAATTATATTCCACATACTAAGAATGTTGCTATATGATTGGTCAAGAGTTGATCACGTGATGAGGCGTAGTTTTTCCTATCAGATCACCTGAGAATTAAAAGTTCGTTACACTCTAGGTGATAGTACTTTTTGGTTTCGCTGATCTCTTCAATCCTCACAGTCCTAATGCGTGATTAATATTTTGAGTACGCGCGAAATAACAGTGCGTTACACTCGGAATATCAGTTTTAGCTCGAAACAGACGACCCCGCGTTGCGCGATAATTAAAAATTTGTGTTCGTGGTTGTAAATACCGCGCTACGCCTGGCGCGGGTATACTGCGTATGTACATGCATACGTACGTACGTACATAGCCTATGTAGGTTCGTGTTTGCCACAGTCGTGTTTCAATCAAAATAGCCCATGCCAATGGAATTATATTTGAACTACTCAACGACACTGAACTGGGATATTTGCTGCAAGAAAGTGAACGTGAAAATACAAAGAGACAATTGAAGTTTAGCCTTCGAATATTTCAGGAGTTTTGCGCAGCACTAGGGGACGTCGAGTTTGACCAGTTAGCGGACATCGACTTGAAATCATTGCCATGGCATTGCATGGATCAACTGCTTGGAAAATTCTAGTGGTGAGTCGTACAGTAAAACAATTATGGTTTGCAGAAATATTTTTTGAATTTGCAGGACATAGACATTGTAGGATACGGTGCTTCTGTTGAGAATAGAAATGTCCAAGTTCTGAATAAGAACAGAAATGCAACGTTTCAGTTTAATAACTGCGTTGTGAACATTTACAACTAACGTTAGAGTTAGAGTAAACGTTAGACCAGGCCTAGCGATGTTAGCCTAGAATGCTAAGCCTGTGCGGAATTGTTTTTCTTGTGAACTTGAGAACTATGATTGACGTCTCTTCACGGCATTTGCATGCATGATCAGCATCATGATTCAGGTGAATTCATCCGTACCGCAATGTTGTTCGTAGCCTCCCCCTCCAATAACCAGAATATGGTCTAAAAGTTACATTCAACGATAGGCCTAACGTTAGATTCTCGAACGCTTTTGTACGTCAAATTGTCATTTTCTTGTGTAGATAGTTGGTTTCAGATATTGCTCTAAGCTCTGAACGTAGGAGCCCGAGTCATTTTTTTTTTTTTTTACATTTTCTGCGGCTTGGGCAAATCAACGGAAATTCAAGTTGCGCCTCGGCCGCATCACCGCGAGAGCTCTCCTAGGGCAATCAATTATTTTCCGCTGAACACACATAAAAGCAGCTGGAAAGAAATGTATCGCGTACTGCAACAAATTTTGTCACCAGTTAGAGAGCATGCGCAGTAGTGCCAAGGCCGAAGAAAACAAAAAGTAAGATCACGTAGCCGCACCGACCCTTTTGACGCTAAATTGTCATTTTCTGTATAGATTGTTGGTATCAGATGTGGAATATAAAGCAAATAATCAACTTTCAGTTTCAGGCAATGAGACGAAATATCACTTCCTCGGCGATCTGAATGTATACGCTATCTTTCCTCAGCTAAAAGCTTCGGAAAGATAGCTACATCCAGATCGCCTCGGAAGTGATATTTCGTCCCATTACCTTCACCGACGTTGATTATTTGCTTACTATGACTATGAAAACTAGATGTGCCAAAAGAGGTAGTAGAGGACAGTGGAGATGGTGTGTGTGTGTGTGTGTGTGTGTGTGTGTGTGTGTGTGTGTGTGTGTGTGCGTGTGTGTGTGTGTGTGTGTGTGTGTGTGTGTGAGAGAGAGAGAGAGAGAGAGAGAGAGAGAGAGAGAGAGAGAGAGAGAAAAAGAGAGGAAAAAAAGAGAAAGAGAGAGAGAGAGAGAAGAGAGAGAGAGAGAGAGAGGGGGAGAAGGAGAAAGAGAGGGGTGAGAGACAGTGGGAGGGGGAGAGAGAGAAATAGAGAGAAAAAGAAGTGAGAATAAGATGGAGGGAGAGATAAGGAGAGCAAGCAAGAGGTAGAGAGAGGAAGAGGGAGATAGAGGGATAGGTAGATGGATGGAGAGGGAGAGAGGGAAAAGTGAGAGAGAGGGGGAGAGGGAGCGAGAGGGAGAGAGGATGAGAGAGGGAGAGAGAGGGTGAGAGAGAGAGAGAGGGAAAGAGGGAAAGAGAGGGAGAGAGAGGGAAAGAGAGGGAGAGAGGGGGGAAAGCGGGAGAGGGGGGGAGAGGGAGAGAGGGATGTAGAGAGGCAGAGAACATGAAGAGGAAGAGAGAGACCGAGGAAAGACGTGAGGGAGGAAAAGAAGAGAGAAGGAGAAGGACAAAGAGGGAGAAATACTAACCATCTTGTTGAGATGTACTCTGTGAATGGCTGTTTTGAATACACACTCCTACATGACCCAAAGTCAGCCAACTTCAGATGATCATCCTGCAATTATCCAAACATATAGAATGTCAAGTAACAACAACAAATACTTACAAAACATATCCACACCTTAAATGATAAATTGCTTGAGTATTAAAAGCATACTTAGGGGTTAGAAAAAAATCAATTTTTATTCCCCAACCATAAACATCTTTCAGGGTTTGAGGAAATTTTGGCCAGAAACAAGTTTTAGACCTCACTTACATCAGTCAGTGCCAGAACACAGTGGCGAATCTCTTGTCTTTCATTTCATTAGCATGGGTAACATCACAATTTTTGCATCCAATGGCTTCACTGATAACTATTTCCAACCAATTAATAACAAAAAATGATGCTCAAACCTTACAAACACCCTTACGTGTAATATTTCAATCCTGCTTCACACTCTCATTCAACATATTGTCAGGATGGATGATCCAAGAGCAATTTTCCTTATTGCCATGGCAACAAGCATCCAAACGCATTGCCTGTACTTCCTTTCTTGGAGACATCACTTGGAGACAAGTATGCGAGTGCCTGACAACGCTTGCCAGCGACTTGTATCTAGACGCTAACCTCGCTACTGTGATACTGTCACGAAGGCAGTAATTATCCCTAATTGACTTTCGCACTACGGCACACTCTGATGTCGACAGTGAGTTTTCATTACAGAGTCAATCAAATTTGACTTGCTGATGCTCCCATGTGGAGGAGAATCAAGTAGACAAGAAGAGTCCACAGGCCCTGATCTGATTAGGCAACTCTTTAGACATTCGTACAGACATGTAGCTGTCATGTCGGATGTATAAAAGGCTTACTGGAGTGTGCACTTTGTACAATCCACCTGGTGCTTTTTTCCCTCCCCAATAATACAATGCAGTAAACATATAATGTATCTAATGTCAAAGTATGTACGCACGCAATGAAGCAATGTATTTTTCATGTTCTCAATTTTCTTTATTTCTTTATTTCTTTTATTCTTTTTTTTTTTTTTTGGGGGGGGGTACATTTTCATGAAATATTGTACAATTCAACCAATCAGGAGTTCAAAACAACAGAACACCCATTTTCTGTGGAGTGATATGATATGTAAGAGCTTGAAAAACAAGTAAACTAAATCTAGAACCATCTTTCACTCCAAAACACTACAGTACAACAATGTACCTGAGTATCTCCAAAATAGTGGGGCTGCTATATACCCCAGTTACCAAGTTATTCCTTGGCCATTTTCTGACTTTCTGATTTTCAAATACATGAAGACTCTTCCTTGGAGGCTGTTCCATCATGTGTGGGTTTTTTTCACTACAACTTTACAACATCAAATTCACATATTCTTGCACATGTTTTCAGCAAATATCACCCTCATTACCAGTTAAAACCATGGCAACATGAAAGCACCACCACACAATATCAAACTCAATGACAATTTAATCTGATTACATGCAATATTTGGACTTTGAGCTTGCACATCCATCATTTCTTAATGGCAAGTGCATTTCACTACCCAGAAAAAAACACACATTTAAAAGCATTTTAACGTAAAATAATGTTTGAGAGAGGGAAAAAAATCAATCAGAGGGAAAAATCAATACAAACAAATCTGCTTCCAATCTGACGTTGTTCTGTGCCAGAACATTTCCCACAAAGTGAACAGCCATTGTCTTAAATTTTATGAGATATACCATGAAAAGAGAGGGACATGGTTATCTTAATGCAGTACTTTATATAAAAAAATGAGCAAAACCACTTACCCTAATTAGAACATTTTCAGGCTTTACATCTCTGTGAAAGATACCATTTCTGTAGTAATGAGAAGGAAAAAGAATGTGTAAAAATATTAATAGGATTTATTACACCTACCATTTGGAATATTTGCAATCCTAACTGGAACTGGATGAAACAGTTTGATCTTAACATCAAACACAAACACAAATAAATATATTAACTGGACACTGCAAAATATATATACATCCTTGCTGCTTGCCAATGGAGTTGATTATGAATATTTAAATTTTGTTTTTCTTAAGATATGACATACAGTTTAAACACTGTACAAAGAAGTATGATTAAGCACTGGTAAAATGTTGCAAACTTTAGAGGAACAGTTAGGCTGATTGATGCAAATGCTCACAGTCGGCACACAGTATTACCCTTTCTTCATTAATTGAACTTCATCAATTCTGAACTATACCAACTACTGCGTATACATATTCACATCATACACATTTTTAACATTTTACGTTCAGAGTGCTAACATGGGAACTCACCTATGCATGTGTTCTAGCGCCTTTATTAACTGGTATATATAATTCTTCACTTTCTCTTCAGCTAAGTAGTGTCTTCTCCCTGTGACGAAAGGAATAA
Source organism: Arbacia lixula (assembly GCA_963669155.1). Classification (NCBI taxonomy): domain Eukaryota; kingdom Metazoa; phylum Echinodermata; class Echinoidea; order Arbacioida; family Arbaciidae; genus Arbacia; species Arbacia lixula. Next base: position 32,789,826 of record OZ022577.1, on the reverse strand, counting down.
ACAAGATGATAAATTAAAATTAACCACTCAAAGTCAATCCTTACAATAATTTGGCTGAAGTTGTGTGTCCATCCATTCATTCAAATTCATATTTCTCCATGATATTCCACTCAAATGATGGAGATATAATTCATTTTAACTATGGTTGAAGTGCTCAATTCTGAATTGAGTTTGAAGATGTTTACCGCCCGATTTCACCTTCTAACAATTCTTTGAACATTAAAATAGAACCCAAGCAGAGCCCTGTTTTTCTAGAGCTATCTTAAAAACAGGAAAACCTGCAGGTCTGTATCTCAGGTACTGTATTACTCTCTTTCCCATTTTAACATGAGCAAATTATATAGATTAACCAACAAAAATCTTTAAACTACCCTCATAGGAGTAAAAGCAGCTTGTGAAAATGTATAAGCTTGTTCTACATACTACTGTGAGTATACTATTTCACTTGTTCTACCTTTGTGCAAATTCTGGTACATTCATAAAGAGAAAAACCTTCACTAAAAAGACAGAGTCGCCCATAATTTGAAAAAGTCATGAAATTGACAGGAATCAGCAGTTTAACCTACCAATAATGTGTCTGAAATCTCACAGTCATATCGGTACTAACCTTTTCAGCAATAGTGGAAAACCAGCCTTGTTTACATTTGAAACACATCAGCCAGTCTACACTCATACCATATTGCACTGCTGAGTGTATCACACAACTGTGCGCCCATTGCCGCAACATGGCATTATGGAGCTTTCTTAGAACGACGATGTGTGCTGTTATGGTCTCCTAACTATCAATTAGCTTCAGGAAACACAAGGTTTTTGGACAGCCCGTCGCAATCTAGCAATCAGTAAAATTCCATTGAATTTCAGTTTTCAGTTCTACTGTATCATCGGAAGGGAACCTCTTACATAGCATTTTCGTTCATTTTCTGTGGTCTTAAGAAATATGTTTTTACCTGACAAAGCGTTACCCTGTCTTTATGTTACAAATTTGTAGGACTTTGATTAACTCACCTCGTATTAATTCATAGATGTTCATGTCCATGAGCTCACATACTAATGACAGGTTGCCCGATTTTCTATCACTGCAAGAAAAAAAATACATAAAAGAATGCTTATGCTTACAGTATGTTAAAATACACTAGCTACTAGTAAAACATATTTATAAGTGTACTGTAAGTTCTGTGTTTGTTTCAATTAATTACACTAGGTAGTAACTGAATAAACATCCTTCTGTCACTTGTATAATCAGTATTCAATGCAGTTGAATGAACCTTTCAGAAATTGAAAGAAGAAATAAGAATGTTGATTTCAATTTTTGAATAAAAGAATAAGAGCACAGTATAGACATTTGATGTATGTTACTGCAGAATTGGCCTTTTCTTGACAAAAAAAAACATAATAAAACCCTGGCGCCGTGTTCATGAAACTTTGAGGGCATACATGCAGTTGGTTAGTAAGAATGCGTGCAGCTGAATACGCTTTAAGAGCTTGCTATGCTCAGCAAAGGTTTCATGAATATGGACCCCGGTTCGCATAATGTTGGATCTATCATCTGAGAAAATGTCTGTAACACAACTCAATTTCTTTATGAACGCCATACCAGAAAGAATAAAACAGACAAAGATACACCAATAAAGTCATCCAATGCCCTTGAATCACTAAGATGATAAAAATTAGTGGGTCGACCTTTAAAATTCAGTATATGATGGGGGTGCTAATTAGTTGAAGCAACAGTATTGATTAAGTATGTGTATCTGAACTGTGCACTATATTATCATACCATGTACTTTTTAAAGTAACCCTATCACTTCTTTCCATTGCTTTTAATTGTTGTGATTACATCATCTGTGAAATTCAAATAAAATACTTGAACAAAGGAACAGAGCGTAACCATGGTTTCTTTATTTTTTTCAACAACAATTAGTGGCTGATGTGGTCTGTTAATTACTTGAAGCAACAGTATTGATTAAGTACGTGTATCTGAACGCTGCACTATATTATCATACCATGTACTTTTTTAAGTAACCCTAATACTTCTTTCCATTGCTTTTAATCGTTCTGATTACGTCATCCGTGGAATTCAAACAAAATACTTGAAGAAAGGAACAGAGCAAAGCCATGTTTTTTTTTTGTCTGTAAAAATGAATGGCAGTAATTGATAATAGTCTATTTTGTGCTGGGATGTACAAACGTGAACAGTAGGAAGCATACGCCATTATGTGATGCTGCGAATATTGACACACTTTAAATCACTTTCAGCAATGGGGATAGGTAGCTTGGCATTCACTCTAAAAGATGCATAAATACTGACTCTGATGGCATATGTGTTGCCATAGCAACTGCTTATTTACTTCAAATACTTATAATATACTAAATATCCTCACAGATGAAGGATCACAATGTGTTTAAAAAAATCAAAATAAATGAGTACTCATTCCCTGTTGTTTGCAGGTATTAAATGTATATTGCACTTTCAGTTCAATAACCAGCCGCTTGAACAACATAATGCTTGATATCTTGTGATATTTTCACTTCAATAGCTTTACCGCTACCCACCTCACCGCCATTGCATTGCTTCCACAGTGGTAATTTCTCTTACAAACTAATAACAGCAATTGATTGAAATGCTGTATATGTGACAATAAAAGCTACAAATCTACAAATGGAATAAACATTGTACATGTTCATCATTACCCGATAAAAAAATACAATGAAGGACTATAATATAAAGCACACACTAGATGGAATTTTGAAAATGTAACATAAATGTGCGTGATCATTGATATCTGGTTTACATTTGGACATACTAGTGTATGTGTACATTGACAGACCTGAAATATTTATAATTACATAAAATGTATGTATTGTATATTGACATTCAAACAACAAAAAACAATCAGATATTAAAAAAATATCAATTTTCTCAAGGTTCTCAGGACTTTAAGAGTGAAATGTTGTGCAAAACTTTAATAATTTAGGATATTTTTTGCACAACTGAATCATTTGAAATTATGACTACCTTGCACCACCAAAATATTGAATATTGAGTGTTGATTTTTCTCCAAAATAACTTCAGCTAAAATCCTGCTCTGAATGTTCATTATTTTATATTTCTAAACTAAGCCTGTGCATATTTGCCCTATCACAGTGGTAACTATTTGCCCTATCACAGTAGTAACGGGACAGATGAGTGTATTTCAAACTCGTCTGTCCCGTTATCGATGTGCTGTGGCAAATTTGTACAGGGCAAATTTTCTGAAGCATACAAAACCTTGTTAAGTGCAAATCAATACATTTCTTTGATATTTTATTATTATTGGCTGGTTTATTTAAGAGACAAAAAAGTAATTGGAATTTAAGAGATTTATGCGAATGTTACAGCAAACGTAACAGAAATACCCATTACTGTGGACAGGCCCATATCACAGTTGATTATCTGGCCCAGCAAAAGCAATCATGCAATCAAGTCAAGTTCCACCATGAGTGTAGAACATTTTGAAAACAAACTTGCCATCCTTTGGACCCAAAAGAATAAGGTACCAATTTTATCAACCACCCCCTCATCCCCCCCCCCTCCCCCCCCCCCCCCCCCCCCCCCCCCCCCGTTTCAAAGATGTTGAGTTAGTGGCTGATTTGATAAGAATTTGTGTGTGTGGAGGGGGGGGGGGGGGGGTTAAGGGAGTATTTTATTTCCTGTTGTCTGATTACATTAATGAGTGTACCATAGTGATCATATAAGTTTAAGTTTAAGTATGATGATTGGCTGGGCCAGTCTACTTACAAGATGACTTCATGGAGTTCCAGAATGTTGGCATGCGGGCTCAGTCTCTTCATGGCTTGAATTTCTCGCAAGTTATTAACTTGCTCCAAACTGTAACATAAACATAGTAAAAGAAAAAACATTAAAGAAATACAACTTTTAACAGATTTTGCATTTGTAAATGGGTCATTCCATGGGTTTGGGTCAAGAAAAGGTAATATGTCAGGTGTAACGTTGGTAGGCCCTATAAACTTTCTGAACTTCTCTCCATTTTAAGCTATTTTTAAGCCGCTTGATAAGCATCAGTGGTCTATTAAATCGCACATGATGTAGTTGTTTATTTTTTTTCTTATGGATTCACTATGATTTGAATTTTTAAATACATCAATTTAGATAAACATCACTACCCTAACCTTTCAGGTTAATTATCTCTGTAACACTGTACATATCATTTCATGTACATGTATCTGTACTACATGTATTTTGTATTTTTTACTCGCACTTTTAGTACCAACTGGACTGCTCTGCACAGGAGCACTTTCCAGACATCTATATTAACCCTTGACAGAACTATCCTGACTGATAGATTTTGTCAAGAACTAACATAAAATTAGAAGCATACCATGAATATTGTCAGGAAAGACTGGTTTGGGCTGACACATAGCTTATCGAATCTGGTATGTCACCAAAAAAATCAACTCCATGGACTTAATCAAATCCAAAATTCAATGTATTTTTTTTATCAGGTGTGTCAATGTATTCTTGGCTGCAAGCAAATTGCTTTATAATATACTTTTGAAAATAACTGTATCTGCTCATTGCACGTTAAGTATGACATTGGAAACAAATTTCCAGGAAATACCAAATGATAGACTTTGTACCATTTTGACAAGCTCACTTCTCAAAAACTGTCTGAAAAATATCTGGAAATTTGCCAACCATGCAAGGACGCAAGCCATGTGGTAGTACTTGTACCAATTTATGTATTTACCTATGAAAATGAAATGGATATGACTTAACCTATGTATACTGTAACATTACCAACACACATACAGGTAGAAAGTGAGATAGTCAATTCACTCTTATACAACACAACCTTGTTCTTTCTCCATCATTAGTTGTCTGTATTGTGGGTTGTTAAGGACTGTATTTGTCTAGATTGTTAAAATCATGCTGTTGGGTAAGATATTTACAAGGCTGTGTTCTTCCTGGCTGCTAACCATTGACTTAATAATGCATATATATTTACATTTGTTGTCATTATTGTTGTTGTATTTTGATCCTCTTTGTTTATGATCCAGTGAGTAACATAAATCAACTTGAACCTTGAAAATATGGCTTTAGCTTTCTTTCTACAATTAACAATGCTGTCCATCAGGGATAAAAACAAATAGGAGCTCTGGACAATTTTGCCCCCACAATGCAACAGAGAGAGCCCCAATAGATACATGTAGGAGAATCCCTGGTTCTTGGGATATATTGTGAAGCATAGTTCAGTGATGTTTGTTTCAAACTCCCAAGTCAGGCTTGAAATGAAGCTGTCACAATTCTCCTTGGCCTCTTCTCGCAAAGAGTGGTCACTGATTGGAATCAATCCCAAGTCCAATCCCTAACTTACCTCAAATGAACAAAGTTACAATTGATATCAATCATAAGTCAAGGGGGGTGAATTTCACCAAGCTGTTCGTAAGTTACGAACGACTTTACGAACAACTGGTGATCCTTTCTTGTGCTAAATGCAATACCACACTCTGTTCACAGAGAATCTGACTTAGCACAAGAGGGGATCACCAAACACCAGCCAGGTATGATAAATTACAAGTCAGCTGCAACACACACACAGCACACAATGACAGTATACCAACCAACCAACCAAACAAACAAACCACCAAATCCCCATGCTGGATGACAGATAGATCTGGAAGCCAGACTCATGAGAGCACTTTTCCAGGAGATCCAGTCATAAAGGTAATTGATAAGACAGGGCCCTGGCATGACAAATCTATATGCTACAGTAGTTCTTCTTCCAGTGAAAGTACAGTATAGTCCTCTGGCTAGAGTACCGCCATACTTTTGTACAGTGCTGTGTACTACTAGTGTGCCATGCTGCATTTGTCCAAAACAAAACATCGTTCACTTGCCTTTGGTAGTTCTGTTTCATCTTCTTGCAGGCGTAGTATTTGCCATCTTGTGTGTGCTGGCACTTTAACACTTCTGAAAATGTGCCTTCACCTTTCTTCCCCAGGATCCGATATTCTGCAAGAAATTGTAACATATTTATAGTAAGTATACGTATGAAATACTGGTCACTTCAAAATATTTTTTTTTCTAGCATGTATTAATAGTATGTTGGAAGAGCAGTAAATCTATTCATTATAATTGTCAGGTACAATACTACTATAATGGCTGCCTCTCCAATATTGAAAAGCATCTGATATTTATATGTACCATATTTTATTGCTTATCATTTCTCGATTAATACATTTTCTTTTTAAAGGGGGGGTGGGATCGAGAATGGGTAGAATATAAACCTGATAATCCGCACACCAGATTCAATTATGAAAATTGAAAACTTCAAATGAAAATTAAAAAAATAAAATTATATCGATAGTAATCTAAAATACATTATCTGTACTGCCCCTGCCCAAAGTACGGAGCAGTTGTATGGTGGTTACAACGTAATCCCAGATCACAATAGCAGTAAACACTGTGTGTAACAATATGTGCAGCACCGCGGTACCGGTAACCTATACACTCTTTTTGGCGACAACTTACTGTGCATGGTGATCACGAAATATCACTCGGCATAGCAGAACGGTGGCAAAATGGCAGATCCGATGTTACAAAAATGAATATTCCGTACAATATTATGTCAAGAGCAAGTACACGGGTTCGCCGGCGTTAAATTCCCCATTCTTGGGTATCTCCTGTGTGTATGAAGTTTGTGGGTAAACACGAACGGTCGCAGTTCACATGTTAATCGCTGCCAACAGTGTACCTGCGAACTCCATTCACACAGAGGCGAGCTTCCAGGACCAGTGGATCCGATTCTCTTCACATGAGATAATAGGACTGAGTCAGTCGCTCAACAAATATCTATCCGCGGTCTTCGCGTGAAAGCCCCGTTTTTTTTACCCAAATAAGCAGGAACAAATGTTTTTGCTTAAAAATTAAAACCCATGTATTTTATAACCAGTTTTATATTTTCGGTGAGTTAAAGGACACATTCCATGAATATTTCGCAATAGAACGACAGTAAATGTGAACTACTTTTCTTCCAGCGCGTAAGCATTTTCCCGAAGTCGCTCCAAAAGTTGGTTGCCTGTGGTAACGAGGTACGCTGCTGCACCAGCTTATTATGGGAACCTATTGAGAGCGGCTAATTGTTGTGTTATTGATTTATCCTCCAGCTTTACGTGTTTGTAAAAGCTTCTTTATTCTCTAACATGAAAGGTTGCGCAGGCTTTAGCGTATTTTCGGGGGTAGGAGGGTGGCAGATAGTAACAAAGACTTCACCTTGAGTATCGGAGAAAAGGATACGCCTCCATTTATTAACGAGCAGCTCAAGGGTTGAGAGGAAAGTCAGGAAAAGGAGACAACTTTCCTTCTCCATCATAAAATGGTCAGCGCCAAAGTGCTTGTTTTTCTCTTTTCTAGCTTACCCCGACTCATTGGCCGAATTTATTTTTAACAGTCCTCGTGAAGGATTTTCCCCCCACATTGTATTTGCTAAATAAACACCTCGAAAACGGTATTTTGCTCAAACGTTTAAATTCTCACAAAAATTACTTAAATAATTGTGGGGGTTTTCTCATGCCAAGTAACATTGATAGAGAGGATATGACTAATGCAGTATAAAGGGAGTCTTTATCCACGATCTAATAAATAAATCTAATAATATTCAAAAGGCTTAAAACATTTATTCTGACACATGCTCTAGATAATAATTTTTGCTCAAAATATGACTTCATGACATAATCAATAATATGGAGAAGAGAGGCACCAGGTAAACGTTACCATGCGAGGAATTCATGCATTTTGTTTTGATACTCTACATTTTGAACAGTGCTTTCAATCATCCTACGTTTTCAAAGTAAATTCCCTGATCAGTTTAGATAAAACTATTTTCATTATGTTAATTTGATTTGATTATAATTGTTTATTCCATCTCACTTTAATTATCAAAAAGATACAATCCATATTAAGGCTACATAATATGCAGCTATTGCTTGAATTTAGATTGAAGAAAAGATCGGAAATCCGAGTTCTCGATCATGATACCTTGGTACCATATAATTCCCCCTGCTTTTTCCCTTCCAATCGAAGACTACTTCGCCCTACCTTTTAGCACTGTGTTGATATTCCAATCGTGAAAGAAAAGTGTTCACGCGCACAAATTCAACCACTGCTCCAAAAATCAATACGCTCAACTGCAAGCTATATTCGTCGAGAAAATCACAAGGCGGTCGTTACGTTCAGCAAATAAAGCATTCAACCACAAAAGACAAAGGATCGTTCATTGAGGTAGAAGTTGATACCGAGTGACGTACTCCCGGTAGATGTTTTCAGTTCGCGGATTTACATCGAGTCAAACCGTGTACATCACCATCACCCTATTCTTGTTTTGGTTTTTGTTCTTTTCTTTTTCTTTCTTCCTTTCTTCCTGATCATCTTCTGCTTTCTCACACTTTCCCTCTGTCGGTCTCTCTACCTGTCTCTTTTGATCTATTTCGTTCCTTCATCTCCACCCTTCCTTCAATTTCGTTGTGTTATTTACCGCTCACTCTCCCCTTCGCTCTCTCTTCCCCTCTCGCTCTATCCCCCCCCCACCTCCCCCCTCCCCCCCTCTCTCTCTCACTTGCCCCCTTTCACTTCCCCCATCTCCGCCCTATCCATTCTTATATCTCGACCTCATCCTCTCCCGCTCTCTCTACGTATTCGTTTTTATTTATTCCTCCTCTCTCACACACTTGCCTATATTTGTGAATCTCTCTTCCCCCCCCCCTCTCTCTCTCTATCTCTGTCTTCCCCTCAAAAGCTTGTATGAATCGTCAATGACTTGAAAGTGTCTCATTACTCCAATTAATATGCACGTCTAACCATGTTTTTTTTTCGGATCGAATACAATACAATTTCAATACGTTTTAAATCGTTTTGATTTATCAAGACTGGATAGTATTGTCATATCGAAGCATTCGTTTTTTCATTGATTTCCTTTCTTTTCGTTTGTCACGTAGGGAAAAATTTAATGAAATATCTAATCGTTCTTACCGAAAATGGTTATATATTTTTTTTTATGAAGTATCTATTAGTATTGATGCTAGTCTTTTTTTATGTACTTTGATGTGATATTTGATAACATATTGTACGATCTATTGCATCATACTTACCTTCATTATACTTGCACAGAAGGAAAATAGATTTGTATACGGTTATGTGTTGCTGGTACATATGTCTGACAGAGTAAATATTCATTATGTCTCGCAACAAATATCGTTGATGCATTTATATAAATTATCGAAGAGGGGGGGGGGGGGGGGGGGGAAGAGTACGGAGACGGAGAAGGTAAGTGAGACAGGGTCGCAAGAATAAGAATCTGGGAAATGAAGTCTTTGTGTGCCATACGAGTATTTTATTCACCATTATGATGCACATGCATTCTGTCAGCACCAATCTGTCAAATGAAAAAAAGGAGGAGGAGAAGGAGGAAAGGGAAAAGAAATAAGAAGATGAATGTTAAACAAAAGGGGGGGGGGTCGAAATGACGAGAGGGTATGCAAATGATAATAGTTGTTTCAAACATTTGCATATCGAGCACTATGGTATTGCTTTATATTGGAATTTTAATCGAATTAAAATGTCATAAATCAAATGGAAGGATTTCAGTGCGTCATGAAATAAGATTGCACATCAAAGATTGGTATATCCTGGAGCAAATTATTGCTTATGGCCCTATTACGGTACCCCTCTATGTCTCCCTCTCTCGACAAAGTAAAGCGTGGGACGTCCCCTTGGTGATAGCTCATTTGCATATGTAATTGAATGCACAGAACAGGTACACACAGTCGTTCACGCGAGTGAGACTTTCGCATAGGAAATTCTTCGTTTATCACCGGCATCAATCCTACCAATACGAATTAGGGTGGAGAACTGCATCCATAAGCTCACATTAGGAGGAAGAGAACACGAAAGCACATACTTCATTTTTCTATGTAGGACCACATACAGCCAAGATGACAGCCTCAGGAACAGCGAGTTTCCCGTTTAAACTGGAACTGGAACCTCAAAAGCAAAGTGTTTTTGTCACTCAGCTGGGCGAACGAGCGTAAGTTGCAATCGCTACAACCACTGCGTACCGCATTCAACCCGGGTCGCACACCAGTCACCATTTACGAGTACAGAGAATTTCTCTATCTGACTGTGTGTGCATTGTGGATGCGTGCGTGTGCATGCATGAACCGCAAATCCAAATTGTGACTGTAGATTAAAATTATGTTGGTTATTTGATGATTGTGCGAGGTGACATGATGACCGACATGGGCGCTAATGCACTTTGGTATCCCACTAGTTTTATGAATTTAGACCCTAAACCTAACCCTGACCCTAACCCTAAACCTAACTCTAAACCTAACCCTGACCCTAACCCTAACCCTAGATGATTTTTTTTGCTTCTTAATTCGTCCAAAAAAGTGATTTCTAGGTCACTTTCTGCCGACGACAATCAGTATTTCACAGCGTTCCCATTGTGTGCATATATATGTGGGATACCAAAGTGCATTAGCACCCCGACATGATTATGTCGATATTCTCTTGCTTTATACGTGTTGTTACCAACCCACCTAGCTAACCTGATACTTGATAGAAGGAACAATACCCTGTATTTTCCCCTGCCATATCGAATAATCAAGAATTTAGAAAAGCAGTACTTGATGAAGAGTGAATTGATATAAAATGCAGTCGTATTTGGACCTACATACATGTAGCCCGGCCCACAGGATTGACTGTACTGTGTACATGAATAATTGTATCTCAGAAATTGTTATTGTGTGGTAGGCCCCGTGGTTTATGTATATGTTTATGTTTATGTATATGTGGTATGTATAAAGCACTGGTCTCATATATAGTTTCTTAATTTTGTTAGCTATCACAGTACATTTTTACTGACATGCGCCCGCCTCCTCCCATCTGGTCACGCTAATATAGGGAGGCCGAATGAAACATCAAACAATCGTTTTGTTTTTTGTGCTTTTGAGTTGTCTGTTTGTTAAAGACAGCCCGTCCCTTTTTCAGATCACCTCAAAACCATTGAAACATTGGCATAACATAAGTGTTAGCAAGCTGTATATACATAATTTGAAACTGATACGTAGTGTAAAATTCAAATAATGCACGTAAACAACGTCTGATTAATAGTCTTTACCTCCGCCTCTTAGCAGTTTGTGTTGAAATATCTGCTTTATTGATTAATCTGTTTATCAAATTATAAAATGCATTATGAAAAAAATTGTAGAAGGAATCATCTCCAAAGTTTGGTAATTACTCATAAAATTAGGATTTCACACATGCATAATAACCACATAGATGCTGTAACAAAGACTTATACTTTTTTCGTAGTACGAAAAAAGTCGGTTTGAAATTAAACGACTGGAATTTTTACATATACAGAAAGCTCCATCATGCTATATTCTTAGAAATGGTCTTGAATCACACTATCTTCAATTTACGATCGTGATAGACGATTTCAAATGTTAAGCTTGCAAAAGGGACGGACAATCTTTAATAATCTTGCCCCTGCATTAAAATGATGATTACATATCAAGGATGATTTCATTTGGCATTAACAAATAAACAGTATGTGGGCTCCCTTGAATATCCCAGAATTAAAAAACCATAGGAAAATTAATTAGAATATGACCTCCTACCTCATATTGTCCTCATTTTGTAATATGTCTTTATTCACTCTTTATGATATGGCAAAGGTGCTGGTACCAGTAATGACTTTGTATCCAATTTGTTGTGTCTCCTAATTTGCAGGGATGAAGACGATGACAATGTCAACAGATATCCCATTGTTAAGGAGGTAAGTACTGACAATTGAATCAGAGTAGTCCAAGACGCGTAATATGTGTAAATAAGAAGGCAGGTAGGCATGTATTTGTTTAAGAATATTACAAAAATGTTATGAGGCTTTGACTAATTTGCCATATGAAGGAATATGTGTCCAAATATAGTCCAAATATTTGTGTATTGATATCAAATTTGTAACTCCATCCAGGGATGTGTTAGGAAAGAGAAACAACTCGAGCATAATATACACTGTATGGATACTAAAGCGTGCTAATGAATGTCAAAAGCATTCCACGATCACTACAATGCTTTGATGTCCCATGCGCGGCACTGACATTTAGCTGCTGTCAACTTGGAAAGCAATATTTCACTGTTTTGTCTCTGGAAGCTATGTTTCTTATCACATTTTTGTGCAATTTTCAAGAAAGTTACGGGCAACACCACTGAAGATCCTGTACTCCGTTTTCTTATAAATAATTGTTGAATGATGCACAAACAGAGATATAAGATAACATATTAACTTACTTTGACAACTAACAAATTTCTTCACTTTCCGCAGATTTCCGGAAATGTGGGATTCAATCATTATCAAAATTATATCTTAAGCTGTTCATTTTCATTAACAGAGTTTGCGTGCATTTGTATGCAACTGAGATATTTTAGTAGAAAAAAAAAATCCAACAGCACTGGACAAGCGAAATAAGACTCTACATTTCTTTTGTTCTAGCTGAGAAACCGTTGCTATGCAATCCTGTTCGTTATTATTAAAACATCTGAAAAGCACATGCTGAAAAGACATTTTTTTCGGCGGTGCCACGCATGGGTTCAAAGAAAGAAAGTTGTTTCATATCCTTCCATAACACATCCCTGCTCTATCCATATGAAAATGTCTGTTGAATAAATGTTGTACAAGTCTAAGAATTCAAAGAAACATTCAAAGAACATTTAAGTCTAAGAATTTAAAAAAAAAAAACTATTTATATGTAACTTTTTCAGTACCAAGCCAGGAAAAGCCCCTTATCACACATGGTTTGCAAATGTGGTACTGAGAGCCTGTATACCAGTATTTATTTTGATATAACATTGCTAGCTACATGTACACTGTATTAGCAATGTATGCGTTCTCTTGTGTAAAATGAAACGTTCTATGACATCTCTCCTGTAGTCTGCTGGGAAGCTGATTGAGACTGGTCTGAACACGCTTCAGAAGACTCTACTATTAAAGCGAGAGGTGGAGGTCGACGATGTCACTCTCGAGCTCCAGAGCAAGAGGGTTCAGTTCCAGAGGAGGATGGAGGAGTGCGAGAAGAAGAGGGTTGAACTGCAGAAGAAGCAACAGCTGGTGAGTGTTTCCATTAAGAGTTGAGTTTACACAATAGTTCATTTGTGGTGTGTGCATACTTGCTTCCAGGCTGCTGGCCGTTTCTAAACAAAACTATTCAACAAAAGGGGTCTGGCTGCAGTAGACTAATCAATCTTGATGAACTACAGGGCAATTAGCACTCATTATTGCACCATGATAGTTTATGCTGTGGTGGTAAGTTACAATAATCGATAACCTTTATGCAACATAACTCAGGTCTCCCTCCATTAGAAAAGAGGTAAATGATACAGTGCCCGTTTTTAGGATATCAGTCAGTTTCATTAGTGGGAGTGAAATTCTCACAGTATTACCTTCCATTTTCCATGGCTTTTTATGCCCCCCATCCCAAAAAAAAGACCTGCAAAATTGCTCCTCTGTCCTTAAATGCAGTTGTCCTTACACACAAAATGTGTACCAGTGTTAATGGAATGGATAGGTAAGATTGATTATGTAGTGGTAACAAAAGAAGAGGAGTTAGGACAAAGTGTGAATTGCAATAATTGCATTCATGTGTATCACAGACCACTGCTATGATCCTCCTTTTTGCTATCACTTGCTTTGTTATTGATAGAGAGAGATATACAAAGAGAGAATGAAAGTCAAAAGACAAAGACAAATTACAAAAGGATAAAGCCAATGCTAAATAATGCTATACCCTAAACAGACTTTGATTTCACTGTAAAAAGCGAGGAAGTAGTACAACTGAGCAGAATCATCATTTTCTGTATAAATACATACAGTTGAGGCCAAAAGTTTACATACACCCATGGAATTCAGTGAAATTTGTTTGTTTGCCAAACATTTTAAAATTTACTATATCTTCAGAAATATTAATACTACCATGACGAATTTGGTATCACATGAAAGAGCGTATTAAGCTGCTTCACTTGATTGGAATGCCGTTGTGATTAACTTATATTTCAGGTGGAATTTTCTTTGAAGAAGAAAAGTAATATTCGTGCCAAATGTATTCTATTGTTTGTTATTGTATTTTCAAAAATCGTTTCATAGAAATGTATAAATGTCAAATTTATGATTTAAATTACATTTTCTATCATGATATGTCACCACTGAACAAAAAAGTGTAATTTGAAATGTTTGTGTTGAGAAGAAACTAGCAAAAATATGAAATATTTTTTGTCAAGTTTTTATCTTTAATTTGTCTAAAATATGAAGATTTTTGGGGAAAAATGACACCTAAATATTTTTCAACTCCTGATGACAAAGCAATGTGATGAAGGGGCATGACATACTCATTTGTTTGATATCAAATTTGTCATGATAGCATAAATATTTTGATAAGATACAGTAAATTTTATGATGTTTGGCAAGTGTCAACTTTTCTTTGAATTTCATGAGTGTTTGCCAGCTTATGGCCTCTACTTTATGTCTGATGACTGAATGTTGAGGCTTGGCTTCTTGACTACAGTGTGTCTACTGAACTGATAATTCTATTGGATGTTTGTCTTGAAAGTCAACAAGCCAATATCCATAATCCTTGTCTTGTCTGCCAGATGAAGGATAGGGTGGAGAAGTTTGACAAATTCATCCAAGAAACAGAAGCAAAGAGGAGAAGGGCCATCCACAAGTACCAGACAGAACTGAAACTAAAGGAACAGAAACAGACAGAATATGAGCTACTTCTAGAACAACTTGAAGAACTAAAAATGAGGTAAGCATATAACAGTCTGGTAGATACATTTTTATTATTATCTTTTTTAAAATCTGAACTAATGTTACCTTTCTCTTTAGAAATACAACTTTATTCCATTTTGTATGATGCATGTTTATAGCTTAATTCAAGATCAGTCAATCTTTTTACAATCATTGGAATTGATCTTTATACTATCATCTCACTGAGTTCAACTTGTTAAGTGATTTATACTTGGGTTAATCATATTTTGTATTTTTCTGTGTTTCTTCCCAACAGGCATAACAAACTCACAGAAAAGATCAAGAAGTACAAGAAGTTTGAAGAATTCCTCATGAAAGTCTTGGACAATATACCAGAAAGTAAGTGATATGTTCATTGTGGATGATTATGTTTCTGTCATGGTAGCACTGTGTTCTGCTGGGATATTCTGTGTTACAGATCACACCGCAACAATAAATATAGTATTGGAAATACTAAGAGTAGTGGCGTGGGGCTTAGGAAGATCAGCCCTGTTCTCCCACTCCAACTATCGTTGATACTGGAAATAATTCAACTGTTGCTCCCAGGATTTTATAAGTGTGTGCCCCTTCCTACATTATAAGTAAAATTCATGTGATTTTACATCACAACTTAGAGTTTGCTCCCTTTAAACCAAACTTGTATGTGAACTTAAACATTTGGAATAAGGCTATAAATGATCAACATAACTGGTCATGAGTTGTTTGAATGTGTCAGGTAATTGTGATTTTTCTGATTTTATAGACTACCTGGAGGTCAACGACGACATGCTGCGGAGCATCATGGACCGACATCGGACGCTGAGCTTCACCAATGACTCCCTGGTCAATAGGGTTCAGTCTATGTATGATGAGGTGGACGAGCGCAACCTCCACCTCGACGAGCTCAAGTATAACCACGACCAGAGCAAGCTGGTGAGTCATAGCTAATTATTCTGACAAAGTTTGTTTCCCGATATTATTGAAAAAAGAAAGATATATTGAGCTGTTTGATGAAGAAAACTTAAGCATTGGATATTAAATCTTTGAGTGCCACATGTGCCTTTTTCACAAGAAAACAAATCCCATAGAGCAGCAGTTTATCTGCACAAGAAAGGGCTAATTTGCTGGTGTGTAGCTTTGTAAAGTGTAAACCGTGCAAAGGGAAACTGAATGGTACGATGATCAAATAAAGAGCTTGAATTCAATAAGAGAACAAGAAAGAGAGAGAGAGAAAGTGTGAAAGTGTGAAATAATTGGATGAAAATAAAGAGGTAAAGATTATTTTTTTTAGAGAGATGAAGAGAGAAAGAGACCAAATGAAGGGAGAGATAGAGAAAGCAAGTTATCTTAATGATAGAAAGATACAAATAAAGAGATGGAGATGGAAAGAAAAGTAGAGATTAGAGAAGTGAAGAGAGAGAGAGAGAGAGACAAAAAATTTCTTTACATTTTTGAAATCTATATGTACATTTGACCACACGTTTCATTGAGTGAATTGTCAATGAATGAAAGTGTATTTTGCTTTTCACATGATAAATGGAGAAAGTAAATGACATTGATGCAACATAACTCTCAATTGTATGACATTGCTGCTGGCTGCTGCATTACTGTGAATAAAAAAGTTCATTTTAGCACTAGTAAGCCACGTGTCTATGCGCCAACCTCTGTGCTCCTACGTTCACCACACCAAACCAGGAAATCAATTTAATGGCCAATCCCATTAAGAGTTCTGACATATCCCATGAGCCATTGCCCAACCACCTGCCTAGCTTCCTGTGGAGGCGAGCGACCAGGGCATGGAGGCCCGGTGCTCGGCAGAATCAATCGATACCTCCTCCACCTCTCATCTGTCTTCCTTGACAGCTATACCACCTGCCTCAGCTAGATGACGTGATGTAGAGGGTGTTTTGAAGGAGAGAGAAATTGCTCCTGTACATGTAAAAAGGGGTCATTCAGACTAACAGAAATGAAATGTTTCGTTTTACTGTCGCAATTTCTGATGTTTATCAAATATTTATTTTTGTTTGTATTTATTCATTAATGAATCCGTTCTCCAAGTTGCTATTTTTAATCCTTCCATTCCTTTATATTTCCTTATCATTGTATTAATCTAGTCATGTGTGTGTCTGTGTATGTAAACCTATGTAGTAGTATGTCTTTATGTAATTACATTTATATATCTATGTTTATCTACACATAGCTATCTATCTATCTATCTATCTATCTATCAATCTATCTATCTATCTATCTATCTATCTATCTATCTATCAATCAATCTATCTATCTATCTATCTATCTATCTATCAATCAATCTATCTATCTATCTTTCTATCTATCTATATCTCAGTTTCTATCTACAAATCTAAAAAGCTATGTGCATATTTATTTATCTATCTACCCATTAATATATCTATTCAGCCTTCCACCCATCTATTTATCTATCCATCCATTCACCCATCTATCTATCTATCTATCTATCTATCTATCTATCTATCTATCTATCTATCTATCCATCTATCCACTCATATATATCTATCTTTCCATCTGTCTATCTATATCTCAGTGTATCGAAAGATCTAATCATCTTTATTTCTATATGAATTAATCTATGTCTATCTATCCATGCATCTATCTTTCTATCCATCAGTCCATATATTTACATCTTACCTTGTATTTCTTCTGTCAGGTGATCAATAAAGACCTAGCTGAGATGCAGCATCTACAGGAAGACAGGATAGACATGAACGCACAGCTGGAGGAGATACTATTCAACGATGCCTTTGCCTACAGAGACCAGGTAACAGCTTTTAAGTCATTTGGAATAAAGGCCTTTTTAGAGCAAAACTGATCTTTATATAGCTTTCAAATTAGCAACACTCTTTGACAAAAAGTCATATTTTCATTCTAATACAGAGCAAACAAGGCATTGTATAGCAACCAAACATCAACAATATTCAGTGTAGTGCAATAATTGTGCCAGTTTGAAGAGCAAAAGCATGATTTAAACCTTTTCAGCGCATTGAAATTTTAGTGATCACAATTTAGTGATCATTTATCCCACATTTCGCTTTGGAGGGTAATATATATCACTACAAGACAAAAATGAATGCATCTTGTGCAGAAATGGATGCTCTTCCATGTAATCCATCTTTTATCATGTTCAGTACTTGATATCAAAAGTTTTTGCCCTAAACCACATATTTGTGGTATGGTCACAAATAAGATTTTCGATATTTTCGATGTATTCAAATTTTATGTACATCGTTCAAACAATATGTTACTTGGCCTTTCCAACGTTTTTTCAGACTTGAAGCAACCAATGAATAAAGAATGCATCATACCCATTGAAAGCGAATCACTAGATAACTTTAATTGTACAAACATTTTACTTTGCGGTAAGGGCGAAGTTGTGAATACATTATAAAAAAGGCGTTATCTAAGCCCAGTGTTTTTACTTTCTAAATTATACAAATTCCCAGCTGTTTCAGTATACAGTACAAATCTGTGCTCTATTGGGTCAACAATCTTTGCTAAAATGATCATTGAGGGTATGAATGGGATATAACTTGGCTAGTGTAGCATCCTCACTATGCAGTTAATCTGAACTATTCTGAAGCATATATATAATATCGCATTGTTTATTGCATTGTATTTCAGAATCTCTTGTGTCCATCAAACTTATAGGTTCATGAACATGCAATCTCTGAAGTCAAACTGATTACTATATGAAATAAATTTCTGCATACAGCCGCATTGGAAAATAAGCAAAATGATGACAAAGTGAAAACACAACAACCCATCATTACCACTGGTAGATTCATGTATTTTCTTCCTCTCTCATATTGGTAGAGACTCACATTTTGTTTCCTTTCCTCCCACTCTCACTCTCTCAGAGCGAGACGCTTGGTAGAATCAAGATGGCGATAGACAACCTGGTGGAGAAGTGTCACAAGAAACATGATGAGCCTTACGAGACTATGAGCTACGAGGAGAAGCTAACTCTTATTATGGTAAGGAAGATAGGATGAATTTGTAGATGTCTGCTTCTAGCAGTGACTTTTTTGAGCCTCATGAGGCTATGGACTACAAGGAAAAACTTTCATTATAGTGAGGAAGATAAGATGAATTTGTAGACATCTGCTTCTAGAAGTGCTCTTTTTGAGCCTCATGAGGCTATGGACTGTAAGGAAAAACTCTCATTGTGGTGAGGAAGATCAGATAAATTTGTAGATGTCTCTTTCTAGAAGTATTTTTTTTAGCCTCATGAGGCTATAGACAACAAGGAGAAACTCACACTCATTATGGTAAGGAAGATAAGATGCATTTGTAGATGTCTTCTACTAATAGTGCCTTTTAAGTTGTAAAGGTTTTGCACGGAAATTCATGAATCAAAGACATGATTTTGGAGAGCCACTTAGGTGGGTTGGTGACATGCCTCTGGGTGTGATGAGTAAACCTCTCCTCACTCGCAGACTGATGGATCAAATGGTAAACTACATCCATGTAGAGCTGGTGTGTACATTACCGTATGGGATTGGAAATTCGGCTTAAATCTTACAGTCTATTCTCATCTTGGAAGACTTCTGTTTCTTTTATTTAATTTGATTTGATTTCATTTAGTTTCCACATAAATACAAATATACAAACAAAATAAATTTCAAATATACATTTTAAGTAAATATTTTGAACATAAGAAATGAGCCTGAGGATGGAACATCAAGTAAGCAAAGTTTGAAGACATGGGTTATATTATGTTTTGAGGAAAAAGAAGTAACGTTTGAAAGGGATTGATCAAGCATCAATTTTACTAAAAAATGAGAAAGCAGCTTCTTTTATCTAGTGAATATGATTAATGAATGATTGGTATTCTCTTTTAAATTCTTTTATTTTCTGATAAACGTTTCCAGCATGGCTTGGTATGTACGACCAATGTTGAGACCTTTTAATTATGAGTATGGATTAATGTTATTTTTTAATCCCTTATTTTCTGATAATCTCCTCCAGAATTGTGTGATACATACGATCAGTGTTAAGGTCTATTGAATATGGTGATGGATTAATGTTGGTCTTAATTCCTTAAATTCTGATAATCTCCTTCAAATCTGTGTTGTTGAGATGATCCATATTGAGATCTATTGAAACCTAACTATGGATTTATGTTAATGTTACTCCCGTTTTCTGATAATCCCCTCAATTTATAATTGTGTGATACATCTGACCCATGCTGAGACCTTTTGAATATAATTATGATATAATGTTAATTTTAATCCCCTGTTTTCTGATAATTTCCTCCAGAATTGTGTGATCATATGATCCATGTTGAGATTGATTAAATATGGTGACGGATTAATGTTAATCTTAATCCTTTAATTTATGATAATCCCCTCCAGAACTGTGTGGTAAAAATGATATGGTTCATGTTTAGATCTATTGATCAATTGAATTAAAGTATGGATTAATCTTAATCTTAATCCCTTAAAATCTGATAATCCCCTTTAGATCTTGTGGTTGATATGATCCATGTTGAGATCTATTGAACGTAACTATGGATTCATGTTAATGCTATCCCCTTTTTCTGATAATCCCATCCAGAACTGTGTGGTTGGTAAAATCCATGTTGAGATTTATTGAATATGATTATGGATTAATGTTAATCGTAATCCCCTATTTTTCATAATTATGTTCAAACTGTGTGGTTGATACAACCCATGTTGGATCTATTACACTTAACGATGGATTTATGCTAATGTTATCTTTTTTTCTGCTAATCCCCTCCAAAACTGTGTGGTTGATATGATCCATGTTGCGATCTATTGAATGTAATTATGGATAAATATTGATATTGTCCCTTATTTTCTGATAATCCCCTTCAGAATTGTGTGGTTGATACAACCTATGTTGAGATTTACTGAATGTAATAATGGATCAATGTTAATCTCAATCCCATATTTTCTGATAATCTTTTCCAGAACTGTGTGGTTGATACGGTCCACGTTGAGCGGATGGCAAGACAAGGTTGGGTGGTATCATCAGCATCATCATCGACCAAGAGAGAGAGGTCGAGAGGGAAAACAGGCAGTCAGTCAAAATAAGCTAGGACTTTAAAGACAGGATGTCCCATTTGCAAAAGTCATGAAACTCAGCAGGAATCAGCAGTATACCCTAAGAATAGTGTGTATGAAATCTCACAGTCATAGCTTCACAAATATTTTCAGGAAGAGTGGAAAACTATCCTTGATTACAATCGAAATGCATGGACCATATTGTACATGCATTATTGTATTGTCCTTGTCAGCGCGTGATGTGGGCCTTGCTCCCATTGACCTAATGCACTGTGGAGTGGACCGGTGCAGACCATACGAAGCAGCGGTCTGCGGCCTCGAGGCTATATAATTTTTAGATGACCCGCCCAAAACCTCCTCAAAATCTAGCAATGGCTATGATAGCGCTTAAAGTCAGTTTCCAGTTTTATCGTTGGGAGGGAAATTCTGATACACTTTCTTCCATTTTCTGTCTTTAATTATAGACCTCAACGAGAGGGTCTAGAATTGCTTAGATTGCTTAAAAGTACGGGAATCAGGAATGGCCCGACTCTGATACCCAAATGGTGTTCGTCTAGATAGTGGAACGCATTGATATTTTGTCAAGTCTTAGAAGATTACGTGCCTTTCAGAAAATGACAGTCATAGCTCATGTGGTGTAATATCCATGTATGGGTTAATTCTCGGAAGTTAAATCCATTGGATGTGAAGTGCCTTTTAAGACACAGTGGTATTTAGACCCAGTGAGAAGTTGGACTAATTATATATGATAATTTATTTGTATTGACCAATTGGGTTTAGGCTTATATGAACATACACTGTACCTTTTAGACAGTGGTATTTAGACCCGGCGAGCAGTTGGACTAATTAGATATTATTATTTATTTGTATTGACCAATTGGGTTTAGGCTTATATGAACATACATGTATACACTGTACCGTTTAGACAGTGGTATTTAGACCCGGTGAGCAGTTGGACTACAGATGTCAAACTACATTGTTATAGACCTAGTTACAGATTTTCCTTTGTCCATTGTGTATAGAAAACAATTATCTCATGTCCATCTAAAATCAAGCACAGCATTTAATTACCAGCTGATCTTACCATCTCTAGACAGATACAAGTGTACTCATGTATTTTCATGCACCCCACGCATAGACCCCCAAAATGGGTTTCAGCTAGAACAGTAGGGTGTGGTGTGGTTTTCATATCTTAAATATTGAATATATTTATATACTTATCTTAATGGAAGATAAATTAAATTTATCAAAATACATGTATCACCTTTAAAGATATTCATGATAAAACATATTTTTTAGTATTTGTGATTAATTTCTGATCACATAACATTCAAAATTGCACAGCTTTAATAAAGTACTCAAAACAAGTACCAGAACACAGAATCAGTATTTAGTAAGTTTATATCATGCACCAAATGTCTTTCTTAGTAGGTAATCTGAGGCCAGTATGGAATTATTTATTTCGAACAAAAAGCAAAGACTGAGAGTATTTCAAGTATTCATATGACGAAATGTATGTCAGTAGGTAATGAGTAAATTTGCATGACTGTAATTATGGAGCCTAGCATCATGTATTTACAAAAATTAGTACAGAAATATTCTGTTAGTGTGTTTATACTAATCCAAGTGGGAAATCATGGAGAAAAATTATGGAGCTTTGAAATATCTATTTTGCTGAGAATGAACAATAAATAATCATCGAATGCAAATCTATCCTTGGAAGTGCTGAATTAGGAACTTTCAAGGAATTGCTTAAATCATACCAATGTTTCATTCAGGATCTATGAGAGTTAGATAGAAGGATCCTAGGATTATATTTGAAGAGCTTGGAACAAAACTGAGCTACATGTATGCATGTATTTAAATGTATATTTATGTACGTCCAAAACCATTTATGTGTGTCCAAAGT
Organism: Arbacia lixula; assembly: GCA_963669155.1. NCBI lineage: Eukaryota > Metazoa > Echinodermata > Echinoidea > Arbacioida > Arbaciidae > Arbacia > Arbacia lixula. The sequence goes on along the minus strand of OZ022577.1, from coordinate 32,767,018 downwards.
TTACTCTTGCCATTAGGATATATGTATTATTTTGTATATATAAGAATGTGATGAATGTAATCTTGTTTGATCAATGAATTGAAGTGCACAATTTGTCAATGCACCTTGAACAAAAATGTACAGGTTAATGAGCCTGGCTTCCAGGCTGTTGAACATTTCTGATCCAAACTAAAAAAAAAAAAAAAAAAAAAAAATGTTTTTTTTTTTTGAGACAAGTCACTTGATCATTCTCTTTTTCTCTCCATCCTTCCTGCATTGAGGGAGCCGGAGAAGATATTGTGAATGATTAGTCTACTGCAACCAGACGCTTTAATTTTATAGTTTGGTTTAAAAATGCCCAATAGCCTGAAAGACAGACTAGTATCACATGCATACTACCTACGCATCCATAAACATATTTTCCTGAAAAAATGTACAGGTTATAATGTGCATGTACCCCAAATTGAGGTAAGGTTGTGGGCTGTTGCATTCTTGTGCATTTCTATCAAACTTTAATCTGGATATATAGACTGCTCAGTGATTGAATGGTGAGGGGAATAGAGTATCGAAGTGGTGTTGTCATATCCATTGTTATGCAAGTGAGAGTTTCATTGGTGCGACATTGTTCAGAGGGCTAGTGTCGTGCATTGAGAGATCCTGCTATGATCAACACTGTTTGCTAAACCCACATACGGTAGTTTAGAACTAGTTGTCTTTACAACATGGTCATGTGACGTCACACTATGGTACTCTATTAAGAGGAACTAAACTGTGTGCCCTGAAGTAGTTCTGGTTGCAGTGGAGAAGAAAGAAGCAGCCTTCAGTCTAGATGGAATAAAAGTAACAATGAATTGACATTTTACACCTGCAAAAGATACAAACAAGAGCTTATGGCCAGACCTGCTTCGTACTAACATTGAAAGTTTCAAATGATGTATCCAACATATGGAATAATTGTTTTGACTGCCTTGTATGTACTGACAATAAAAACATATTTTATGAACAATGTTGAACCAAGAAAACACTGTCTTAAACTGTTATCGATGTATTGAAAATGTGTTTGGAGGGATGTATCATGTGATACTTTTCTGAAAGAAGTGTAAAGAAATTTGATGGGAATGTTGAGGCGTGACTGTAGTAATGAATGGAGATTGAGGTGGAATTAATTGAATATAAGGGTTTAAAACAAACGTTTTTTGTCAAATGTAATCAAATATTATTTATATTTTCATTGATTCAATATTCTAAAGAATATAAAATTTTATTTCAAATGTAAATGATGAGTTATCATCAATGAAAGTGTCAATTATCTTTTTAGTGCCTAGTAGTACAAGTATAATTACACTAAGAATTAAATCTCATGATGTAAAGTAATTACCTAGCATCCAGAGTGCACACAATTGAGTGAAGAAGAAAACACTGCGATTGCCATAACAAATTATGTTTTACATGTATTTTTAATATTCAAGAAGTTTGTTAAAGCTTATGTACAATTCAAAATAGTTATTGCTGGCATTATATTCTCTCTTTAAAGTTGGAAATTGCATGTGCCATACCTCTATTGTCCCAAGGACACCTAAAGCTCAGACGGAACACAGTACCATACATTATTTTCTTCTCTTCAAAATGTTGAATAACCTGCATGATCCACTTGACATTACAAATAAGCTTGAATATTGACAGCCACCAGATGCACGTTTCACAAATATTCAACTTCTAACAAATATACAGAAAGGAAACAATAATGTTACTCTTCATCTTATCATGAAAAGGAGCTGTCTTGTATAATGTTCAGCAGCTGGACATGACTTATCTCCCACGATTGATATATAAGATCCCATTTCTTCAAAAATAATTTTTGAGTTGTGAGATAGACATGTTTACACATGAATGTTTTTTCCAGACTCGACACTGAAGTCGCATACACCTTTCTGTGAAATGCAAGTTTCACTCGTTATGAAAGCATGTACAATGCTGGCATTCTAACATTCGCATAGCATTGATTTTAAAAAACAAAACATTATCGCCCATCTAACAATCTATAACACAACTAAGATGATCTACATGATGTGATGTGCTCAAATATGAGTTGGTAAAACATAAAGTCCTGTATTCACGATGATGGTTTAACTTAGACCGCGTTCTAAATATAGACTTACTTTATGGGGTGCTAAAGAAATCATTTGTCGCTGTCACAAAATCATTGATTTTCATCGCAGAATCACAACAATGTGTGATTTTAATTATTTTTGATAATTATTTTTTATGTGGACAAAATTATACCACAGTGATTCTGAGGACAAAATCAATGATATTGAATCAATAATAATGTTTCATGTTGTTTTATTTCGCATCCCATGAAATTAGTCTAGGTTCTGGTACACTGTTTGCTTTAATCCTCTGTGTTTGGATCACAGGCCCTTATTATCCACCAGACTGAGCTTCATTCAGTAAACAACTCAAATTTACACATTCTTTCCTATAAATTCAAGCAAATTTGTCCACAATGATGAAAACGGATCCACACGAAAGTTGATAAAAAATTACCAGAAGGCTCCAGTTGTCTGTTGAGCTCGATATTTGACCACGCATTATTTGGATAGGGACAATTTCATTTCAGCATACCTGCTTCAGTGGATAACACAACTGCCAAAAAATTCTATTTAAGATGGAAGCCACATTCTCACTAGATGAAACAATTACGATTGTAATCATAATTACTAAAGCTCTGTTTGGTTTTCATTAAAACAAGTTGATTTCCATTTCCACCTTTTTGCACAACCCAATTTTAATATCTGGTACATGCGGGAAGCTAGCTGAGGTTATGTATCCTTTCCATGATATGGGCCAACTCAAAGCATTAAGTTGATAAAAAGCAGATCATTGATAAAAATGTACCCTGACACACATGAATACCCATGCTGAGATATTGAACATAACAATGGAAAGCACTTTTTGTATTGAACATCAAACAATGGATGAAAGCACTTGCATTATTTGGCTGACTGAATACAAATATGCAAGACAAAAAACAAATACGGTTAAAACAGAGCAACATCACCAGGGCAATTATTTGGTATAATAGGTTAAAATAATTCACTTCAAATTATGTAAAAAGAGCATATATTTATTTGTACTTGCATTCTCTGTTATAAAGGAGCTGTATAGTATGCAGCCATATTTGTAAGAAACCGAGAAGGTATTAGGAAAGAAAAGGAGCTCAAGCATAATATATTCAAACATCTGTATAGGTACTAAAGCTGGTTACAGTTCGATGTTCCGAAGGTTTGTTTATTCCGAAGGTTCGTTATTTCGAAGGTTTGTAATTCTGAAACACGTAACTTGCCTATACCTCAATGCTCGTTTGTCCGAAAATGAAAAAGTGTTCATTAATACGGGCATTTTTTGCATAACGTTCAGAATAACGAGTGCTTCCCCTAAAGTGTGCTAATGAATTTCAAAAGCATTCCACATTCAACTTGGAAAGATATATCTTTAATTGCCCACTTTATCTCTAGAAGCTTTGTTTGTTTATAATTGTTTTTTTTTCACATTTCAAGGAAGTTAAAAGCAACACTATAAAAGATCCTGTATGAATATAGGATAATTAAAAAAATCTGACATATAAGATACTTGTATGAGTTACAAAATTGACTGATTTCTTCACTTTCCGACACTTTATGCATTCGTGGGAGTCAGTCATTGTCAAAATGACATCTTAAACTGTGTATTTTTATGAACAGTGTTTGCGTGCAGCTGAGGTATCTTACTTGAAAAAAACTTTTTTTTTTAAAATTTTTGATTGCTGATATCTGTTATGCTCATGGAGATATTGAAGCCATTAACAGAAACGAGACTCCACACTTTGTTCTGTGAAGCCGCACAGTCACGCTCGTAATTATTAAAACACCTGAAAACCTTATGTTGAGAACACAGAACTATTCGGCGACAGGGAGCATTGGTTCAAATAAAGAAGGTTGAATCATATCCTTCCGTAACAGTATCCCTGGATATAAAGACCAATTATTCATGAAAGCCACATTTGTTTTGTCCCTTAAGCAGTTTTTTATGTATAGGTTGCCATTTTCAATTTGTGGAACATTTGGTAGGTCAATGAATATATGAGATGATTATGACCTACTGTATTGACCTCACTAAACCCCTCTCTGGATCACATAGAGTACTGAAGTGTCACATCATATGAGCATGTCATAACGCCGACTGGTTCTAAACTAAAATGCGGGTAGAGCGAGCAGTGGAGATCAATGCAGGGATTCTCCATGGTAGTGTACAGGATAAGCCCACTAGACAATGTCGGATGAGTAAATCTTCCACTTGAGGGATGTTGTTAAGAACCAGAGACCTGCATAACAATGGTTATGACGACCCCCACTTCCACACTCTATTGGGCATGGTACAGGAGAAGATTCAAGTTTGAAGAGATTGGGCTTCCACAATGTATCATGTATCAACAATGGACAATAGATAACAGATAGGAGCCATATTCATGAAACCTTACTAGCCTCATGACTTACTAACAATGCACGTAGCTGAATGCACTTAAGTAACAGACCAGGCTTGGTAAGGTTTCATGAATATGGCCCCTGGTGGTTAATTATAATACACACAACATTAATAATCCTCGTCTGATACATGTAAATCTGCAAGAGTTGTAAATGTGAGCACTCTTTCTGTCAATTTGTTACAAATCCATTGTGCATTTATAATTTGAGCACTAGAGCATAAGAATAAACAACAATGCATATTTACCAAAGCATTTGTTGTGGATAGGACATGTCCATTTCCCTTCTGCACTGAAGGGTGTTAAATGCATTGGCTGACTTGTAAGTTAGAAACCCATGTTTGATACCTAGGATACATTTTTGTTTATTCTCTTGTGTTTTATTAGCCCTCTCAGTCCCACAGGTGATAGAATGTGTTGTAACTGACAATAGGGCAATCATTGTTTCGTACTGATGAGTTTTTAATGCAGCTGCTGGTAAGCTATTTCTCTCCTTTAACCTCATTTTTTAAGCTTATACATATGTTTCATGGTGTGATATAACTCCCCCATACCAGGGTACATTCTTTGAATATCTATGTGAGAGCATTTTCTCTCTCCTTTGTTTAAGATGTAAGAGATGAACAGAAGTTCAAACTACAGGTTGATTGCGATTCTATTTTTGTAACTATGTGTTACACAGTTTCAGCAGTGAATCATATTAAAGCTCAGCTCAAATATTGATTTTTAAAAAATTGCCAGAAATCAGGTAAAATGGTTTTTATCATCACCAACATTATTGTAAAATCAGAGCATGAAAAGATATGGTTACTTGATACCACAGAAGAAGAAGGTGCCCATAAAAGAAAAATGAATTCATAATGTTTGTACTATGGCAGTAGGAACATTGTGACATTGGCTTACCCAAGAGACCTGGCACATCTATGCTTACCCTGAAAACACACAAGTGAAAAAAAAGAAGAATCCTAATATACAAAGTGACCGGTAATCTTTACTGAATTCTCTCGAGAGATTTTCATCACATGTATATCTTACAAAACATGAAGCAGAATACACGTTCAAAGCGTTGTCAAAATATCAGGCTTAGACATTCATCGATGCAAGCCGTCACAAAGACCATACTTTTCATTAAAAAGTACATGCATAAAGCATTGACCAGTCACAAATGACACGAGCAGGGCATTGTCACAAAGATAGCATTCCACAAGAAAGATGGATGATAACGAATCAGCAAGTGTTCTAGGGGGTGTTTCACCAACCTGTTCGTAAGTTACGAATGACTTTACCAACGACTGGTGATCCCTTCTTGTGCTAAATGCGATAACACACTTTGTTCATTGAGAATCTGATTTAGCACAAGAAGGGATCACCAGTCGTTCGAAACTTATGAACAGCTTGGTGAAACACCCCCCAGGTATGTCAAGTCTTCATGTGCTGCTGTTGCTTGTGCGGGCGCCACTCGCACAGGCCATTTTCGCACAAGCAATATGCATGAGGTCCATAGACGAGCAGTTTTTCTGGCACACAAAGGGTGAACAGGTAAAAGTACATCATCAAACCTGATGCAGTGCATAATGGCCTGAATGTGTAGTATTATGTTTACAATTGTTTTAACCGTTGTCAAGGAAGCTGGCTGCAACATGGGCCCCCATCTTAAATTTGAAACCTGGGCCCCATTTCACCAAGATGTTCGAAAGATATGCATGGCATAACACACAACTGGGGAAGTGTTCTTGTGCTAAATGAAATACCCAAATCATTGAGAATCTGATTTTGCACCCAAGCACAGGTCACCAGTCCTGCGTAACGTAGGCACGTCTTGGTGAAACACCTCCCTGGTGTAAAATAAGGGAAGGGGAAGAATTTGAGATCTGCGAACGTCCCTTTTTTTTGTGCTCCCCAGAGAATCTAACGAAAGTAGTACTGGTACTATCCATAAACATACAACATGCAGTAAAAATTGCTGTTTGGAATTAATTTTATTGGAAGGATTTCTTTTAAAGAAGATAAAAAGAATAAAAAAACAAATGAATGAATACATAGAGTAACCTCATAAGTTAACCTCAATCTACATTACATTATTTTAAATAAATATACCACCTTTGTCATAAAATCTTCTCTCCCTCTTTTTTTTTTTTTAACAAACAATGTTACTAGTACTTGTGCTAGTCGGAAGGAATTGTTCTCCAATTTCTGCTGCAAATGTGAGCATTCTTAACTGGCTCTAGTACGCACATGACTACAGGTATCTCACAAGTTAAAAGTCCATTGCATGTAAGCTTGTACAAGGTGACCAATATACATATAAATATGGAAGAAATATTTACATCTTTGGCACAGACATGTCTGAATACATCTTATCATTACCTACACGACACCATTTAGGCCCCGGTCACACTACAAGAAACTAACCAGAGTGCACTTGATCACTTTCCGGAGATTGTAGCACGAAGTCAAACATCCACTATACTGCCTGATAATCGGACGATGTGTACCGCTAACTACTAGCAGTTTTGATCGTTCATGCGCATGATGTTTAGAAACTGTGCATCTTGGCCTGCTTTCATCCCATGAGAAACTTGACCACGTATTAGAATCCTGCTCTGTGCTGTTGTGCTACCAAAAGATCGGAAGTACGAAGAGGGTAAGGAGAGCTTGGGTTCAAGACCCACACAAGCACTGGCAATAGAGCCAGCATTTTACATAAACAGGCCTCCCCCAGTTCAAGGTGCAGCTTTAGGGGAACTGTTCGCCACTCTTCTAGAAGTCTCCAGTATAGGAGAGCCTTATTCCAGGCACCCTTAGTAACTCACAAAACGTCTTCTTGGAAGTGATGTGAGTATCGTCCAGGGCTTCATATGCATAGTTTCCAGAACATTAAAATGACTGCAAGAGCTTTGATTTTCACTTCTAAGATGGACCTCATGACTACATGCTATGAAAGAGTTGTACATTAAAAAAAAATTATCTCACAAATGAGCTTAACTAGATAGTTATCCTTTATGTGAGTTCACATATTACGTCCTGGAAAAGAGAAGGACAGAGGAAAATCAATGGGGAAAAGGAAATGAGAATGGGGGCAAAGGTGAGCAAGAAAGAATGCAGTAACATAGATACAGAGAGAGAGGGAGAGAGAGAGAGAGAGAGAGTGAGGGGAAAACTAAATATGACCCACTTTCAACAGAATTGCCTCTTGACATATTTGGCGTGTCTCTTGTAACAGTCCAGACTCAGCAAACTAGCATAACTCCCTCATATCCTTGTTTCCCTCCCGTCACCCTGTTGCTGCTGTTTCTGATGCTTGTTCTTCTGGGCTTGTTGCTGCTGATGCAGCAGCTGCTGGTAGAGTTGCTGAAGGGCTAGTTGGTGTTGGTGAGACGTCACCAGCTGCTGATGCTGCTGCATGTCGCCCGGTTGGGCCAGAGGATTCGTTTGACCAACGGGCCTTGGCGGTGGTTGCTGTTGTTGCTGCTGCTGCTGATGTTGTGGGTAGTTGCCGGAGTGATAGGGCTGTGAGTAACCATGTTGTTGTTGTTGTTGTTGTTGCTGTTGATATGCTAGTTGCTGCTGCTGCTGAGACAAATTTGAAAGAGAAAAAGCCTTATTTTGTTAGTTTTTTTCATTTCTGTATCTTATCTTAAAAGAAAAGTCAATCCTGAAGTTTTAATAAAAGCAGAAATACGAAAGAAATGTTTGTGAAGGTTTGATTTTTTTAGTTTTAGAATCTGTGATGTCAAGTGCAAGATGCTCTCCCATATCTTGTGCACTAGTTTTTGTTTTAATATCTCCATTTTCTCATTAAATTTTCCTGTGCAAAACAGAAGAAGAGCAATTTATGGAATCATACAGCACATGATGTCACAAAATTAAAATATGAAAAGATGATCTTTCTTATCCTTTGACAGATTTTTGTCAAACCTTCACTAATATGTTTCTGTCATGTTTCTGCTTTTAATAAAACCAACCTAACTTCAGAGTGGACTTTCCCTTAAAATGACATTAGCAACCCATCCAACCCAACCATGCACACAAATGGCTAACTTCAGGATTTGTTTTATGAACTATATCTATGATAGGACTTGATAAATAGATTATTCCCTGCTTTATTAAAATACCATTAAGAGAAGAAAACATTGAAAGAATGAAACAAAACCATAAGTTTTTAATTTACTGATATCATGACAATTGATGAGAATGTACATAATTTATTGAAGAAATTTTTGAATACAGGAAACCACTATAACAGCACAGGTATGTCCTAAATTTCAGAATATCACAGCATTGAATGACGATATAAGTCACGAATACATACGTGCATCTGCATGATATGTCTCCTCTCTATCTCCCTTAGCAACGACTGCCTGTAGCCCTCGTAGTCCATGACGACAGACTTGAGGTCCTCTTTGTATAACCGGGTTAGCATGGCTTGAAACGCGTCCAACTCTGGCAGTCTGAACAAGTCCCACTTCAGCTTGTGGTCGTGTTCAGACGAGGCTTTGTAGTACACCTCCAGCCACTTGGGGATTTCTGTGGAGACAGGGTGTGCGATGTAATAATGAAGCCATATCATTCTTCTCTATGCTATTATCACAATGATCACACAAACCATCTTGCTCTGACCTCATGGATGTCAGTCAAGCAGTAATTTCCAGCCTGGGATTTAAAGAAAACTATTTTTCAAGCCTGATGTCATGAGACAAACATTGAATCTTCCTGATCCATGCACAAATCAACCATAAAATGTGATACCATCACCCAATTAAAATGCTTTTCTGCTGATGTTTGCTGCGTTTTTATATGCAACCCATACTAATGTTATGTTCCTGATGGTTGCTCCTTTTGAGTAAGTAGACAAGAGATCCATGTTCATCCATTTAGACTGCTAGTGTCTGTTCTGGAGGTTGAAAAGGTCACTAATTGTTCATGGTTAGAAAAAAAAGACTTTGCGAGATTAAATAAGATCTGTGCCTTTGATATTTTGCTTCCATTGAAATGGAATCAATCATGTATATTTTCATAGGATCATGGCAGACATGGCCTTGTGTTTAACTTAACCTTATCCCCTTTGAATAGATTGAAGCTTGTATGAAACTTACAATTCTATCCTAAAATTATGCCTGATACCAGAAAAACTAGGAAATCTATTCCAACATTGGTCCTTATTCTAAATGGTGGTTTAACCGCTGAGTTTTGGATGACCCATTCAAAACTTGACTCGAAATCTAGCGGTCCATATAATTCAGCTTAAAATCTGTTTCCATTTTTCTTTTTTCCATTTTCTGTGATATTTGTACATTTTATTTGACCTGCAAAAGAGCTATACCATCTTTTAAGATAAAACATGTTGCCATATTTTCTGACTGTAAACAGCTGGTTTAGCGATGAAGATCGTGACATGCTCACCTGTGTAGAGGTAGGGGTTCGGTGGGACCCAGACGTTGTTACCATGCCCTTGCTGACCGGGGCCACGGCCCGATGGGTTCATGCTGGGCTGGGGCGGGATGGGTAAGGCCTTGGGTAGGGGTGGGGTGGGGTCGTACCGAGGGATCTTGGGGGCGTTAGGGTGCCGGTACTGGGCAGTCTTGGTCATGTGGCTGTGCAAGGAGAGAAGAAAAAGAAAAAAAAGTTGTATATTTAGATGTTTGGTGTAGGTGTCAATGGTAATAGGGTACACATAGTACTGTCAGTACCACCATGCAACATATTTTTAGTGATCGATTTTTGATATCAACATAAAATGCTGCAGCAGCATTTTGCACAAAATGCAGAACTTCATGTAGGTTCTACTGATTTTTTTTTTTTTTTTTTTTTTTAATGGTATAGAGGGTCTTTCCCATCGAAGTACGGAGACTGAATTAAGTGGGATGTTACAATGTGAGCCCTGGTCGCTGGATACAAGAACATATCATGCACACGTATGTGCACCATCTCCACTCCCTGGGGAGTATTCCCTGCCCGCTGCACAATATCGGCACTGGGTCAAGATCATTTACATAATCGTCCACCTCCTACACGTACCCATTTATACTCCTGGGTGGAGAGCAGCAATGTGGATTAAGTGTCTTGCTGAAGGACACAAGTGCCATGGGTGGGATTAACCCTGGGACCTTGAGATCTTCAGTCACCGTACACAACCACCACACCACGACACCTCCACATTTACATGTGCAATAATGATACGGCTTAACCAAACCTATTCAAAGGATAAAAGTCTACAAATATCTACAGACCTGAGAGATATATTTGAAAGTAACATGGTTTTGAAATTACTGCGGGGACTAGATTTTAAACATTTCCAAAATATCAGAGCAGCCTATTTGTTTCATATATAAGAAATACTGTAATGAGAATGAATACAAACTAAAATATTTTGAGCCAACAATCTTTTAACATGACTTCAAGACTTGATATATAGCAGCAGAAAATGCACATACTAACAACCCTTTTAAACCTCTGTCTGACATGTCCAAATTACTTACTTGACGTAGTAGATACCATGCTCCCTGGATTCCACCTTCTCCCAGCCAGCAGGCAGCCCCTCCTTCTCTAGCGGGTGACTCCAGTGGGTCGTCTGGGTGTTGTGGCTGCACAGGGACAGGGAGAAGGTTAGAGACAATATCTCTGTAATTTCCTTCTCTAATGTATGCATCCATTGGTAAACCTTTTCAAATAAAATCAAATCAATCATCATCATTTTTTTGATTTCCTTCTCTAATGGCTACACAGCGGAGACAGCATTCACAACCATCAATGTCATTATGTCCATTTGTGGGATGTTACATCTCTCACCTATATCGTAACCCATCCATCCAAACAGTCCATGTGGGTATATTCAGTGAAATATAAAGCATGTTTATGCAGACCATGTCAACACTCTATATTACCTCACCTAAGAAACACCTCCCCTTCAAGAAACATACAAAGCATTTACACCGTGTTATTGCAAGACTTACTCAATGTAGAACTTTCTCCCTCGCATTGTTCTGTCCACTGTCCATCCTGGAGGGAGGGGTGACTCTGGTAGATTCCCTGCTTCATGGAGAATACAATGTGTTAACCCTAATACTCCCGGGGAGGGGGCCATTATGGCCCCCCCCTGTCAAAGTTTTGTCGGTACTTCCTAACGCCTCAATATTTCGAAACGAAATTTCTTGACTTTTTTCTCTGATCCTTCCCGCACATTTTGATACCAAATTTATGGCGATCGGACCTACCGTGCGGGTGTCAGATTACGTTTACCGAACACATGTCACTGAAATTTCGCTATTTCTCTATGTGACTGTGTATAACCCTATGGATAAAATCAGGAGCTTTTCCAATTTATGTAAATACTTTTATAATAAGTGTTATCATTGTTTCAAATAGTGTAAATAATTACCACACACCCACAGACACACCCACACACCCACATTCACACACACCCACACCCACGCATACGCATCTGAATCTTGACGAAAAACAAAGAAATACATAAGAAAATTGAAAAACAATAAGATACATAAGAAATAATTACCACAACCTATCTTTTTCTTTCAAGAATTGATGAGGGAGTTATGAAAGACATTTGTACCAAAAATTGCTATTCCTGAGGCTTTATTTAGTGAGAAATACCAAAATCTATGATTTCTCGCATAAATTAGCATAAATCAATTAGTTAAAAAAAAATAAAAGGACTTTCGTAAATTTAGCTATACAACTTTGTAGATTACATAATTTTTTACCCTTGTGCGAAATTTTGAGGCAATCGGGCGACCCATGGCTGAGATCTCAGGGGAGTTATGAAAGACATTTGTACCAAAAATTGCTATTCCTGAGGCTTTATTTAGTGAGAAATACCAAAATCTATGATTTCTCGCATAAATTAGCATAAATCAATTAGTTAAAAAAAAATAAAAGGACTTTCGTAAATTTAGCTATAACTTTGTAGATTACATAATTTTTTACCCTTGTGCGAAATTTTGAGGCAATCGGGCGACCCATGGCTGAGATCTCAGGGGGGGGGGCCATAATGCCCCCCCCCCCCCCCCCCCCCCCCCCCCCCGGTAACAACAAGCTTTGAAATACCCCGGGAGTATTAGGGTTAAAAGGACATCTAGCATGGGATTCTCCTGCTAACAAGTAGCCAATTTCACAACTATTAATATCAAAATGGATGTCCCTTTTGCAGGTAAAAAAAAAAAGACAATTAGGTAAAAAAAAAAAAAAATGGAAGAAGATTGTACAGTATCAGAACTTCCCTGTTAAAAATAGAAATGGAAACTAACTTTAAGGGAAATTAAAGTGCTTGATAGATTTAAGGGAAGTTTGGGTGGGTCATCCAAAACCTGTAGGCTAGAGACAGGACTGAGGAGGCCTCTGTGCGCTATGGTCCACACCGCTCCGCTCCACAATGCATGCGTTCAATGGGAGCAATGCCGCATCAAATGCTGACAAGGACAGTACGATTTTGAACGTGAAATATGGTCGGTGCGTTTCAAACATTAACAAGGACAATCTTTCACCTTCCCTGAAAACGTTGGTGGAACTATGACTGAAATATCATATACATTGTTGTGAAGGGTATACTGCTGATTCCTGCAGAGTTTCATGACTTTTATAAATAGGACACCCTGTCTTTAAAGGTAAGGCGTAGAAGTGGGAAGCAATTTTCACTTCTCCAAAAATTGCTTGAATGTGCTCAGAGAATAGTTTTAGAGTGTATTTGGCAGGATATTTACCACGATTATGAGGCAGAAAAGGGAGGAAAGGAGGAATGAATAGAGCAGAGAAAGTTATTCAAATGCATACAGCTACATGTATTTTAGTAGCCGACTAAGCTTGTCTTGCCGTAAATAACGCCCCTGATGCCAATGACTGTCAATAGCTGAGGCCACTTACCCACATAGGGCGGCTTGTCTTGCCTGTAGGCGCTGGGAGGGAGATGAGGAGAGCCACCATGCTGGTTTGGGAGACCCCGCTCTCCGTAACCACTGTGATGGTCTGAAACACCAGAAAATAACACACAAGATAACAGTCCATATAATGCACAAGATGACAGTCGATATAATGCACAAGATAACAGTCAATATAATATACAAGATGACAGTTTATATAATATACAAGATGACAGTCAATATAATGCGCAATATAGCAGTCAATATAATGCACAAGATGATGGTGATATAATGCACAAGATGACAGTCAATACCCGGAAGACCCTGTGCTTCCTGCATTGTGAAGTCTGCTACACCCAACGCCCAACACCTAATACCTGGTAATCTACAAGACATGGTTACCTGGCACTCCCTGTGCTCCCACCTTGATCAAGTCTGCTACACATAACACCCAACACCCAACACCTGGCAATCTACATGGCATGATTACCTGGTAAAACCTGTGCTCCATCCTTGTTGAAGTCTGCTAGTCCCAGCCGGTCCAGCCCCGGGCGGCGCCCCATCTGTGCCCCGACTAGCTCCCACTGATTGGAGGCAGGGGGGCTAGATGGGCCAGGCTGCCCTCCAATGGGCCCCTGGCCGGGACGCTTGGCAGAAGGGCCATTGCGAACCACCGGACTCATGTAACCTAAGTAAGGATATACATAGAGCGATAAAAAAAATATCCTATCTATTGAAAGTTGTCTTGTTTGAAGTATGAACATATAATCATGGGCAGATTGTCCGTTGTTCAGTCATGCATGCAAAAATCCACATGAAAATTGTACCAGAATATGCTGGGAGGATCAGTCTAACATAATATAATCATGAAAACTTCATTAAAGGTTAATACTTCAAACAAGACGTCTTTAAAGCTATTGGACATTTCTTTTTCCTCACTCTAATAAGTGCATTCATATTATATTCATACAGTGATACAATGTTTAAATTTATACTACATCCATCATAATTGATGTATACACAGATATGTACATGCTACATACACATGCTACCATATCAAAACGGTGAGTCCCTCACTTGAGGGCTGTTTCTAAAAAACAAAAACCTTTTTGTGTGACTTTTGTTAAAACATCAGTATAATTAAAATCATACATCCTGGTAATTGTAGTAGTAGAAAGTATGAGATGGAAGTAGAAGAATAGTATTAGAAATCCAGTACAACCAGCTTAACTCTCTCAGTCCCATAGTCAATGCATTGTGTGGTAATTCATATAGGATTCTCAATGGATGGAAATGATAGGGCTAACTCTCTCAGTCCCATAGTCAATGCATTGTGTGGTAATTTATATAGGATTCTCAAAGGATGGAAATGATAGGGCTAACTCTCTCAGTCCCATAGTCAATGCATTGTGTGGTAATTCAGATCGGACTCTCAATGGATGGAAATGATAGGGTTAACTCTCTCAGTCCCATAGTCAATGCAATGTGTGGTAATTCATATAGGATTCTCAATGGATAGAAATAACTATCAGTCCCATAGTCAATGCATTGTGTGGTTATTCATAGGACTCTCAATGGATGGTACTGAGACAGTTCAGTGACCACCTCTTTACATCTCGTTTCCCTTGAGCAGGCTTTTCAACTATTTCACAGACATACAGGAAAGGAGTGTTTCAGAAGAGTCAAGACTTACCCTGTAACCATGGTGATGTTTCTTTCTTGGTGTATTTGCCGGCGATTCCCTCTGGTGGTAGGGGCTTGGACGATTCCTTCTTCCTCAGCAGCATGCTCACGCAACCAGCTCTCTCTCTGCCTCCTCAGTGCTCAACATATGCTCTCACCTGCAGGGGTGAGAGGTTGGGAAGACAAATCATCAACGAGGAGCCAAGTACCACTAATATGTGGTTTGGTGCTATAACTACATGTTCAAAATAATAAAAGATGCATCACACGAAAGAGCATAAATATCTGCACAAGACGGATCCATTTGGGCACCAATTGATTACCTTCGTAAAATTTTACTTTCAAAAGCAAATAAGCGTCAAATGATGGCTAAAATTGATGGCCGTATAATCGAGGTTGGACTGCACCAAAGTGGTGTCATCATATATGAGCATGTTGTCAAGACAAAGTGGTTCTAAACAAATTCACTCCAGTGAGAGGTTTACTGGTCCAATATTGTCTCATGTGCTAGTTAGTGTCAGGCACTCCCAATTAGAGTCTAACTTAATCACCCGCCGCTACTTGCTCTACCTGCATCATACTGGTAGTTTAGAACCGGTTGTGTTGACAATATGCTCAAATGAAATCACACTTCAGTACTCTATACTGGTTTAAATGTATTTTAAAGTGAAGCGCCTTGGATTGTGTAAACAAGTCCACGGTTGGCAAGTGGGTACTTTGTGTTTCATATCTACAGCATTGAGGCATTTGGATTGTATTCATTGAAACTATTGATTACCGGTATATGTACATTCTGAACAATATTTACACAAAGAATCATGATTATGCAATCAAGTCCACATAGTGCACAGGGGAGCCAGTGATCAAATCATGAGTATGACTGCAATTACAATTAGTGATTGACTGCAATGAACTGCAATATACTGTAATGAACTGCAATATATTGCAGTCAGGTGGAGTGGAAAGATTCCTCTGGATGCCTTACACTTTGATGATCTTGCAATCTATATTGTACATTATAAAATGTACAATTACAAAATGTACAATTGCGGCATAACAATGAATCATGGGTACCGCAAAACAAAAAAATATGAGCTTCCTAAAATGCAGTATTTCATTTACACCTGCATACCTGTACATGGACAAGAATTACAATCTATGAATTAATGGAATATGGCTGCATTGTGTGTTTTAATATAACATTACTTGAAATTTAAAGTTGGTATATGATGAATGAACATGCATACAGTATGTACATGATGCATGTACATGGTGATACTGAATTCCACACCGTTGACAACCAGCATTGCTCATTGAAGAACTTCCACAGTAAGTGCTGGAATGAAAGGAATGTTGATTACATCCAAGGTGCGGACCTTTATATGTGTGCAGAGTGTGTGCGTGTGTATGCGTGAATACATGTCTGTCTGTTTGTGTATGTATGTGTGGGTGTCTCTGTATAAGCATGTGTGTGTTTCTTGAACTTGTTAATTTTTGTTTGTGTATCTGTCTGTCTGTAGTCTGTGTGTGTATGTCCCGGTATGTGGGCACATGTTGAGCGTGTGTATCTACATGTACCTCATCTTGTTCATGTCTTAAATGTGAGGGTGAGGGTACGTACAATTATGTATCTGTTCCAATAATAAAAGGAAGAGGGTGCTTCTTCAGACTACAATGGCCAGTAGGATGCTTCATTATCTCCAGAGTTCACTCTCCAAGCCGAACCCACCCTGAACAATAGCTGAGCAACAGGGTGGAACAGCTTCTATTAATTGGCTTCAGGTCCTGTTGGTACTGCCAGCTTTATAGTTCAAAGGAATTTTGCCATGAACTGTGAATAATGCCAGCTATTCAGGGAGGTGTACTAACAAGAAGAGGCCAATTCTCCCTATCACATATAGCCGATATCAAGCGATATCACCTCACGATACCGATATCTGATCGATTGCTCTTGGGACGTATACTTCCGGTAAGAGCTGGTTGTCGGCAGAAAGTGACCAAGAAATCACTTTTTTTTATGAATTAAGCAATGAAAATTTTGTGTAGGGTTGTGGTTAGGGTCAGGGTTAGGTTTAGAATAAGGTTTAGGGTTAGTGTTAAGGTCAGGGTAAGGTTTAGGGTTAATATTCATAAAATTGGTTGGATACCCTGGTCCCTTATTGTATACGGGATTGCCGAATGTTCGTGGACCGGAAGTTCATATCCCAAGAATTAAAGGTAAAAAAATTAGAGCGCCACACACGTTCAGATTCGGAGAGCTATATGCGATAGGGAGAATTGTCAGGTCCACTTGTCACTTGTGCTATTAACTTCGCATCCAACTGTCTGACAATATTCCTGATGCATTGTACATGTACACTCCCCCACACAGAACGTGACACAGTGTGCCATCTATACATCTATCAGTATTACTTTGAATCTGCTGGAGGTTAGCATGTATGAATATTGAGCAAATGCTGATTTATTTGCACCAGCTCATTAAGGAAAACATAGAAACATGACAGCAATTAAAAAAAAACCCAGCTTATCAAACAGCTCCATAGAGAGTGTGCATGCATGCAGACAAAACACATACATAAAACATAGTATAAAGCATAATGTGCCATATGTGATACATTTTGGAACAATTTATGCCAGCAATGTGCAGATTGCAGTCTTACACTTTCCATGTGATGTCAAAATGTGCAAACCGGTAATGTAAACAATACGGCTGAAATAGCAGATTGCCTTAATCATGGTGTCCTGCAATGTGATGTTGACATATCTACATGCCCATCAATCCAATTACATCACTCACAGTATGAGTCTGAAGTCATACAGGCCATCACAGTGTACATGATACATGAACCTACATGTATGTGTAACATAAAGGGAAAGTCTACTCTGAAGTTAAGTTGGTTTTAATAAAAGCCAAAATATGAATGAAACAAATAAGAATGTTATGAATTTTCAAATTCTCAATTTGGTCACATCACTGCCTGGTGAGTTAAGAGTTGTGGACTAGTTTTTTGGAATATTTTCACTTTCTCAAAAATATACACAATATTACCTCTGCATTTGATGTATTGTTAGACACATATTTTAACACACAAACCTCTATGGAAAACATTTATTCCTTCATCAAAAAACAGAAAAAGGGCAATATATGTGAGAACAGGTCGCACATTACGTTACAAAATCATGACTTAAGAAAATCCAAACACTTACATTAGATGGATATTTTTCACACCTCTATTAATATGTTGCTTTAATTTTTACAATAAAAACCAAATTAACTTCAGGGTAGGCTTTCCCTTTAAGCTACTCATTTACACTACCCTGCATGCTTTTGACTTGCATTAGAGTCCAAGACTGTCATAAAAATAGGGCGTCTGAAGTGTCCAACTTGGACTTTGCATCTGACTTAACTGGACATACTGGACATACTATAGACACAAGAGATCCGAAGAGCCACATACCCAGTACTATATTGCAAATATTTGAACAGATTTTCAGCACCTTTATGACGGACCATGAAATATTAAAGCATCCTGGTATACAGGATGCACATATTGAGTTCTTTGCTCTCATGAGTTTGAAAATCTACTGTGGGAAGAGAGAAGTGTGTATGTGTGTAGGTGTGATTGGAGATTGGAGGGGGGGGGGGGAATGTAAGGGCTGAAGGGGAATAATTAAAGTCTGGTGTCATTAAACCAATGCTGAAACCATGCCCTATATGAAACTCTGTGAGCACAATTAGGTTTTCAAAGGGGGCTATTCATTGTGTATAAGGCCCTTTTTTCAGGCTTTATTTTACAATAAGAGGACTACATGTCCGGCCGGACCTTCATCTCGAGGACTACATGCATGTTTTGGGGACTAAATTACCCTGATTTACTATTTGCAGTGATGTACAGATATGGTGTTTAACTGTATTGATGGATACACAATGGATTTTGAGGACTTCATTTTTCTGACTAAATCACCCAAATCTTTACTGTTTGCAGTGATGTACAGGACTACAGGTATGGCGTATAACTGTATTGACATTGTATTGTACAGAAAGTAAAGCTGTGACTCATTCTCCGGCTGCTGTTGCTTTCAAGTTTTTCTGCAACTGTCATGTCTGACTGCTCCCTTTCACAGCTCACAGAGTCACAAATTGCAGAGCATACTACATGTAGATACACTGTGCTTAGGACTGACAGCTCCACGACTCCAAGGAATTCACAAATCGCATTATAGCTATGGTTGTGTTTACATTCTCTGCAGCCTGTCTTTTTGTTTGTTGGGATCTCCATATAAATGTACCCTCCTTTCAACTTTCAAGGCTCTGTGTAAAATGGGGCCCCAGTTTAGTCATTCCAGTGTGCGTGGAGACTAAGATGGATAATGCAATGTTTCCCAAAGGGTATGGTAGCACAGAGTCTGGAAATGGGGAGGAATGTCATGTTGATACATTATCTCAATGTTGCAAAATAGGAGACAATCACTGGCTCTTGTGCAAACATCTCAATCTGTATGATATATGGAACTTTTAACACACTTTCTCAATGAGTTTCTGCATTAATTGCATCTCCAATTGCAACCTGATTTAATATCCACCTGTATAGAAAGAACACATCTCTAGTTTCCCATTCAAACCTTACAGACAGGGTGTCCCTTTTGCAGGGCAAAAAAATAAAAATTTGTAAGAAACACAGAAAATGGAAGGAGATAATGTATCAGAACTTCCCTCCCAAAACTAGAACTGGAAACTGACCTTGAGTGGTTTATGGTAATTTTTTTACAAGGGTTCCACATTCCTGAATGAACATTTTTCGAATAAATACTTCAAGTACCGTCCCGTATTTTTTTGTAATGCTTTCAAATACATGTAACAAATTATTCTAAATTATTTTGAAGAAACAACAAGAAACTAATATATAATCTTAACTACATTTTCCCCCTTAAAGATAATACTTAAATTACATGTTTATGTATTGTGTGTGTACAAGTAAATGTAGGTCGAACAAGACAAACCTGATAATTTGGTATCATGATTTCAAGTGATTATTCTAGTTCTGTGTCAAAATTTACAACGGAATTCACAACGTATGATTACCATGCCATTAGCTCTTAAAGGTCCCCTGACATGAACATGCATGTTGACTTAATTTGATAAAATTTAATATAACAAAATCACTAACTGTTCAATGGAATTCTGTGTCCCATATTTTAAAATAATTATTCTTTATATTTTTCTCAGCACTGATAAACCCCGCCTCCAGAATATCCTCCAACTCAAGATTTCCTTGTGACATAATCAAAGGTAGAAATTAGCAGGTTAATAGACAAAATGGGGGAATTATCGTTTCCTTGTGTCAGAAATGTGCTAGCTATGCCAAGGAAGAAATAAATTTGCATTAAGTCTTTAACACGGATGCTTTTATAAGCACTTGCAGGTAGTCACTGCAATTTTTAGTTTGTGCACAAACGCTGTCTATTATCCTGCTAATATCTACCTTTGATGATGTCATAAGGGGACTCGTGAGTTGGAGGATATTAACATCATATGAAAACGGCTCTCTCATGATTAAGGGTCCTGTAATCTTGACCACAATTCCCCTCACCTTTACCCTTGACCATTTGAACAAGTTGTGAAACATGGCAGTAATCACCAGTTTACCCTAAGAAAAACGTATATGACATCTCACAGTTACATGTAGCTTCGTAAACCTTAATATTGTGTCACTTGGCAATGCGCCCCTCTCCTCAATGTATCACCCCAGAGTGGAGAGATGCGATGAATGCTGTTATAAATTAATTAAAGTTATAATGATTGAGTTTTCAAGAATGACAGTGGAATAAACCGATAAATGGAACAAGTTAATGAATACAAAGTCACCAACAAATTGCATTATTTCAAAATTTTGTGCATGAATGGAATTACCGTAAGTTACATAAATACATAAAAAATGTCGATTAATGATTATTGATAGTATAAATAATTTGTTCTAAGCTTTTCAGAAAATGTTGAAACTTCAGTTAATATATCATAGCATTTCGTAATTGAAAACGTGTCTTTTCTAAAATGAAAAAGATGACAATCTGTGCAATCTACAAAGGTGTACACTACAGAGATGAAGGTGTTGTAGTGTAGTGGTTGTGAAGAGCGACTGAAGATCTTGAAGACCCAGGTTTCAAGTCCATCCATGGCACTTGTGTGCCATGGATCCATATCCATATCCATATCCTTATCCATATTGCTGCACTCTACCTAAGTGTATAATTGGGTACCTGGTAGGAATTGAATGAGTGTCCCTTAGTGGCTGCAATGATTCTCTAAGGATCCTTTGGGATTGGATAAGTGTCACAAAGACTTACAAGCATCTAATGACCAGGGTATTGCATAGCACTTAGAGATGATACTGTTTCATGCTGAGCGCTAAACTGAGTATCATTATTACTATTACGGCCGAGGATGGGTCTGAGCTTGAAGTGAAACTTTGCATGATGTAAAGTCATTGGCAAAGAACGGAATGTGTCTTGAATTAATACTACTGCATTAATATCTTCTACCGACTGTTGCTCACCTCATGCATGAAACTTTGCATTTGAGATATCTTGATGCTTTTTCTGATCTGATATTTTATACATGATATCATTATGAAATACTGCTGATCCATTAGTTGTTTCATGATTTTTAACATGGGGTAATCTAACTTTTTAAAAACAGACATTCAAGACATTTTCTTTCATTCAACTACATGTAATGCTAAGTCTTAGTATTAGTTGAATAAAGGAAAAATACAAAGTTCTGGAACTATAAAAAAAAAAGGGTCCAACCGGACAACGTGTGATGGGCCTTGGCCATTTATTGCCAATCAATTGTTTGATGAAGGATATATCCACCCTTACTTAGAGATTGCATCTGGCTCCTCTGAACGCCCTACCTAGAGACTGAACATTACACCTGTACACTGTATGACGAGAACCTCACTCTGTGCAGTGAAACTGAAATTAATACAAAGGGCTGAACAATTTTACTTTTCCCTCTTTTAGAAGCCAAAATCCACAATTGGTATTTAAATATTATCGCAAAGGTGCTATATTTACAAAATTTGGCTTATACAACTCGGTTTCAAAAGAAAACTTCACACAAGGTCCGTTTTGTCGTTTGTTTGTTCAATGCGGGTCGCCATTTTTTAATATGAAAACGTTAATGCTAATGCATATGAATAAGTAATTTGACGCATGCTCACATTTTTCCCGCTTGTTTGCCGTGTGCTATTTTTTTTCCGTCGAAATATGTGAAGATTTAAACATTTATAGCCAACAACCCGTCGAACAATTAGATTTGTCAAATTTATTTCAGACTCAAGCAGATTAATAATATCTGTGACAAACGTTGATCAGCAGAAAGTAAGTCTTAAATTTTCACCTCTCTATATATTTCGGGGGAATTTTAGTCCTAAAATTTACAAATATATAGTTTAGATCTAATTTCGATTGAAGAATCAGGGCTCTACAAAAATTTTTTTTACCACTTGCCCTTTTGGGCAAGTGGTAAAAATATTTGCTTGCCCTGGAGGAAAAACTGCTTGCCCGTTTTTTTCTTATTATAACCTTTGTTTTTCACTAATTCTTCTGCAGAAACGGCATACCTTATGCTGCCGAATTGTAACATACTTTACAGGACAACTGAACTTAACAATAGGTATTTACACAGAGTTTGACAAGTTACTAGTGTTTGTTTTTAATCATCTGAGTCCATCATGTTTAGCACTGACTCTCCTAACTATAGTACTCTTGCTTTCACTCGAAATGAAGCACACATACGCCTGACATCCCTTAATTTAATAATTGGGCATGTTGGGAGCAGACTCTGCTCACTACATGTAGGCAGGTATAAGACACTTTCACAAGACTAGAGGCATTTAAAAAACACATATTGATAACACTGACTACACCACATTGCATTGTAATTTGTAGGTGGCAAAGCTTGTCATAATACATGTAACTCGTAAGCACGCTGACAGGATTATAAACAGTCACATTTCAAAAGTAAAATGTCTAACCCTCGACAACTTCTTTGCTGTTGAATTCGTCCAAAAAGTGATTTCTAGGTCTGCATTAACGTCTGTTTAGACACTATAGCCCCGGGACGGCTAGGCGGCTAGCTTAGTAGCTACCCTTGACTAGCCGCATAGCCGTAGGCTGTCATGGATACACTTAGTTATGAACTAGCGGCATGATCTCCCAGTTTCGAGCTTGTCAATACAGAAAACCTTAGAGTAATCAGCCCGATATTTCTGGGTAGGGTTCTTGGTAGATGTGCTAATGTTGCCGTTTCAAGTGTACTGGTAGCGATCAAAATCATGGGCAAATCAATTAAATCATTGCTGCTCCACGGCAGGTATATGTGCTGAACTCATACAACAATCGCTTACACACGTTTTCACATTACAGTCCCATATGTAGTAA
Organism: Arbacia lixula; assembly: GCA_963669155.1. Taxonomy (NCBI): domain Eukaryota; kingdom Metazoa; phylum Echinodermata; class Echinoidea; order Arbacioida; family Arbaciidae; genus Arbacia; species Arbacia lixula. The sequence continues at coordinate 32,743,516 of OZ022577.1, read as the reverse complement.
TCCACGTAAATACGGTATGTGGGCGCGAGACACACAAATAAAGACAGCTGTTACGAAAAATTTCACATGGCGCATGCGCGCATTCGCGATCGCAAGCCAGTGCTCTGGTAATGCGGGTATCGCTCAAGCGCAGAATTTATTTTTCAGTTCAAGATGGCAGTGTCCACGGAACGGAGTTTCAGACGAATTTTCATGACAAAATCTCAGTGATCTCACTCCAATTTCGGCTGTGTTTGCCTGGTTTGACATGATATGAGACACATTCACATTAATTTTCGCGCATATGCGTAAGAACAATGTTATTTTCATATTTTTTGGTGAAAAATAACCACTTGCCCGGACGGGCAAGTGTCTTTGAGAAATGCTTGCCCAGGCGTCATTTTCACTTGCCCCGGGCAATCGGGCAAGTGGGTTTGTAGAGCCCTGATTAGAAGATTTGTTGCATCATAGCTTGAAAGATGTTAAAATTTGGAATGAAGTAGCTATGATAGTCCCAAAAATCGTTTTTCCCATAGACTTTCTACTACGGGTATGTACGTACATTCTCACTCATCCAAGTTGTAGATAATACACTTCAAAAGTTAAAACTTGTCAACTGGACGTTTCACCTCCTATCTAGGACGCTTCATCAGGCCGACTGATCTTCGACGGCAATTGGTTGATGACCCGCAATGGGGTCGAAGAAGTTCAGAAAACGCCGGGGAATCTTCCGAACTGCCGAGTTGAAGGCGCCGGCTAAGTGACTGAACAAAATCATGTAAAAGGGGCACTCGGTGCGTGTGGATACAACGATTGGACATTTGAGAAAGTGCTCCAAAACATCCAAAACAAAATCTCAGGACAAATCTTCAAGTAGCACGACACTGACAGAGAAGCTGCGGCACAATGTGACTATTCCCTATGTTTCCGGACTTTTAGAGAAAATCCGAAGAATCTTCTGCAAGCATCACATTCCTGTCTCTTTCAAGCCCTAAAGACAAGAGGCCTAAGGAGCAACAAAACAATGTGATCTATGCCGTCCAATGTAAGAACGAAGAGTATGAAGAACTTTACATAAGAGAAACAAAACAAACATTGGCCAAACGCATGTACCAACACAGAAGAGCTGGCTCTCCTGGTTGTGGAGACTCTGCGGTATACTCCCATTTGAACAGCACAAATCACACCTTCGAAAACAAGGACGTTGTCATCCTAGATCGTGAGGCACGGTGGGTTGAGAGGGGAGTTAAAGAGTCGATATACGTAAATAGGGAGGAGCCATCTCTAAACAGGGGAGGGGGCCTGCGGCACAACTTAGCCGGGGCCCCTGTTTTGGACGTTTTGGAGCGCTTTCTCAAATGTCCAATCGTTGTATCTACACGCACCGAGTGCCCCTTTCACATGACTTTGTTCAGTCACTTAGCCGGCGCCTACAACTCGGCAGTTCTGAAAATTCCCTGACGTTTTCCGAAATTCTTCGACCTCGTCACTGGTCATCAACCAATTGCCATCAAAGATTAGTCGGCCTGATAGAGCATTCTGGATAGGATGTGAAACGTCGAATCTCATAAACAAAGTAAGTCCAGTTGACAAGTTTTAACTTTTGAAGTGTATTTTCTACTATGGGCTTTTTGGTACCATAACACACTTAACGGTATTGGCTTTTTTGCTTTACCAAGTTGCGTGTTGTATGGATATACTGTCTCTATTTGGGGGGTATGTCCAAAAATGTAATTTTAATTTAAAAAAAAAAGGCCCCAAATGAGAGGGTTATTTCTGTCTACCCTCACTTAACGAAAAAATGACGTGACATGGGTTAGGGTATGATATTACGCATCATGGCATACCACTAGCACTGTATTCTAGTCCAAAATTTGAGCATGTAAGTAACATTAACACTACACTAACAGTAGTCGGTGCAGACAATACCGGTTGGGTTTGATATGCCTTGTGCCTTAGTTTTGGCCTTGGCTTTGGCAAGTGATTTGAACTTTGGGCAAGGCCGTTAAACAATGCAACAAGTGAAAATCAAATCTGATTGAAACACAAAAAGCAAAATTCACACAAACCCACAGTCCACACACATTTCGTCTCAGCTGCGTCCCGACTAGCTAGCCGGCCAGCCTGTCATCGACCCGACTGCCGACCGGCGCGGCATCGCGATCGAGCCCCGCCTACCAGACATAATTGAGGCCAGGGCTGAACATCTGACATACCGTTTATCCGTCTACTGCAACTACAGAGCGCTGCACATTGTTGACATCACAATATCTATAAACTGAGTATATAGTTACGAAAATATGAAGCTGGCTGAATTGTACGAAATTGCATACGTACATAAAACTACAAGTCACAAGTATGATTGGTTTAAACTTACACTTAACTTGGCAGAAAATCAGCTGATGAACAAGTCGCAAAACGTCAACAGGACTCAAGTGAAGAAATTAAAATTGCCGATCAATTTCAGCACTCGATTTGAGGAATTACTACTAACCACATTTAATGATCCTTATATTTTGGAAAACATTTAGAAAATGTCAGAAAATGTTTCTGACTATACATTTTTGTGTTAATGATAACAAAATCTGATTTATAAAAATAAAAGAAGACAATGAATGTACGCATGATAATGCTTACCATGGTTCTGAAGCACACATATGATAGGCCTACATCTTTATGCCTGATAGTGATAGGCCTATAACTTTTCGACTGATATTTCTTGGAATATTATATCTTCTCGTTTTTTTTTATTCCCATTTGATTATTTTTCCTTGAACAAACAACATTATCTTAAACATAATACTAAAAACAAATTAGCTAATGTTGAATTAAAGTCTATTCAAATTAAGCAGATAATTTGATCTGCTTTGCCTGTATCTAATCTGTAGACATTATGGCAAATTTCGTTTTGTGACAATTGAATAGCAGACACGAAGATATTCTTACATTTGCTTAAATCATGTATGAAAGCAATGTTAGTATTGCTTCGACTTTATCCACAAATTTCATTTGAGGCAGTATGCGGTGTATTGACCTAGCTTGTACTTTAAATCTCTTCAACATATCCATTCAAGATGTATCTATAAATTCTTGGGCTAACATTACTTTTCATGGATTAAACAAAGATGAATGAGAACTAGCTGTTTCTCATGATTCAATCTCATAACTGAAGTTATATAACCAATCTCGCGGTTATAGCCCCATTTTAGACACATCGAACCCATGCACGTTAGATTAATCCATCAAATGAGAGGCTTGTCCACTTTCACTAGAAAGTACAACAGAAACAGTATACAGGTGTATACGTGCATATAAAACAGGATCCAATAATATTGGTTTCATATATTTTTGCATAAGTTCTGCACGAGCACTTAGCCCAGTCGTTAACAACTATTCACTTACAAAATTGGCAACGAATATCTTTGCACGGTAATCCACATGTTCATTTCATGAGTGTATTTCCGATCCCGCGATGTAAACTTGTATTCGTATGCACGCGTGTGATAAATAGGCTCTTTTCGGTTCAGTAATCGGCGAATCCATAATATAACAGGGGGGTTATGATATCGACATTGATGCTCTGTAAAATGTTGGATGTGATTCACATTTAACAAGGCAATATAGTATATTTCATCGATAAATTATTATCATGTTTTATAAAAAAAAAATATAAATGAAATAATCCAAGTGCTTATCAAATTGTCAATTAAAAGTCAGATGGAATACGCTTTGATCGTTTTACCTGTGACGTAATGATCAGCGCTATTTACGAGTGAGCAAGCACCCTAGCAACAACCACCGCTCTATATTATCCAGCGAGCCACGATAATCGAGATTCCGTGGGATATTGCTCATGTTTTTAGGTAAGTCTGTCACAAATATGCACTTAATTATTGACAATTATCATGTAATTTAGTCACAGACATGACTGAAATTCTCTTTGTGTTTTGTGTGTGCATCCAGGTTTACTTCGAGGAAGGAATAAAGTCAAAGACCAGAGACCGATTTCAACTCAGTCCGTGAAGCTGCGCTGCCGTACTGACATTTACGACAACACTAACCGTGGTGAAAAGAGACCAATCGTAACTTCAGAGGCCAACAATCCGCATCATTATTAGTTCATCTATCAAAGAAGAAAGACACTTTTCTCTTTTGGACATTGCATTTATTTTGGCAGAATGGAGGAACCTAAAAATAATGAGGGGACTCCTAAGGCAGGATCCCCTAAACCACAGACACCAACTGGAACACCGCAGGCAACCGTTGCAACTCCTCCAAACATGGCTATGAACCTGACTCCGAAAGAAGAAGCACTTGTGAATGCAAAGGCATATCTCCTGAAAGCAAGCCACAAATCAAATCTAAACTTGTAAGTAGATCTATATTAACTGCATGTATGTATCTTCCTCAAATCACTGGCTTTGGGGTGGGAATCTCCAATAAAACATGTCCTATTATTGTACCGATGTACCTCACACACATTGGAGTCAGACTAATTTGGTGATTTAAATCTAGATCTAGATCTATAAACTTGTCTTAAGTTCAGACTAAGGAAAATTAGAGAGACCCAATAATGGCACATCACGGACCAAAAAACAATTAAATAAATGTATAATTAATGTTAGAATTCTAAACAAAATATGGAGAATGTTAGGTCTTCCTCTAGAGTCTTGATTTAGAACAATGTTTTATGTTCACTTCTTTCTCAAGTAGATTAACCTGTGAAAATCATATGGAACTAAACATGGAAACATTATTAGCAAGTTAATTAGAATCCATCTAGCAAAAAAAGATGAACATTTAAGTTTCTTTCAGTCAATGAACTTTGTTGTATCTAGACATAAGCATGGGGATTAACATTTGAGACAAAAACATGCAATGTCAATATGTGATTTAATATAACTATATTTTTTAAACAATTCTTTAGAAAGTAATATTTTTTTTTCTAAAATTTGTTTACTTTTGGTAGCAAGTAGAAATATTCTATCAGAGCTAGATAGTACTATAGTACTAATATTTGTTCAAGTTTGTATGATTTTTTTTTAGCCCAGTTTCCTCTACCCCCTTGTTTATTTGTTATGTTGTTGTATTGTTACAAGAGTTTTTGGAGCTGTTTTTCGATGTTATGACTCATGTTTTACTATTATCCTGCAGATATGATCACCTCAGCAGAATTCTCACAAAGGTTCTTGATGAAAGACCAGAGAATGTAGTAGGTAAGTTGAAACGTGATATTGTTTAGCTGTTTCCCTGGATAGGATGAAATGCTCAATTTGATTATTATGTAATCATTGACTGATTTCCATATCCTTAAAAATATGTTTGATTTCATCTATACTAGACTATTATCTTCTGTCTATTTGATTTTTTTTTAATAAAAGGGTTAATTTTCACATCTTGCATGGTTAACCTACAAATCATCTGTATCTTGTTTTTATTATGATTCCTTCATCATTTATGATACTGATGTACATATCATTACATTGGTTTTGAGATGGTTTCAGTGCTTATCAGATTGATTTTGTTGAATTTCAGATATTTTTGAAGACATCAGTAAGGATGTGAAGAAGTCAAAGTTCGTATCAACAGCAGACACAATCCTTGACAAGGTTGATAAAACTACAGAAGTCCAGCTTGCAGAAACACAGAGGATCCTATTTGAGGTAAATATATTTTGAGATACTGTTTTTTTTATTTTTCATGCATGCACTGTTTTATATCTTTATTTCTGATACCTTTGTGAATTTGCATCAATCATGACTTATGTTATCTAGCAAGAGTTGAAAGTGAACTTGCTCATGCACATAATACTGAAAACCAGTACAAAGAGTTGATTACAAATATTATGTCTATAAATGAGAAAGAATTAAAGCACAAACTTGCAAGAATGCCACAACATCATTCACATTCAAAATGTATAAATCTTTGAAACGTGGCCAAATCGAGAAGCTACATGCGTATCTCATTAAATTCTCAATTACTGTAGTCTAGTAGAATACAAACATTTAGTTCTTACTTCGTAATTGGTTTATTTATCAATTTAACCTATGAATAGTTACCAATAGTTGTACTTTTTTGTAAATACTGTCTTATATAGAAGCCTACAAAGAATATGTAACAAATATCTTTCTTTTTTGGTTTGTCTTCAGAGGAATCAAGAGGAGGCAGAACATGAGGGCGGAGAAGAAGAAGTTGAGACACCACTGCCAAATCTTCCAGAGCTGATGTACTACTTTGACCAGGCTGGGGTGAGTTTTTGTTTTTCAAAATTAGTAAGAGGGAACCAATTTGTGGATTTTCTTTTCCAGCAAATTGATATTTAAACAGTGGTGATAATATGTTTGTAATATGATTAAGTAGTAGGAAATATGACTTATATTTATAGACAGGAACAAGCAAGCACTTATAAGTTTTTACTCTTTCTCAAAAATTTAGATTTTGTGGTTCAACTCACATAATTAACCTTACAGGGTCTTCCATATTCGTTCACGACATGTGCACAGTGATATCAAATTTTCTGTTATTCACACAGCAATGACAATTCCCGTTTAAAATGATGTGCAGATAATTAGCATTGTTACACTTCAAACAAGTTCTGAGGCTGAAAGTAACCAATCATTCCTATCTTTTCCCTTCTCTGTCCGCCCAGGTTGGTGTGAGCCGAGAGGAGATGATGCGGATCTACCTGGCCCTCAAGCAGCTGGTGGACAACTACCCCCTGCAGTCATGCCGCTTCTGGGGCAAGATCTTTGGCACAGAGAAGAACTACATTGTAGCCGAGGTGGAGTACAGGGAAGGGGAGGAGGAGGAAGAAGAGGAGGAAGAGGTGAGATTTAAAGCATGTCTCTTTTTATAGAGAGGGATGGCAGAACAAACGGACAACAGTTTTTCACATGCAAATTGTAGTACCTATATGACCATTTGAAAGTAAGATATTGCAGTTGATCCTACCATACATAATGTTTTGGTTATACAGTATACATCATTTATCAATTCTAGTATATTCACATAAGTATTTTTCATTGCATGTACTAGATGGATATGTAACAAGAACCCTATTAGCATTGATACACATGTTCACTCAATTCTGTATTTTGTGTATGATAAGATCAGTTGTGTAAAAGCTTTCAAAGACCTTATCAATAGTTTTCTTATTTTATTACCAACAGGAGCATGAGCAAGAAGAGCCAGAGACAGAGAAAGATGATGAAGAAGGAGAAGGTGGTAAGATATCTCATACCACCCTTGTTTGTTTAATCTTGTAAATAACATAAATAACTTGATAATCATGAAAATAACAAAGCTCACACCAAGTTAGTTAAAATCTAGTATCTTTTTAGGCAGTAATATGACAATATTGATTTAACTTGTTTTGTTTCATGTTCATTGACCCTTGGAAATATCATCGCACTTGCAGAAATACAGATTAATTACTACAGTGATCAACTTGAATAATTCATTCCCCCAGTGACTAAATGATATTTGTCATTAAATGACAGTAAACTCAATGTTACTGTAGTCAAGTTTATCCCTTTCATGTATTGAGGCTTCACGCAGTGACATTTTTTCAGAGTGGGTTCTCACTTGATGCAGAAATAGTCATTAGTTCTGTTGTGCTACTGATTTCAACCCCCCCCCTCATTTTCTGAATATGTCAATCATACCATATTGGTTTTATGTGTTTGTGATTGACAGAAGAGCAAGAAGAGGACATTCTGCCCAAGCCAGACTTCAAGCCTCCTCCAGTTATTCCTAAGGAGGACAACAGGACCGGCACCAACAAGAAGACATTCTTTGTCTGCAACGAACGTAAGTAATTGTTAACATCGTAAAGGATCTTAAAAGCGCAATCATAAGTTAACAAGATTTGTGTTATGAAACTATCAGATGCATATATTGCAAGAAGAATCGATTTGTGTTCTTACTTTGACAAATGTTTCACCATTGTAATGATTTTTCAAAGTGTAATAACGGCAAAATAATAGCAAAATCTTAAAATTGACAACACGGCGGGAAATTATGTTGATGGAATGGAAAGTATGTTCTATTTCACAATAGCAATCTGATTTTAAGCAAATATGATGTTGCAAATTTGAAAGTGAAATAATGCTCAATTATGTGCCTTAGTGGTCAATGAGTTAAATTCATTTGTTTGTTGTCCCATCAGCCGGCCAGCCATGGGTCAAGCTGCCCGTCATCACACCAATCCAGGTGACCACGGCCAGGCAGATCAAGAAGTTCTTTACAGGCAGACTGGATCAGCCAGTAAGTTCAGACTATCTGTCTCCACTTTCCTGTTTTTAACTTGTTTCTAACTTGGTAAACCATCAAGCTGCCTGTTCCTTTAAGCTTTGAAGAAAGAAGGCCATGATTTATACCAGATGTAGCATTGTCTTTCTCAAGATGTTCCTATTGTAGGAAGGGACTTCCATGGCAAGTATCACATAAGAGGAGTTTCTTAATTTTGGTACACCATGTGGAATCCTGCAAAGGACTGTTTGGGTTTATTGGTTCTTTGTTCTCTTGTAGTAGCCCGGAGAAGATCACTTAATCTGATTGAAAATGTTGCGCAAACAGCTCTTTTCAGAAATGAATACTCTGATTTTCACACTGTATTCTCGTTAAGTTTTCACCTCTCCCTCAAAAGCAATTCTTTAAAAAGCTAGTCCTAGAAAATGAAGCCAACAGTCCCTTTCAGGAAGCACATGAAATAACAAGATATGAGTTTACGTATCAGTTTAAAAAGTATGTAACCCACCTTATAGAGGAACCAGCATATCCTCTTATTTTTTGTGTATTGACCAGATAATAGATTCATCGTCTAAGGGTTCTTTTTCTTATTCAGACCTTCATGCTTTGAACTGTCAATAAGATAATAACTCTTATATGTTCTAGCTTAGTATTCCTAATTCATATAGTGAGTACTGTGATTTTGAAATGTGTGATGTTTCTTGCATGCTTCCAGATTGTGAGCTACCCACCATTCAATGGCACGGAGGCTAACTACCTGAGGGCTCAGATTGCCCGCATATCTGCAGGAACGCAGATCTCTCCCCTGGGTTTCTACCAATTTGATGAGGAGGAGGAAGAGGAGGAGGAAGACGGAAGTAAGTCGCTTAGGTCTATAGAAGTAATAACTCAACAAAATTTTATAATGTCAATGAATTGTATATCATTCATTTAGTTATTTATCTGCGCTGCAATATTTCATTTTCTGTAAGGTTTTTTAATGAATTCCTTGTCTTCTGTCAAAATATGTGAAATAATAAAATGGTGGAAAAACATTGAAATTGACACTAATATCATAGATTTCTTATGATATAGTTTTAACATACATTCATCACATGATATAACAAGTTACATTGTACGAGTGCATAATGAGATTCATATCATTAAACAAGATTCAAAACAGAAGGTCATTAACAAATGAGTTTCACTGTATATCATGTGTACAGTAAGTCTTTAACAGGACTGATGGCTTATTCATTCAGAATAGCTCTGAGCTGTTCAGAGAGCGAGTGGGAAAAGAAAGGAAACAAGATATGAGTAGAGAGGGTGAGAGTCGAAGATCATTAGTTCTAATCAGGCATTTGATTACTGGTAGATCGTTTTGTAAGTAACACAGGCTGGCCTGATCTTATAACCCTCCGTTGACATTCCTCCTTCGCAGACCGTGACAGCTTCATCGAGAGCCCAGACTTTGAGGGGATCCCAGTCAAGGACCTTGTCGACCCGTCCCTGGCTAACTGGGTGCATCATGTCCAGCACATCCTACCTCAGGTAAGGCTTTCAGGATGCTCTGCAATGATTCCTCTGTGATTGTCTGTGGCATTCTGGGAAAGATTCAATTATTAGACTTTGTGTCATATGTCAAAGGATATAGATCAGTTAGTGCTAGTAATCTGTTGGCCAGAAATATAAAAAATATACAATTAAAATATGTTGCAAGGTCACATCATTATCAAAAAAGCTAGCTAATTTTCTTTTCCAATTGAAGTATATATCATGTGGATTAAAAATAATGTTGCAGTAATGCATTTGCAAATAAAAAGGGGATAAAATATTTAAGAAGCATTGCAAATTGCAAATGTTACAAAAATTATGCTGGGCTTTTTTTCTGAGGAAGGTGGGGCATATTTACATCACAGTCATACATGCAACTAGTTTGTGCACAAAAATTCCATCTGTACTCGCTAGTTTTGTGACATGTACTAATGTTTGTGTTCCACCTTGTCTCTGTTCCATTCCAGGGTCGCTGCTCCTGGTTCAACCCAGTCCAGCAGCAGGAGGAAGACTTTGAGGATGAGGAGGATGAGGAGGAGAGGGAGGAGCCAGACGAACCCGAGCCAGAGGTTGGACCTCCTCTCCTGACCCCCATCTCAGAAGATGTCGGTAAGTGTCCCCCCATTAATATTAGAGGGGTATCCAATACCAAAATGAGCTATTTTGAATGGAATTAGAAAAACCTGAGGAGCAGAGCAAACAAGGTTTGAGGAAATTTGAACAACTAATAGGAAAATTACAAATGTTTTAAATACAAGCATTTACATTTTTGGGAGACAAATTGGCAACTCGGTTGTGATGTCACAGGCGGCGCACTTTCCTGCTCTTATTTTCTCACACTTTGTTTGCTCTCGTTCTTAGATTTTTCTGCTTTGCTGAGAGTAAATTATTTTTGGACGGAGTGCTCTTATGCTTGATTGAATTGTACTATAATTTTTTTTTTTCCTTTGTGTATATCTGGTATTTTTTTTTTATAGCAGCATGTAAAGGGTTTGATCCTGCTCTCATTGGTTTTAAGACAGTTTAAGACGTTGCCTTATATACTGATTCAAAGTGGAATCGAGTTATATACAGACAGGTACTCTGTCATATGAGTAGGACAGTGGCTGCATTTGTCTGAACTTGCAAGCATGCTGTGCGAAAAATATTCTGACAGAGAACGATACTTTTCAATTCTTTACATTCTTCAGATTCTCATATACATGCAAAAACTGGATTTGTTTTAGGAACTCAAGATGAGTTGCATATACATGTGTACATCATAGCATTTATCTGGAATAGTCAGTAAATTGATACAATGTGTCGCATAGAAATATTCGTAAGTAGGATAAAATCTGTAACTTTCATGAATGGATATGTTCCGGTTGTGAAGCTGCGCACCTCATCACCATTCCATCCTATCCTCCTCTTCCTCCAAACAGAGATTGACAACATTCCTCCATGGAGTGCTCGTCTGTCCTCCACCCTGGTGCCACAGTACGCCATCGCTGTCATCCAGTCCAACCTCTGGCCCGGATCATATGCCTTCGGCACCGAGAAGTAAGCCAGCTCACATCATTTAAATCAATCATAGTTCTACGCTGATCATTTATCAGAGTGTGGGGAAGTTTCTTTTGGGACGATGCATTGCTGTCCTCCATCCCAAGTTGAGACAGAATGCTCAGCAGTTTTGTCAATGTTGGAATTTGATGTGGTATCAATCGTAAATTGCTGCAAAATTTGTATACAGCTATGATGGTCTGACAAAGCTTGCAGCCTCGCAAGCGAAAGCTTACCATTAAACAAGTAATTCTTCGTGATTGTGTAAAAAAAGAACGTTTCACAAAATTTGTATCAGTGTATTATTTTGAAAGCTATCGTTAACAAGAGTTAACATCAAGTACAGATGTACATACTATATGTTTCTTCTCTGGTAATGTGGGTATCCAGTAAAAAGTGCTAACTTTGAAGAAGCCAAGATCTAGGATTTGGTAATTTTTCTGTGTCGTGAAAGTAACCAGGTACTGAAAATACACTGCAACATGAATTGTGGTTGTGATTTTCCAGAGCACGCCCTGAGTCTAGCGAAAGAGATTGTTTATTTGTGACAATTGGGCAACTTTTCATGATAAAATCATACGTGCATATACCCTTTGCTAACCCTAATTTATATTCAAGAAACCATCAACATCACAAGAATTGCAGACTGATGAAGTGTACAATACCCCAAACCTAACATGTTTATATATTTCTTCAAACAGGAAATTTGAGAATGTGTACCTCGGCTGGGGCCACAAGTACTCCCCGGAAAACTACAGCCCCCCTCCCCCGCCCCCAGTGCAGGAGGAGTTCCCCAGCGGGCCAGAGATCACCGAGGAAATGGACCCCACCCCAGAGGAAGAGGCTGCCCTCAGGGCCGCACAGCAGGAGGCCATGGAAGCCGCTGAGGAGATGGAGGATGAGGAGGAGGAGGATGGGGAGGACGATTAGGGAGGAGGGATAGACAGAAGAATCAAATTACACACTCACCGGGATGTAGAAATACCAGCGTTTTTTTTTTTTTTTTTTTTGGGGGGGGGGGGGGGGGGGAGTGTGTGGGGGGCATATGCCACAGATAATTATTGAAAGAAATATGTTCTGCTAAAGACTCTTGAAGCAAAGCAAAATAAAAGCTCATCAAAGTTGAGGTGGGGGTACACTTAATTGGTGGACGATAACAATAAAGTAGTCGAAACAGCGCACACTGATATACTTCTTACACTAGAGGTACACGTCCTAGGGGGAAATATATGAGCCTACTAGTATTAGGATAGGGGTGTTTCATATCAAGTGCTTAATGGACCTTAGCAATAAACTGGTCAAAAAGTGCATTGTACGAGTGGAAGGGGAGCAGCACATTTCAACTTCAGTCTATGCTCTTAAAAATTTTAGGGCATGCAATGTCTTGGGACTCGGAGGATGCCATACATTGAACCCTCTGTGACCAACATGGTTTGTTGGGTACAAACCATGTACAACAAAGTTTTAATGATAAGTTGAATCTGACTTGACCGTTTGGCTACGGGACATTTGACCATTCAGATTTTTATGCCTTATGTACCTAGTGTGTGGATAGATGTTGGATCATTTGTTGCATTCATAAAGGAAGTTTTGAAAATGACACGATACACACACAGAGAACTTTTATGCTTTGACCAGGTTAAGTACAGGTAAAGTAAAATTGTGCTATTGAGGATAGCTAAATTTTTGTGTTTTGATGTCTTTTCATTTGCTCAACCTCATTCCTCACAAGTGATGACATGTATGTTTGTAAAAAAGCAGAAGTCAGCAGATGGCTGCATGTAAAGAATTTTACAGAAGGGGAGTTCTTTCTCTTATTGAAGGTTTAAGAAAAAAAACTGTGCTTAGTGTCTGTGGTGTATGATGAGTGAAGCTTCGAATATATGATGGGTTTCATTTTCAGAAACAGACAATTTAATTTGTAAAAATGTGTTTGATATTGGGGGCTATGTGGCATAGCACTTCTGGCAGTCTTATCATGTTACAAGATGATTAATTTCACATAACTTGATAGTCATTCATTGAATTCCTTGAATGTTCTGTTTTAGGACCAGAACTTTGTCCTTTTCTCTCTGATTAGTTTCATTTAACGAAGACAACCATTCCTTATGATTCCTCCTTTGCATTGTAAATAACATATACTTTCTTTTCCTCACCACTGTGTTGTAAATATGTAACTTATTTTTATGTACAAGAGAAAAAAGTATAAATCATTTATACATGTTTTATGTTCGTTATCTGCAAGGCAGTTATGTTCTGTTGTAATTTTAAAGTTGTTTTCTCTTTGTGCCTTGAACTCCATTCACATACATTGAATTGTAAGCTTTGGGAAGTAGTTCACGTGGGTGGAGAGTTTCGACACAAGCAAAATAATGAGATTAGGAAAGTGTTTTGAAAAATAGGAGCAAACACACCTAGATGAATTGGCTTCTCGAGTAAAGCGACCAGGACTTTTTTTCAAGAGTATCCCATGCTCCCTTATACATGTACTTGTCAAAGAAAAGTGTTAAGTATTATGAAAAACATTTTTTTTTTCAAGGAAAATGAAATTTATTTTGTGTATGAAAGCTTTTAGTGCATGGTCACTGTTGATATTTTTGCTTTCCAGACCACTGTTTAAAAACCAACCATTACATCTTGTAAATGGAAATTACTTCCATACTTAAAAATATGTATTCTATTTGCAACTGTGCAGTTCAATATTAAACTTTACACTTCCATATTTTGTGCCTGGTATCACTGTATGATGAACTGTGGATGTGGATGCGAGTGAATGCAATCTATGAGAGAGGAGGAATAAATTAATCCAGATAGGCGCAATAATTAATTTTGTTATTACTATCAATTACATTGCTCTTTTGCTCATTTGCATTTATAAACTTTCTTTTTGTAGGGTAATGGAGTGCATTCAAACAAAAATGTGTAATTGTGCCTATTTCTAGAGAGAGAGAGGGAGAGAGGGAAACACTTGTTAGTCCCTAAAATAACATTGCACACATGAAAGATGCAAGATACATGTTGTTACATTGTATTTCAAATCTTTTTAATATTTTACAAAAAACAGCTAAGTGAAAACATACATGATGGAAATGGAACTTTCTGATACTTGCTGGCTAGGTGTCAATTACAATTAAAAATACATATAGGACAGTCTTGACAGTTTTATTTGGTGAATATCCAATATGAAGGTTAAAGAGAAAGCAACAACTTCATCTATTGTGTACAAGTCATTACAAATAATTGGAAATATGTTCCAACATTGTAGAATTAGAAGTTGAAAATACATCTCGGATGTGCTGTTAGAGCAGTTCATTTTTTGTAGAAGTACAGTCAAACCTGTCTTAGCGGCCACCTGTCTATAGCAGCCAACCTGTCTATAGTGGCCACTAAAATGATTTCCCTGGAGAGAGATCATGTGTTATAGAACCTGTCTATAGCAGCCACCTGTCTATAAAGGCCACAATTTTTGTTTCCCTTGCATGGCTACTATAGACAGGTTTCACTGTACATGGATACATGTATCTTCACGTATAAGCAACTGAACAATGAACTCAACTGACTAAACATGCATCATACCATCTGTGTCCCGTATCGTCTCTGTAGGTTGCTACAGAGTACTGCTGTGTGACATCATTTGAGCATATTGTCAACACAACTGGTTCTAAACTATGCATGAAGATCAAGTAGGGTGATTACTGCGGGGACTCTAATTGGGAGTGCCCCACACTAGCCCGCTAGACATCGCATCCATAAAAACCTCCCATTGGAGTGATTTTGTGTAGAACCAGTTGTCTTGTCAACATTCTCATATGACGACACCACTTTGGTGCTCTATTTATGGGAAGCTCTTTCATATTCAATCAAAAGATTCCCCATTTCCCCAGCTGCAGTTTCTGGCAAGAACATGTCATGTTGATTGCCCTAAAGAATTACTTCATAATGACATGGTTCTTGCTTCCAGAACACTAATCAAACTAAGTACAGCAGCATGTGTGAGCGCTTACTCATTTATTGAACACTTCACATCTTCTGTCCCATTCCAACCAAAGACTTTCCCCTCAAAAGAAGTTGAAAAAAGATCCAGAGTAGTGAAAGGTTGAGGAAAGTTGGACAATAAAGAATGTCATTGCTCATTGGACATCTATAACCTTTTATTCAAATGACTGGTGCAGAAGCACCAATCAAATGGCACTGAAATCTGAATATTCAATTCCAAGACAATGCTCCTAATCCCCTATCAAAACACACATAAAAAGGAATAGTGTATTTACAGAAATGTACAGCTTACATCAATTGGGTTTTATCATGGATGTGAGAGCATGAATTTCTCTTACAGAACTTATTCAGAGTAGCAGTTAACTGATGTTGAAATGAATATGGTTCTCATAGCAAACATGAATTGGTTTTGAAATGAAAACAAGTTGAAATCTGAACAGTGGAATGTGACAATTTTTCCCAACAGACATAAAAGTAATTACCAGTAATTAGTTTGGAAATATTAGAAATCCATTTGTTTTAATCGTACAAATTAAATCTCTGTGTGGATTGACCCTAAACAATTCTTTGGGACAGGCAAAAATGTGAGAAAAGGAATTTTGGCTTATACCCATTAATACATAGTGCATGCTCAATCTTGTAAATAAATGGAAAAACAAGTCAGAAAATATGTTCACTAATAAAAATGTCTGTGTTATGTTCTCTGTATCTTTGGGTCTTCTAAATGGAGCAGTGAAAGTTCCTTGTCTTTCATGAAGGCTGTTGACTGTGCGCTGGACTGTGTGCTTATATGATGGGGCCCCTCTTAGATCAGATCCGCAACTGTAGACACAAACAAATACATGTAAAAAATAATGGGTTCACACACATGGCAACAATTCAACAGTGATAAGTGATGCACAATATGTAGCTTTTCCATACCTGATTAAGTGTTAATATAATTCTCCCTTTTGCATATAGCCGATATCAAGCGATATCACCTCGCAAAACCAATCACTAATGGCGATGTTTTTGCCTACCTCAACATTGATTGTGGATGGACTAATGAAAGAATGAAAAGACACAAGCAAGACAATGGCTATAGAATGTTTGTGAACCGGAAGTTCATATCCCAAGAAATAAAAGAAAAAAAATTAGAGCGCTACCCACGTTCAGATTCAGAGAGCTATACGTGACAGGGAGAATTGTTATCTCAATGGAAATTTAAAATCCTGCAAAAGTGAAATTAAGGATTACAACAATGAAAATTAATGCAGGTCTTCAACAATCTTTCTTTCATTAAGTGAAGAAAAATAGAAATTAACTCATGACTGCCTCAGTACATAAAATTACACACACTCACACACACAGGGAAACATTGTTTGGTGGAAGTAGGGTTTAGCACAGATTACATTCGATATCATTCCAAATGAGACGTTCTAACCATGTCCTGTACAACTAGGAAGAAACTGACCATCAATCTAAAATTTGTATGCATTAATATTTGTGTAATGTACATTGCGATAGTGCAGGTCTACCGATACTCATATGTAATGAGGTCTGTAATTGGTTCTCAACCAAGGCCAAAAGTGTAACTGGAAAAGATCTAATTAATTTTCCTTTGATCTGCTCAAGTCTGATACCACAGAACAGTTGCACTGAACCATACTTTGCAATATGCCTTCACAAAAAAAACCCTTTTTTTTCACAAAGGCTCTTTTGCCATTTTAAGATGCTCCAGGGCTCGACAAACCCGCTTGCCCGGGGCAAGTGAAAATGACGCCCGGGCAAGCATTTCTCAAAGACACTTTCCCGTCCGGGCAAGTGGTTATTTTTCACCAAAAAATAAGAAAATAACATTGTTCTTACGCATATGCGAGAAAATTAATGTGAATGTGTCTCGTATCATGTCAAACCAGGCAAACACAGCCGAAATTGGAGTGAGATCACTGAGATTTTGTCATGAAAATTCGTCTGAAACTCCGTTCCATGGACGCTGCCATCTTGAACTGAAAAATAAATTCTGCGCATGCGCGATATCCGCATTACCGATATTTTAACAAGATAAGAGCGATCGCTTGCGATCGCGAATGTGCGCATGCGCGATGTAAAATTTTTCTGAACAGCTGTACAATTTTTAAAATTTTTCTACAATTTTTCTACATTTTTTGTAGAGCCCTGTGCTCTATTTAAATTGTTATTTCATGGGCTTAATCACCCAAACACCCTGCATATCTTTTTCACTGATATGTGCCTACCGTTCATAGGCATCTCGTCTATCTGTGTGCTGTAGTACTGCTCTATATCCCTCAGGATCCTGATGTCATCGCTCTTTACAAAGTTGATGGCCACACCCTTTCGCCCGTACCGGCCCGATCGACCAATCCTGGCAAAAGAAATCACACACCGCTGTTACAGGATGTATTCAACTGCAAATGTATTCTTTTCTGATTATTTAAAATAACAGGGGCCATATTCATGAAATTCACCTACATGCATTTTTAGAAACTAGCTTGGTAAGGTTTTATGACCAATCCTGGCAAAAGAAATCACACACCGCTGTTACAGGATGTATTCAACTGCAAATGTATTCTTTTCTGATTATTTAAAATAACAGGGGCCATATTCATGAAATTCACCTAAATGCATTTTTAGAAACTAGCTTGGTAAGGTTTTATGAAGACAGCCTCAGGTGTAAAGAGATGCATCATACATAAATCACTCAGAAATGGGAGACTTAAAAAGAAAATGAATGCAACGCACAGACTAAATCATAGATACGCACACCAACCATCACTTAAATAACTCTCAATGACTGGTGAAGATACAAGAAGAACAGGACAAATACGACTCAATTCTCGCATAACATTGCTGTAAAACGAATTCGAAAAAAGCATCTCAAGAAAGTAATATTTCTTTTGATGAAGCATAATGGATAGTATCAATCTTGCCTGTAATCTAACCTTTGTTTGATTGCCCTCAAATTGTTGGCAATAAAGTTATCCAAATGTTCTTCTTTCATTCGAACTGATATGTAGGTTCTATTCATAGTTTCTATGAAGCTTTTTTCAATATTGTACTTCAAGACCTAGTCAATCAAGCTGGTTTTGCCTGTGGATGTAAAGCTCTCACAACCTGCTCGATTTCATGCAAACTTTCACCAATCAATCTATCTGATATTTCTTCCCTAATGCAAATCACGTTTTTGATTCTATACCCCTTTACATGTTTCTCGGGAAAGGTCATAGGCCTGGTCACTCAAGCTGGTGTTACCTGTGGATGTAGAGCTCACGGTTGTTTGGCAGGTCATAGTTGATGACCAGAGAGACCTGCTGGACATCCAAACCTCGGGCCCACACGTCCGTGGTGATCAGCACACGGCTGCAGGCAAACGCAAACACATGAAAATAGTGCTGGAGAATACAACCTTCAATCATTTTTTTAACTCAAATCATTGCTGAGAATTCAATAGTTTCATAACAAAGTGGATTTGTCCCTGAATAAACGAATGAGTTCCGAAGCAATTTATGATAGCTCTTAATGCCTGTCACTAAATGTTTGACCTAAAATCAACTTGTTTTGTTAACTAGATGTCAAATGATCTTACATTATAAGCAACACAGTTTTCATTTCCCGTAAATGTTCTTAGTTTGGATTTATTAGCTGACCTCAACCTGACATATTTGTGTGTGTTTTGTTTCTGTTGTTGTATTATATCATTGGCGTGTATACATGTATTTTGATATGGATGTGAGAATTGGTGAATTGGGCAAACTCCTTTCTGCCCCCCCCTTTTTCCTCATATCTGCTTGTATTTCTTCATAGCATTATTGTATGAAGAGTACCTTATCTGTTTTTCTCTTAATTAGAAATGTGTGAAAACAACACAAGCTGTAAGTTTATATTGTCATAGCTCTGTTTGTTCCATTGTACACAAGTATATATATCTTAATACTTTGTACAAATCTTTAATAGCTTGTTATTTGTCATATCTATACTTTCTGTGTCATTCTTTCTACGACATTTGTATCATATTGTAAAAATTTTCCTGCCAAAGTAAAGTTTATCCATGTCCAATTCAGAGAGAGCAGATTCCTTTGAGATGGTATAATCTATCTGCATACCTTGCTCCTGATCTGAACTCCTTCATGATGGCCTCTCGCTCTTTCTGAGGCATGTCACCGTGCATAGACGACACAGTGAAGTTAGCTTCTCGCATCTTCTCTGTCAGCCAGTCCACCTAGCAAGGGGTAGAAGAGGGTGAGGCAGTGAGTAGGCATAAAGAGGGAGGATACAAGAGAGGGTGGGCGGAGAGAGGGAGGGAGAGAGAAGGAGGGAGAGAGAAGGAGGGAGAGAGAGAGAGGGAGGGAGAGAGAGAGAGAGAGAGAGAGGAGGGAGAGAGAGGAGGGAGAGAGAGGGAGGAAGAGAGAGGGAGGGAGGGAGAGGGAGGGAAATAGGGAAAGGGGGAGAGAGAGAGAGAGAGGTAAGGCAAGAGAGGAGGGGGGGGGGGGGGGGGGAGAAGGAAAGAGAAAGGGGGAAGGAAGGAGAGATGAAGGGAGAGGGATAGAAATAGAAAGATAAAGAAAGAGCGAGGAAAAAGACAGAGGAAAATGGATTAATAGATAGATCAGAAGAGCATGGATTTCCGTTACATTAGTTTTCCTTTCATATTTCTTATACTAATTTCTCAGTAAAAGCTGAAGTTGTTGTAATTCATGCCATTTTGCAAATACAACTACAATCTCTATTCAGTGTTCACTGTCAAATGATGACAAAAATGACAGTTAAAAATGTAAAAAAGTACAGCAAGCGTTTGTGTTGACAAATCCTTTGCCCAAGAAAACAAATACATAATTTTATCCCTGTTAATGACAGTGAAAGGAGCTCACCTTCCTCTTTGTGTTACAGAAGATAACAGCCTGTGTGATGGTCAGCGTGTCGTACAGATCACAGAGCGTGTCAAACTTCCACTCCTCCCTCTCCACGGCAACAAAGAACTGCTTGATGCCCTCCAGGGTCAGCTCATCACTGAAACACAACGCAACATCATTCCAATGAGATGGAAAGCACTTCAGGATTGGAAAAATGGCACTCTTCTTATCTTTAGTTAGTTTTTACCTTCCAGTACTAAAAATTCTTTTAAAGCTAAACTAAAACTATGCTTTCATCTAAATATGCAGAGTAATCTACTTAAGTTGCCCTAATGACTCATTATTATTGTACATGTATGTATTCCACAATTTATGTGTGAATGTGCTGATGTATGCCTGTGTGTTTGCGAATATTTTTACAATGTCTATTTTTTGTCTTACATGTAAATCAACTATGTTATCTAAATTCTCATGAACAATTGTGCATGAATGTGTATTTTAAATGTACGGGAGCTGTTCCTTCAAACCTCCTAGGCTTTTTGCAGCCTCCATTTCATATTCTATGTACAATCAATGTTGATACAATTTTATGATTTTAATATAAAAACCCATTTGAAATGCACTGTACTGAATTAGGGGAGTGCATTATAGTCCCTGCCACACACAAATACTGGAGCCAATGCACTGGCACATTTCTTTCAAATGTACTCACATTTCAACCCATTAATCACATACAGATCGACGACGTCCACTCTTAAATGACATTCTTAGCAACGTAGCCTTAGATAAAATAGGAAGGGAAAACTTTTTTTGTTAAAGCAATTCCCAACAAATTGTTAGAAACCACCCCTGATACGTTTATCCCTTGTCAATTGCTCGCTCAAAATGTAACCTGCTACATGCAACATAGGATTGTCCTAACAAGATGTCCACTGCAAAAAAGCAACCATTGGTCTGCCATTGTAATGCAGAGAAAGTACATACCGATAAAATACTATGAGCTGTATAGCTATCACTGATCAATATCCTTTTTGCTGCCCTAGGGGTACATCGGAGCTTGACCAGGATTAGGTAAAACATTTTCTATGTTTAGACTGAGTTGAAATGAATGTAGAAAACTTCTTTTTTTTTTTGCTGCGGTCCCGCCCCACAACCTGCTAGAAACTGATAGTGTCTCTCTTTAGCAGAACTCACTACACAAACCAATATGTTGCACACGAACTGAAATGATTTACTTTGATGGGCAATACCCCACAATATGACTCACAAAGTAGCTTTGGTATGCAAAGTTGTCACTAGAAATTCTTTTTTTGCTCAGGGGAAATGGGCAGAATATCACTTTATGTCAGATATCTGAGCTGAATGCATGATGCACAACTATGGAGCGTGTGATGCAAAAACAGGCAAAAACAGCATGGATAATCAGACCGACATTATTTTAACACCTGCCGCACAATGACTTTCTTGACCTGATCCTGACGCATAGCGTTTGCACAGAGGACCAGTCTGGCCATGAGGGTATATATACTGACCGCTTGACCAGGATTCTGATGGGTTCAGTCATGAACTTGCTAGTCATCTCCAGGATCTCATGAGGCAGGGTGGCACTGAACAGCACCACCTGGGTGGCGGGGGGAAGGTACCTGTAGACGTCATAGATCTGCTCCTTGAAACCTGCACGTGAACAGATTCACACAGAGTCTAAGTTGCCCACTCGTTGGAAGAATCACAACATTTAGGGTACGGGCATACCTATCAAACTTTACATGCATGAATTTGGAATGTTTTTAATCAAAATTCGGAATATAGTTATTTTGCAAACTTTTTCATTGCAATCCAAGGAAATAAGGAGGAATTTATGGTCATCAACGGAGTTAGAAGACCCCCAAAAGTGAGAGCATTCCTTCAAGTTCAGAATGGTTGGCATGAATGTCAGGGGAAGTAGCAGTAAAAAAAGTCGGTTTGAAATTTAACGGCTGAAATTTTTACATATACAGAAAGCTTCAACATGCTATTTTCTTAGAAATGGTCTTGAATCACACTTTCTTCACTTTACGATCGTGATAGACGATTTCAAATTTTAAGCTTGCAAAAGGGACCGACAATCTTTAAGTGTTATAAACACACAACATTTTGGGACGATATATCCCCAGCAAAAGAAAGCCCCTACAAATAGCATAAGAGCCCCTGTGAAGGCATTGTTTTCCTCATAAGATTTAATAAACAGTTCATGACATCAGGCTTCGAAAGAAGCCCTCAAAAGCAATTTTACATATTTTTTCCCCTACTATGTATATTGGGTATGATGAACATGGAATTCAGTTCACGGCATCAAGCTTTGACAGTGTCCTATGCAAAATAATAGACCATTTTAATCACTGGTGTGTACGCTGATAAGCACACAAAACACTTTGTTACTATTGGTAACCTTAACCCTATATAGCCCGGGCTATTTTGAAATCGCATAGCCCGGGGGGGGGGGGGGGGGGGGCAAAAACAGCCCCCCCCCTAAGATCTTGGCCGTTGATCGCGCAATCGCGACGAAAATTGGCACGTACGTCACCGATGCCGTAATCTCCACAATTCAATTGTCAATTACACCAAGATTATTTAAACTTATTTTTAATTAATTAATTATGCTAATTAAATGCATAAAAATCATAATTTGGTTGTAAATCTTGAAATGTAGCCCCAAAACTCCTAGATATCAGTCCAGACACTCTTCTTAGGATTATTATCAAATTAGGATTAAAAAAAATGGCAATATCAAAGTTTTTCTTATGTATTTTATTGTTTTTTGAATTTCTTATGTATTTCATTGTTTTTTCGACTTCATGTTTTTCATTGTTTTTTCGGTGGAAATCATTGGCAACACTATTTCGGTCATAAATAACATGAAATCTATTGTTTTTCATCAGTAAAAATAGAAATAATGATACATTTATGAATTTTGGCTAGATACAGAATTTGCATTGGATTTGTACATGAAATCACGTTTTTGAGCAATTTTTGGTCTGACATGCACATACAAAATGTTACGTAACTTCGGAACCGTGTACCCCCGCGTCGCAAATTTGGTCTTAAAAGTTGCGTGAGACTTGAAGGAAAAAAGTCATGAAACTTCGCGGCACGATCTTGTCGCGTTACAAATTTATTGCGAAAAATGTCGAGGGGGGGGGGCTGTTTTTGCCCCCCCCCCCCCGGGCTTTAATGCTTGTCTGAGGTTTGTCTCACTAGCAACAACTACTAATGTAATATCGCACTAGTACATAGTAAGGGGAGAAAAGCTGTGAGTACATTACGGTCACGGTATATTCTATACTTTCTCCCTTGCCATGAACAGCAAAGTCTATCGAGCTTCGCACAATCCTCCCACCTTTGTTCAGCATCTCATCTGCCTCGTCCAGCACCAGCATCTTGATGGACCGCGTCCTCAGGTTTCTTCTCCTGATCATGTCTGGCAAGGACCACAACAAATACACACTGCATTAACACTGTCAGTCCCATGAGCAATAAACTGTGTTGTAATTGACATAGGACAATGATTTGTTTGATACCAAGGGGAAACCATATGGACCTGTATAAACAGGGGCTACAAAATGAGATTGTTCAAGTTCCAATATCAATCTATAAATAGTGAGGACAATGTGGTATAGTGGAGAGAGCTCTTGACTCTTGGCAAAGAGTTCCTACGTTTGAGCCCATCCTGGTTTGTACACCAGTGGGACTCCATGCTTTGCGCATGTTTTTTCCCCATAACCCAGACTTATTCATAATTTATTGAGATCAACTGGCTTTGAGCACTGAACCCAGACTTATTCCTGATTTATGAAGATCAACTGACTTTGAGCACTGAATATGGCTGCTCAAATCAGGGCAGTAACCAAGTGGATTTATACCTCTATGACATGCACTATATTTTGGGTTTTGAGAGTCAACATTACCCCAGCCTCTTTACACTACCAATATTCAAGTCGGTGGATTCACAATACAGTGCGCCACATATCAGTTGCAGCTGACAGGCCAATTTCCAGGCCACCATTACAGTTTAGCACCAGTATACAGACCAGTGCCTTGCACCAACATATCCTACCGACACGGTACACGGATTATAATAATGGCACACCCAGCTGTCTTCCTACCCGTCTTTTGGTGAATGCGGGTCAGGAACTCAAAGAGTATTTTACAGATCGTGGCATGTATTGTTTACTCGAATCAAATGAATTGTGGCACACCATATTGTGAATCCCCTGAATTAACTGGAGTACTGTATTACAGAGACTTTACAATGGCAATCTTACCGAAAACCCTCCCTGGCGTTCCTGAGACGACATGCTGGCCAAAGTCCAGCTTCCTCATGTCCTCTCCAACATTGGTGCCTCCGATGCAGGCATGGCACTGGACACTCATGTAGTCACCCAGGGCCAGGATTACCTGAAGGGAGAACAAGATAGGATATCAACACCATCTCCATCATCATCATTATCATCATCATCATTATCTAGCACAGCAATGTATGCCCATGTGGTCAAGAGGTTAATTTGAAGGGAGTAACAACATAATTATGATAATTCACATTATGGTTATCAAAAAATGCACAGTACACTGATGGAGTCACCCAGGGCCAGGATTACAGAGGAGAAAAACAACAAACTAATGATTGAATCACTGCTTTTAAAATACCTTGCCACCACCAAAAGAAAATGATAAAACACAACTATATTTCACTTAAATGCAAAATGAACAGGATGAGAATGATACAGATACAGAAAAAGGCACTTAGGTTGTCACACAAATAATATCATTATCAATTTCTTTTGCCATTTCACAAAATGTTGTTCGAAGATACTCAACTTCTTTTCAATTTGTGCAATTACCAACCTCTTTTGGAACAAAGCGCTCTATAGGTGATTACTAACAATTGAAATACATTATGAAACATGAACAGGAATAAAGTAAATATTACTGTGAGTCTAAGAAAGGGAAAGATTACATGAGTGGATTCTAGTAATAGTACTGCTTACCTTTTGTATTTGGGTTGCCAATTCTCTTGTTGGGGACAGGATTAATGCCTGTGTTTCCCTCACCTGCAGACAAACAACAAAATCTAAATGAAGTTCTATATATAGCTTAACACAAGAGGACAATTTTACTCACCAAATGGATAGATTCAAGCATGCATATAAGATCACGGAAAAAAGTTATCTGCGCTAAATTTATACAAATGTTATGAAGTCTTTATGAATGTGAGCACCTGCAACTGATATTGAGCAATTTCATGAATATGAGCAGCTGCTTATTATTCTGCATACCTCAAATGAAAGCTTCAGCATTAGTCTTGTTAACAGCACTATCTTACTGTCTTGTAACCAGGTGCCATATTCATGAAACCTTACTAGCCTAGTTGGTTACTAAAACTGCATGTAGTTGAATGCGCTTTAGCAACTAACTAGGCTTAGTAAGATTGTATGAATATGGCCCCAGTATTCTAAGTTTATTACTAGAGAATGAAATTTTCCATTAACACCACATTCCTTGTTTATGAAACAAAGTACTGCTTCTTTCACATACCTGTGTGTCTAGACATTGTAGAATAGAGATGGAGAATGTGGCCGTCTTTCCTGTTCCAGACTGGGCTCTGAGAAATAAACAAGGATGAAGATACAGACATAACACTAGCACAGACAAAACATTAATCAAATAGCAGATATACACATATTGATATAAAAAAGTGTTCAATGATTCTTGATGCTTATACTATCACTGATAATGTTTATTAAGAATTTTCTACAATAGAGTCATGAGTAATTATCAATAAATCATCAAGTATAGAATCTATGCGACTCAGGATTTTACTACCTTAAGTAAACACAGAATTGTTTATATAACTTACTGCGCGATGACATCTCGACCTTTCACCACAGGCTTGATAGCTCTCTGTTGAATTGCAGATGGCTTCTCAAATCCTACAGAGAAATGAATATGAACACATTTCTAACAAAAAAAATTGATGATTATGACCGCATAGTCAACAACACTCATAACTTCTCAAATATACCCGGGTGCCGACACATAAAGGCACCCATCACTTAATCACTAAAATAAAGCAAAGTGAGTTCCTGCTGTAGTGGAATCACGAATGGCAGTGTTTACCACACCATAGAAGTTGATTTCATAGATCCATACATTTATCCATACAGGGTATATCATAAGGGTTTTATTAGCCCATGTCTACATCTATGAATACATGGTGTTCATCAATTTCATGAAATTCCGGAGGGTGCTGAATGCGGCCGGTGTGGTAAAATCGAATCCATGGCAAGTGCTGTAGCTACGGTCACAGAGTAACGTTAACGTTACGTTGCACGCTATGCAGCCGACGCCAAAGCATGTAGCCGAAGTCGAAGAGAAAGCCCGAACTTCGATTCAAGAAAATATCATCCATCGCACACATAACAGGACAATGAGAGGAGTAACTTACCATACGCATAGATCCCTCTGAGAAGATCTTCTCTCAGGTTAAGAGAATCAAATGTAGGCGTTACATCGACTTCTTCACTCGTTTCAAATGTGATATTTTGAGCCTCTTGTGACAACACGCGCCGCGCCATCTTGAACGCTGATAATGTAATGAATTTGTGATTTGTCGCCCTCTATCAGCCAATCGAAATATCGCGAGTTAAGTCCATGCGGGATTGGACCACTGACACAGTGGCCACTGATCTCTCCACGAGAGATCAATTAATGGTTTGGGCCAAGTACTTTCAAAGCGTAAAGCATCACAGATCAGGGGAGCATTTCATGAAAGTTGTCAGCACTGACAAATTGTCTTTCTCCGACAGTTACCATAGTAACAGTCAGAGGCTAGTGCCTCTCAGCCAATCAAAACCGAGGCCGAAATTGTTGGCACTGACTATTAGTCAGTGCTGACAACTTTCATGAAATGCCCCGCAGCATTTTGTATGCAAAGGAAGGGACAGGGCCAATGTTATGGTATTATTGGTATTATCAGCTCAAGATCAGATTATTTTACTGCTTTAAAACTGAAGGCAACGAATTTAGTCATCATATTCTGGGTATCTGCAGAGGATGCCCAACATTGTATACCGGGACTACCAGGATTTCCTTTTCCAGCCATTAAGATATATTTTTTCGTTGAAATATCTTAACTTTCTAGTGATCATGGTGATCATAGGTTTTCAATTATTGTAACTTACCATTAATGGTTACTACCATGGCAACAGCCAACGAGCTCTCATTAGTGCACCTATTGACATGGTATACTATAGATGACAAGTTTCCATAACTTCAAAAGTAATATGCAACATGGCTCAGGGCCACTGCATAAAACTTACCATTGAAGGTAACTTTGCTACAAATGACATTTGACTGGCTATCGAGCGATAATAGATCCATTCTCATACTATGTTATGAGTATGCCATTCTCATACTATGGTAGTTACCATCAATGGTAAATTTAATGCAACGGGACACAGGTCTGCTAAAATGCTATGGGATCCCGGTCAGGGGAGGAGGAGGGAATTAAATACTTACATGTACATGTATCCCAATCCATTTTGACGTCATGATAGACATTTACAGTATGTGTATATCCTAAGCGATTAGACTAACATCAACTAGTTCTGGGACTTGTTGCATAAAGCTTACAATCGATGGTCACTTTGCTTCCAATGACAACTTCTATGGAAACCTTGAATTTGATTGGCTATTACCATGGCGGTTACCATTAATGGCAGAGTAAACATTAATGGTATCTTTTATGCAACAGAACCCCGATGTGTACAAGTTGTACATGAACATGTGAACTAAATCACATCCATTAGATTTCCACAGCACCCGACTCTAAATAATTGAAATGTTCGTGAACCAGCGAGTTGGAGTACAAGAACGTACTTAAACACCATGATCGCCAAAACAGTGCGCTGTAAGTAGATATACATTGCAGAACGAAACCTTTTCCCTGGATATAAAGTTGCTGGCAAATGAAAGAAATATCCCATGTGCAGGATTATGCAACAATAATGAATTTTTCATAGGCTTATATATAAATGCCATTCTCATTGAAAATCGCGAAGTTAGGGTGAAAGTAAGCAACCGTATCAAAAGCCGAATGGTCCCATTGTCCCTGTCCCCTAACTTTGCGATTTTTAAGCCCAATGAGAATGGCACTATAGACAGGGAAAAGGAACCTTGACATTATTTTGTTCTTGGTAGACTATATTATATGATTATTCGACCAAATTGAAAGCTTTCACAACTTTCAAACTCTTTTTCCAGATATGATTTGGTTAAAAATGCGAATGACAAATTCGATCTTATAATTTGCTTTCCTTTATATTAAAGAAGCTTCTTAAACGATCTGCTTTCGTCATACCCCAGGCAAAGCCTTTCTTCCTTTTTCCGTCTCCCGATCACTCCTCACACACCCTCTATCCTAAACACAACAAAAAAGTAGGTCCCCCCTTTTCGATCACTCCTCACACACCCTCTATCCTAAACACAACAAAAAAGTAGGTTCCCCCTTTTTCTCAACCGCATAACTCTTTAACCAAGAGATATTTTTGGCAGGGGTGTTGCTACACTCATTGGCTAACTTTCATGTGGAAATGATATCGATCGGTCCAGTTATGCATGAGTGAGCAAACGCTAAAGGCAAAAATGTGACTTTTTCAAAAGTCACAAGGGTGATTGTTTACGCTGTTTGAACAGTACATTTTGGCATTTCTTGTGCGATTTTTAAAGTGTATTCACTCAAACATGACACGAAAACGACTTATGTTCATATAACAGGTCATGTTACATCTTTGCCAAAATATCCAGTTTTATTTTTTCACAAAAATGAAGGGTTTTTAAAAGTTTCAAATTCAAGAGGGATGAGTAATTTTCAAACGGTGCTCAATCAACCAGAACCATGGGCGGAAAACCATGGACGGGGGGTCGCGTCCCCCCCACCAAAAATAGTGGGGGGACACAATATCAAATGTCCCCCCACTATTTTTAAAAAAGTGGGGGGGGGGGGACACCCCCATCGAAATGGTGAGGACACAATGTCCCCCCCCCCCCACTATTTGCGTTCAACGTCGTAACCCCCCCCCTCTCCCCCCTCCCCCCCTCCCCCCCCCCCCCCCCCCGCTCAGCTACTTCTTGAGGAAAAACATGTCCCCTCCACCTTCGGGGAGCGATTTCCGCCCATGACCAGAACAATGGGATAAGTGTCGGGATAGGTGTTAGTGTGTCGAGAGATAGATGATAAACAATGAAAGGACGTATTAAGTTATGCACCAGAAATGGAATTTATTAAAAACGTATATGGCACAATCCAAAAATTACCCTTGTGACTTTTGAAATGTGACAATTTTGCCTTTAATGTGTACTCACTCATGCATGACTGAGTGGATTAATGTGATTTTCACACGGAAGTTAGTCAATAGGTGAAGAAACAATCCTGCCAAGTTATGTTGCTCAAAACCTCTTCAATAAAAAGTCATGCTATTTTGCTTAAGGGGACATACTTTTTTTTGTTGTGTTTAGACTACACGTACCACACTTTCTCTTATGCAGACACAGACACGCACACGCACAGGCACACACGCACA
The DNA here is from genome assembly GCA_963669155.1 of Arbacia lixula. Lineage (NCBI taxonomy): Eukaryota > Metazoa > Echinodermata > Echinoidea > Arbacioida > Arbaciidae > Arbacia > Arbacia lixula. The sequence goes on along the minus strand of OZ022577.1, from coordinate 32,713,752 downwards.
CACACACACACACACACACACACACACACACATCAAGATACATGCATACACAGTCATGTAACAGAACGCACATGCATAATTATACAAACACATTCACATACAAATACAGACGCAAGTACACAAACAGTACATACACACATACACAGTATATACATTACCCTCACCTCTCAGCCGTTTATATTTTGCAGAAATAAACAAATACGACCGTATATATATATACGTGACGATCAGCAAATTGAAAGAAAGAAAACGGAATAAATCGTCGAAAAAGTGATGAGCTTTGACAATATGTAATGACTCCCATGGTTCATTGTGAATGTCAGTAATGTGGACATATTGACATAAATTCTGGGAGTAATGAATAACTGTGTGCCAACTTGTGCCACATAAGTCACTAGCCTCTTACATTTAAAACTTCAAACTTAAAAGAATGGTGTCACCTCACGGGTAAACGAAGTTAAACATTTTCAGATTGATATCAAGATGTTTTTTTTTTTTTTTTTTTTAATATTAAACGTTCTAATGACCCGGGTCATGTTGCATATCGGCTTTTAATTATTATAACTTTCCATCAATGGTAACTACCGTGGCAAAATCCCACGAGCTCTCATAATTGGACATGTTGCCACGGTACTTAGCATCAATGGTAAGTTACAATAATTGAAAACCTATATCCAACATGGCCCGAAATAATTGATCCGTTGAAAGTAATCGATCCATGCATCCCCTCCTCCCAAATGTGTTATTCAAGTTTCAAATAGTTGCATATATGATTGTGATAAGTGCTTTATGAATGTTGTTTATCATCATCATTATCCTCAATATTGTTATTATTATCGGTATCGTAAGTACTATTATCACTATTATCGAGCCACAGCGTCATCAGCAGCCGGGTGCAGCTCTTTTCTTTCAATACTATCATTTTGAAAAAAAAAAAGGTGTTTCTGCACTATGCCCGGCTGGACAATTAGAATTTTGGGTTTTGACGTGGTGTGATCACGTGTTCTAGAACGAGCGTGAATTATGTTCCTTCTTCCGTTAGCTGCCATAATATTCCAGTCGTCCGTTCAGTATCGTTTCCTGCAAAGGAAAGAGAGAGTGAGAGTGAGAGATAGAGAGAGAGAGAGAGAGAGAGGGGGGGGGGGGAGAAAGAGAGAAAGAGAAAGAGAGAGAGAGAGAAAGAGAATGAGAGAGACAGAGACGGAGAAAGAGAGAGATAGAGAATGAGAGAGATAAAGAGAAAGGGAGAGAGAGATAAAGAGAGAGTTGTAAAACCCAATAAATGAAACACGATTAGTATTTTTCACCAAACATTACTGTTCACTAGTACCAAAATATAACAGTTATGACCTTCTATAAAAGCAGAAGGTTTCAGCATATCCTGTCACAAACTGTCCATATTGCTCATCTATCTGCAACTTAATAATTCATTGATGGTAAGTGACACGCTCATAAAGGATATTCCGTGAGCGATAATCGACATTGAACTCCACGCCCAAGAAGGTAATCAAAGTGTCATCGACAGCTTAGTACCACGTCTAGAAGATTTATGGGTATCAAATGCACGAAGAAAACCCATGAAAAAGCACTCCATTCTTTCCATCTCTCTATACCAAAGCCCGCTTCATAATGAAGCTATCACTTTCCCCCATATCACAGTATTATCTACCCGCTTAAAAACGGCCCTATCTCACGGCACCGACAGTTTTATAATGCCTCGACAATCAACAGCACTTTTAACCGCTTTTATGATGTATACCTAATCCGGAAGAGAAGTCATCTAGGTGTTAAGTGTCAGCCGGGTTTCCGTCATAAATGATACGATATACCTGTAGAAGTGAGTAAGGTTACTCTCCCTAATCGAGCGCGTTGATTTTAGAGGGTTTGAAATTGATTCGCGACGTGGTTATATGGCACATACGCAAGCGGAGAGAGAAAGATAGAGGGAGCGGTGGATAGGTAGCAGTGGAGAAGGCGCGTGATAGTCGGGAGGAGGGCGGTATCGAATGTTTTAGGTAAACACCATAAACCAAACGGGAGTTCGTGATCGGGGTGTTGCTTTCGCTCCGGCAAGTCAGTCAGTCAGTCAGTCAGTCAGTCAGTCGGTCACGATCCATCTCGCTTGATGAGACGTCTCTTCTCTTCCTTCTCCACTTCTGTTCAAACAAACCTGAAATCAACATCACATTATTCGAGGAAGGAGAATGAAACATATTGAATTTGTGCTAATTGGAGAACATTGTTGAGTTTGTGTTCTGATTTGATTTACACGTTTTTGTACTGCTGAATGCAAAGATATTGCAAGTTGCAAATTCATCGGGAATGGTAAAGGAATTCAATTATTCATCTGGAAATCTAAGATCGAAGAACGAATTGAAGGATTATACTTCCTCAACAGAACACTATGTGTTTTGTCAGATTAACAACGTCTGTCAGTTAGGATGCATCTACACGAAATGAGAACGTGAAGTTAATTTATTAAAACAAATATCTTGACAAAATATAACTGTAGCTGGGTACGATATTGCGCCAAGCAGATTTTCTCGAACAGATTCAGGAACAGTTCGATAAGATCTTATTACAGGCATCAGACAATACTTGCGTAATTTCTACCACGCTAGTTGACTTTATCTTCGGAAAAGAAAAACTTTTGGTGGTGACGGAGATCAATGAGCATGTCGTTGACGGAGACCAAGCTGCCGCGAGTCTTCATGGCGAACGTCGACCCGCGCTGGGAAGAGGACGGAGGCCCCCAGTTCCTCGATCACTGCCCCAAGACCGGAGTCTACCTACGCAGCTCCAACCTTGCCGTAGCCGGGTTCCCTACCTCCCTCCATCCTCGTGACTTAGCTGTCTTCCCCGCAAATTTCCCCACCAAACCGAGGCATTTTCTCCCGCACGCGGAAGACTTGAGGACTCGTATCACCATGGTGATGCAAGGTACATGCGAGGTATCTCCTGCCGACCATGCTAGAACTCATCGCGACCAGCTCGCCCGTTCCCTGGCGGACCGGCGCTGCGGCGGCGGTGGTGGTGTTGGTGGAAGTGGTGGTGGTGAGGTAGTTAGTGTTGGCGGAGGCCGGTACGATGCCGAGGTCCACGCTGCCCGCCGCCTCGGGAAAGATGCGGGGAGGCTGTCGAGTGCCGGTCCGATGGAGTACAGAGCTGACAATGGATCCACCCCGTCTAAGAAACTCAAGTTTGGTATCGAGGCGATACTAGCGATCGGCAGCAAGCATGACAAGAACTCTGAAAAGACAAAATGTTCAGGTAAAACAAAAATCAAATTTCTTAAGTGCATGTATTACTCAATCGACATTTCACTTCTTTATTCCAAATCGTAAAATGATATTAACACAGATGTTTCAATTTGATATAATTTTTTTAAGAGAAAAATATGTTGTAAAACCATTAACTTATACAAACATATCTTTGATGACGAAATGGAGATAGATACCATGCAGCAAACCTGCTCCACTGGTTGATATCTTTGATTGATTAACTTATTTAAAAAATCATTAATGACCACAGTATTTTTGTTTTAATTATCTGTAGCTACAGCCTCGGTTAAATAAGTACACACCAGGTGTGCCAGAAGCATAGTTCCCTGGTTTACCTAATCTTGAGGGGGCATTTGTACGACATTATCTGTTACAAACACCAACCTGTAATTCACAACTGACTTCATTACTTTATCTAAACACAACAAAAAAAAGTAAGTCCCCCCTAAGCAAAAAAGTATAACTTTTGATCAAAAAGGTTTTGAGCAATATAATTAAGCAGGAATGTTCTTTAACTTATTGACTAAGTTCCGTGTGAAAATCGCATTAATCCACCCAGTTATGCACGAGTGAGCACACATTAAAGGCAAAATTGCCACTTTTCAAAAGTCACAAGAGTAATCTTGAGATTCTGTCAAATGAACTTTCATGAATTCCATTTCTGGTGCATGATTTATGTCCTTTTATTGTTTATAATCCATCTCTTGATGCAGTAACACCTAAACCGACACTTAATCCATTGTTCTGGTTGAGTGAGCAGCGTTTACAAAACACTCATCCCTCTTGAGTTTGAAACTTTTAAAAACCCTTTATTTTTTTAGAAAAAATAAAACTCTATAGATATTTTGACAAAGATGTAACATGACCTATTATTTGAGCATAAGAAGTCATTTTCGTGTCATTGTTGAGTGAATACTCTTTAAAAATTGCACAAGAAATGCCAAAATGTACTTTTAAATCGGCATAAACAATCACCCTTGTGACTCAAGCATGACTGATTAGATTAATGTGATTTTCACACGGAAGTTAGTTAAAATAAGTTAAGAAACAATCCTGCCAAATCATTTTGCTCAAAACCTTTTCGATCAAAAGTTATGCTATTTTGCTTAGGGAGGGGGGGGGGGGGGGGGAATTACTATTTGTGTTGTGTTTATTTACCCGAAACACTTTACTGTACACAAATCATCACGCGTACATGTATACCGTATATTGTAATGTCCATTCATCCTGTCTGAAATGTGTTGCGTGATTTTCCCGGTTTGACCTTTTTGGCATTGAGATTATTCAATATCAAAACATTTTTGAGACTCCAATTGAAACCCACGCACATGCTGAATATAGACTCTGATATTAAAACAGAAGGTGGATCTATTTTGTGAAATGAACATTCATTCACTTGTGAAGTGCAAGGTAATGAGCTCGGATGTTAAAAACAAAACAGAACTGTATACAGAATTCAGCAATGAATAATGTTGCGGTAAACAATTCAATCACACATTTAACTCATACAAACGTAGAATTTTCAGCCTTTTTGTTGGTATATTTTGTAGCAAGTAACTTACAATGTGTGATGCATGAACGAATAATAATAAGAAAACTCAATCACACACTGTTATAAGTATGATAATATTATAGAGAGTGTGAGAGTGAATGAGCGAGAAAGAAATAAGTTGTCTTAATTTGTGTATGTGTGTTAGAGTGTTTATGATGGTGTTTTGAATATGCGGAATTCAGCAATAAAGAATTTTAAGGTAAAAGATTCAATTACACATTTAACTCATACAAACGTAGATTTATCATTTTTTTTTGTTGGAACACTTTTTAAAGTAACTGACAAGGTGTGATGTATGAACGAGTAGTAATCAGAAAACACAATCACACATTCACAGTTATAAACATGATGTGAGAGTGAATGTGCGAGGGAGAAAGAAATTGGTTGTGTCTGTGTTTTTGTTAGCGTGTTTACGATGGTGTTTTGAATATCCCATAAATCAACTGCAAGCGGACATTGAGAACGTCTTATAACTAATAATAGGCCTACAGCCCCTATATAGCCAGTTTTATTTCATTACCAAGCGGACCAAGGTTAATGATACGAAGAAGAAATCAATCCTGTCGAAATTATACCCGCACATCTCACAGCTTTTGCGATCGCGCTATGAATCAATGGAAAGTGATTACAGTAATAATGGGTTGTTCATCGGGACGATGTAATATTAGTTTTAAGAGTTTTCTTATGACGATGTATAAGATGGTAAAAAGTACAGGGCGGCTATCGCCATAGAACGATATAAAATAGATAAAAGGGAGAGGAGAGGGAGAGAGAGAGAAAAACAGAGAGAGGGAGAGAGAGGGGATGACGGGTGGGGTAGAGAAAGGAGAGAAAGAGAAAGAGAGAAAGAGGGAGAGGAGAGAGAGAGAGAGAGAGAGAGAGTAAGAGAGCAAGGGGGGGATCAAGATAGAAAGAAAGTGAGATATGGACAGAGAGATAGAGACGAGAGACATAGAGAGAGCAAGAAATACGGCAAGAGAAAGAGAGCAAGAGAAAAAGCAAGAAGAAAAAAGAGAGCAAGAAAGAAAGTGTGTGTGTGTGTGTGTGTGTGAGAGAGAGAGAGAGAGAGAGAGAGAGAGAGAGAGTGGTGGGTAGGGGCCTCCATCATTATTAGATCTGTCAGGGGGTTGCAAGGGTTATTGTTTATACAATTAACGCCCCCGAGAACATAATATTGCCTGGCTGTGCAGTGGTGCAAGATATGGAAGTGGTAAGGGGCAACTGAGTGACGGTGATTACGATTGTGTTTGTACATAATGTCACAAAAAAGTGTTCATTTAAACTCTAAAACTGAAAGCGGCCAAGACTTTTTGTTTTCTTGGTGGGCAAGTGCGCAAACAGTGTTCGTAACACACATGATATCACAACGCTTTTGAAGAATACGATGAAATGAGGACACACTTTGAAATCACAAAATCCAAGTAATCAATCTAAGTACGACACATGTATCATAATTGGCAGCTTTTAAAGATCTTCTCGTCAAAATGGAAGCAAACCCAATCATTACATGATCAAATAAGAGTGGCTTTCTTGCCCAGTCAAAACTTAAGTACTCAACAAGCTGATTCAGAAAGCTTTAAGAAGAAGTCATTAATATCTATTTCATACAAATTTACACGCATCCTCATTTGTTTTGGTTAGACGACGTTCAGCGCTACCTGGGTCCCTGGGAGGGTGAGACGCACGCAGGCATGGGCGGCTGTAGCAGGGAAGTCTACGGGCTAGCTCCGGGCAAGGCTGGCGTGGGCAACCGCCTTACCCCAGGCGCAGTGACCAGTAGCAGCATTGGCTCCGGCAGACCGACTTGGGGTAACGCCCCTTCACCACGCCCACTCGGTACTGGCAGGTGGGAGGGGCCCAGCGGAGGCGAGCTGGTGGGCAGGATGCGCTGGACCACCAGAGAACTTTGCCAAGAATTTCACGGTAGGTTTAACTCTCTCATTTTGGCAGGAAGATGCGAAATATGACGATGACATTGCAGTTTCCAAGGCGTGGTAGTATAAGGGATTTAGTTTGGTTTATCACTTTGTATGTATTCAATACAAGTACGTTTTATCTCACACCTTGGGGATTGCTCAACATTCACACCAGGCGATTCGACCATTCATATTCATCGTAAGTAATAGTAGGCTTAATAGCCAAGCGTACGGTACCCGTGATCATGACATGATATGTGAACATTCAGCCATGACCACAACTACCATTCTCATTTGAATTCTAGATCACATGAAGGTCTCGACTCGACAAAAAAACGTAGTCGTTGAATTCACACGAAAGTGGTATTCATGCAGAAAAAAAAAATGATGTCCAAAGCTGTCTTAGCTAAATCAGTTCGTTTTCTGAAAACTGACTTCATACACACAAAAAACTGTTCGGAGGGGATGTAAGTCAAAACGAAGTTAAAACTTAAGTTCGTTTGCAGAATACCACCTGGGACCCTTAATAACGGCGGTGTTGGTCTGCCATAACCTTTACCCAACTCTCTATTTACCTTCAATGTAAATGAACCGCACGACTGTCATGACTGTGTTCGTAGAAATGTGAAGTTGAACCCTCGTAGGGGCCCTCGTAATGACTTCTTTTATAGTTTCACCAAAAAACAATGATGGCACACAGAGAACCGATCAATGCTTTAAGTCGAATAATTTCGATGTCATAGAAGCTGAAGTTAAATATCAAATATTAATGTGTATATCAAACTTCTCTAAGTATCACTTAAAAATACATGTACATCAAATATGTAAGGGCTTGTTTGTTTATCAAAATAGATAAATACTTTCATGCCAAGAAAGCAAAGAACACTCATATCTATAGGGAGTTCAAATTCATCTAATGAAACGACGTTGCCTAGAGGGCTGCATATCACTTCGATTATCTTCAACCTTTACAGGCCTGTATTGAGTACGCATCGTTATTCATTTTGTCTGTCAGGTCCTATTTTCGTATGATACATATTCCTATATTAAGTCTGAAGTCCTCGTCCTCTGCATCCGTAAAGATCTTTTGTTTCTACGAGTTGTCCTCATTCCGGAAAGGCGACGTGTTTCTCGTCAATCTGAGCGCACCTCCCCTTCCAACTCGCTGTCAGTGATTCGATTTGAACGTGTGTCACATGACAAAGGATGATACCCACTCGACATACAAGGGAATACCACGTGGTCGGGCCGGAGCGCGACCTCTATGCTATGTGGCAAATACTGTCAACTTTCATTAAGCGACGTGTCGCAGATTCGACCAGATTTTCGTGCATCGCGCGCGACCCATGCTACTTTGTCGGGCGAAGACGGAAAGTTTTACTTGGGGAAAAACTCCAAACGTGACATTGCATCGATGCAGCAGGGACGCACAATCTAAGCAGCCTTAAATCTTCCAAGCAGTTTGATAAGCAAAAAAAAAAAAAAAAATTCACAGGACAGAGAATTCCCGTATTACGCTACAATCGTGGTGGCCGACATTGGCCGATAGGTGGCAAAGTAGGTCGGAAGCGTTCAGCGCATAAAGAAATGCCATAATAGAAATGCTTTTTACACAATACAAAAACATATTACTCATCTGTTGCAAGTTAGGTATAAACCAAATAACTTCTGAAATTTCCTTGGACAAACTTGAACAAAGCGGTCCTATATGGAGAGGAAAAATGAGTCCTCCTTCTCGGTGCCTCAAAGGAACATCTACAAAAAGGCTGATTGACAAAAACACAGAGGACGTACGTGACATCGGTGACAGGGAAACCAAATAAGGAACAACAATCGGGCGGCAGACAGTAACCCCTCCTCTTCCATTTCTCCGCTGCAATAAAAATGTCATACTTTCTAAAATACGCTCGTTCTCTCATGATTTGTAGCGGCTTTCAAAAAAGTAGGCATTATGAGATATTTGTAGTGAATAGAGATATCGTGTCTTTTACGAGATTTGAAACATATCTCTTAATCGCGCGAGGGATGAACTACAAATAACCCCTTCGTCACGCCCTGTCCCAGCATCGAAGTGTCGATCATTCACCATTCTAGATGCATCTACGTGACTGGAGCGCATGACGTCACGGATCGAGGTAACGCGATAACGTAATGATCTTTAGATATCGTGAAATGAATACCGCAAAAGGCGTGTTGGGTTCAAAAGACAACACATCTCGATTCATTCAGGTGCGAATAAGTGCGCGTGGAATGGGCTTCGTCTTGACAGGGAAGGAGAACGGCTAGCTCACGTCGTCTCCTCCCGGCCCATATCGTCACACCTTGAACTCATATTTGGTGAAATCAAATCTCCCCGATATGCATTGCAGGTCGCACGGGCCTATAGTCCTGATAGCAGCCCATATCCTCGCAAAGTATGTTCTCAATGGTAAAAACCTCGATTTGACTATTTACTTTGAAACGAAGCTATCGGCATGCTCAGTGTCGTTGAATCGCCATGTGAGCATTCCCACGTAGTTTAGCGATGCGTACATCAAACGCGAGTTTTGATTTCACCCTCTCGGTACCAAGCACCGACAACCAAGAATAAAAATACAACTCGTTTTCACCTGTGGGACTGAACGGGTTGATTCGTTCAACTTGGAAGTTTCGTCACACGACATATTTTTCTTGGAATGATCCTACTCTCACTTTGGATATGGATATCCCTGTGTACCTATGGATGTGCACGTAACCATTTTATTCAACAAGTCATTCACTATTCTCCTTTTTGTATTCTTTATGAGACAAGTCATGACTACAGTGTCTTCTATTTTTTTTTTCAGAAAAATCTTTTTGATAGCATTTACTCCGTTTCCTTCTGTGTCCAGTGATGACACATGAAGCCTGCTGTGTAATACATTGTATTTCACCTACATAGACTCTTTTTGTCTTATGCGCTACTGCTGCATTTCTGCACGAGCAATTTATTCTCTTAGACGTGCAGTTTATCTCCCACAAAAAGGTTACAGGTTTATATTGTGCTATCTGAAGCATCCATTAACTCTCTATACGCCATTGGTGCCGTTTTGCACGAATAATAAACACAGATGCCATAGAGCAACGTTAAAGCCTGCCACGCGAATGGTCAAACGCAAAAGTTTCGTTAAGTTTACACGCGCCAGAAGAAACGGATAACCAGAGAACGCCAAGAAAAGGAATTCTACAATACACTTACCAGGGCTCTGTTGCATGAAACTTACCATTGATGGAAACTTTGCAACCAATTGCAAACTCTATGGAAATATTGAATTAAATTTCCTTTCAAGTGATGTTACCATGATAGTTACCAATAATGGCTGAGTTACCATGGTAAGGTTTATGCAACGGGTATGCGCAGAGGGCAACTCTGCAAGTTGCCAAGTCTTCTATTTCCATAGATCTATTTTCCATAGAAGACATCATGATATGCAGACATGAAATATAAAGCCGATGACAAAAATATCTAGACACAATATGCGTGTCAACAGCGCATACGTACGGCTTGCAGCAGTAGATAAAACATACTTCGGCCAATTAGCTTATGTCTGTCACCGCATGTGTTGTTCGTTTCTTGCCGGAATGCCGGGATCTAGGTCTAAATTAATGACATGATTGAACGAAACAAGCTTCTATACCTACATTGAAATGTTGTCTACGTCTTTATGGACTTGCATAAATAAAATGTTTTCAGAATTCAGGATTTTGCTAAAATATCCCGCCTTCAAAGTTGACATTCGTTGAAAATGAATATATCTATTCTATGAAACGGTTGTTTATTCGCAGAAGATATAACAAGTCTCTTGACTCTTAAATACCCTCAATTTGAATGTCCAATCATGGCCTTCTCCCGACCAGAAAACTTGTGAAATCGACGGTTTCTCGAACAAGGATTTACACAGAACATTCACGGGCACAAACAGGGCAAGAAACGAGGACGAAATAATTCTGCACAACTCGACCCAAATAACAGCGCCGCACGTCAAGCCTACTTTGTCATCACCCATTTATCGCTGTATATCTTTGTTACTATATCCGTCACACTCGGCCTGCTGCTAATGGCCGTTACCTGATGACAAACAGACAGTCAGCGTCTCGTGTGCAAAGACAAGGCAAAAGTGGAACATACAAATACAAGTCTGTTGTTCCCCCCTGTGGACAAGCATACGAGATAACATCAACGCAAGAAAATGGACTCGTTATCGTTAGTTGATATCTACATGGACTATGTGCAGTAACTTAAGTGGAACACAACATGCTTTATAAAGAAGAAAGATGAGAAGATAGACCCATTTGGGTTGAGTTGGGTGGAGTTGAGGGGAAGCGTTCAGTTGAATTAAGAGAGGGTCGTTCTCTTAATGGACCCCAAATCAGGTGGACGGCACGTAAAATATGATTTGTGGTAGTCGTGATTTGTGATGCTCTTAGACAAGGAAAGGGAGGACTAGACTGCACCGCGTCCTTGTTTCACGAGAGTTCTGCTAATCGTTACAGTTCCAATCACGTTGGTGCCTTTCTAGTTATGGACTAAAATTCGTCTATATTCCTTTGAGGATTCTCCCAAACTGATTACACACAATAATGACTTTCTCGTCAGAGATGCTCGCTGAGATTAACATATCATCACAAGAATGGAATTGTTTCGAAAACAATTGACATACATCAAGTATTTCGTTCGTCTCTTTTCGTTAATTCATGTTTCAAAACCAAAAAAATAAGTGAGTTGCACGGAGCTTGGTAAGCATTGCAAATCACAAGCATTGGAAACCACTGTTGACGGTTGTGAAAATAATCAGTCAGCCAGTTGCCATAGTTACAACCACGATCAAACGTCGCGTCACGTAACTGGCGATTTGATTCTTCTCTTCGTCGTCCGGCGCGGCGAGGGCTCCGACATCGCCCCCGACCCCCACTACGTGTACATGCGCATCGGCTATGCCATGGTGATGAGGGTCTCGCAGGCCCGCGATGACCAGCCGTGGGGATGGGAGCCATTGCGGCTACCTCATCCCGAACTCGATCCCCAAACCAAACAAACCGAGACCACTCGAAATAACGCCGGGTCCATAGGTCCACAGCCTAGACGCCCAGCTGGAAAGGGAGAAGGCGGTAATCTGGTAATAGTAAGGGGGTCAGAATTATTGATGTTGAACGGTCGCGTGACCAATAATAGGAGGACGAGTTTTGCCACTCGAGATGCGAGGAATGTCGATCTTCGTGACCCCACCAGATCTGAATACGCCATGGAACGCAACATTCTCGCATTAAATTCGGCATGACTGTCCTCATGTCTCTCCCCACGCCCACGTCAAACGCACGTTATAATGTGCATATTATTTCAAATATTCTATCCGAACACGTCCAGGGGAGTACCAACACTTAATTCTTTATGCACCACTGAGGCCTTTTTACACTGGTATAACACACCATTCTATGCCCGTAGGGTAGAATGGAGTCTGACAAAGGAGTTAATCATTATAACGAGGATGATCTCTCCATGGATGTGAACTCTGGGCAAAATGGTGTTATCCTTGGGACATAGATATGTATCGTTCGTGTCAGGAAGGAGGATGGGGCTGGCGTCAAATCCAGGATTACTACTCTTCGACTTCCACAGAGCATCTATTGTTCATTTGTAGAAAACTTAGCCCATGTTCATTCATGTAGCTGAAAATGAAAACCTGCAAATGCATGTGGTCCTATTGGTACGATGATCATACATGTATTTTTACCATTTCAGGAAAGACCCGCAATACCGAAACATTCGGCGAGCTCATATAAATGACTTATATCTCATGAACATAGATGACATTGGAGAAAAACGCAGTCAATTTGAGCAGAAAGATAGGCCCATGTGTGATTTAACGATACGGTTTAAACGTAGGCAATAGTAAACTTGGCAAGTAAAAGAGAAGTTAGGCCTACGTGATGGAGAGGGGGAAGAGTTGGCGAGAGGAATAAGAATAGAAAGGGAGAGAAAGAAAGAGAGGAGAGGGATATAGAGATAAAGAGGTGGGATACACCACAGCAATTCGATCTTATGACGATATCACGCTTGCGGTCAAATTGAAATCAATTTCCGACAATAAATTTGAATCGGTCGGGGGAAAGAAAACAACGGGGCGTGATAAAAAAGACCTCGTGATCTGTCGTTACAGATTCATTTTCCAACGATGGTGATGTATTGTTTCGGTTGATGTCTGATTGTTTAAATACCGCGAGACGTTTAATTAGACGGGTCGGTCTAAACATGCGCGCCCGATACTCCCCGAGGGAAGAGCGAGGCTCCAGCTAGCGGGCAGGGGGTGCGGACTATTGCCCGCTCGCGCTGAGAGATGTCACGCGTCTCTATGTTTCAAATCACAACCCATTACATGACCCCAGCCGTATCCATTTCACGCGGTGAGACACTGAACCAAGAAGCCGAGCTGAATGTCATTGAGATAGCGAGACGCGCAGGCTGATCTCTGTTTGTGATACGGCCTTTGGAGCTGGTTTAATCGGCTCTCGTCGCGGGCCGCCCTACTGTCGACACCCAAGGAGCGAGTCCGCGCCCTGATCGGAAAGACGAGATGGCAGCGGGAATCAAAACAAGCATCAATCAGTCATGATATTAACACAATAATAAATCAGCGAATTTATCGATGAATTAATCTGAGGGTAATCCTCAACAATCAGCTAATTAAGAGGGCGATGAGAGGCCGGTGGTGAACGAGAGACGGTCTTTAACATACCGCGAGAGTGGCAGATGAGGACACGCTATCTAAACTATGCCGGATCAATGTCAGAGGCCCGTTCTCCTTACTTACTCTTGTTTGGAAACATTCCGTGAGGCTAGATAAAGCAAACGCCCCTTGTTTACGACCCCTCGAAGATCCATCATCCATTCTGACCGTATGTCCCTATTAATCCGTACTTTACCGGGCCTTGAAACCCCCAATGGCTTACCAGACATCTTCATGCCAACGGTAATGAGAGAGTTAAGATAACTTTCTGTGATTTGTAATGACTTCATGGTAAAGGAAAATACTTATTCGGATATAACAGCATGACAAACGAATGAATCACAGGAAGACACACGTGACTGATTAGGATCGTCTTTTCTCACATCTTGTTTTTTCTCTGCAGAGCACTGTCCATCCGGGCACAGTCCCTATCCGTGGGCTCGATCCTCGGACCCTGTGAACCAGCACTGCTACCCACTGCAACCAACCCTCCCGCCATCGCACCCCACCCTCCCGCGATCGTACCCGCACCCGCCGTCCGTCTCGTCGCCTCGATCGGACATCGGCGGAGGGCTGGACGCCAACTCGGCCGGCATCGGGTGCGGGGGAGGAGGTGGCGTGGGGGTCGGGCTGGGAGGCGGCGGCGGCATGGCCGGAGGAGGGCACAAGCGGAAGAGGTCGTGGTCGAGAGCCGTGTTCACCAGCCTGCAGAGGAAGGGGTTAGAGAAACGCTTCGAGATCCAGAAATACGTCAACAAGCCTGAGAGGAGGCAACTCGCATCTGCGCTCGGGCTCTCGGACGCACAGGTAAGCAAACACACGCACGCATTAAACTCACATAGACAAAATGGATATGGGATTTTAATTTACATAAGACAATTCAGATTCATTTAATTTGATTAAAAATCATTAAAACAATCATGCAATATTCCGGGAGCTAACTCTTAATCATTACACGATTCATCGACGGAGAACAAATATAACAATAAAGAAATCAAAAGAACAAGTACAACAAAATATGAGCATAGGAGCGTATCGACAGAGGAAGCGCGAGTCAAGAATAAGGGCAATGACAAATTTAAGGTTAAGAACAACGAAACAAAAATTGATTACCCATAAATTCAGTTTATTAAGTTTTCATTCAATATACAATTTCATGGCGGCAAACACTAACAATACGTGTCATGCTGCATATACTAAATCTAATTTTAACGAATTTAATGAATTTCGATATTCTTAATGAAGCTAAAATTACAAATGCTTATTGCACTAAAACTGGAAACACAAACAAACAATAGAAACAATAGATTATGGATTTTGTTTTAAAAACTATCGTCATCATTGGTGAATTTCGACGCAGAAGAATATGAGACCAAGTACCACAAATATGTGGTTTGTGGCTCACAACTTTTGACAAATTATAAATGATACATCAAGTGAAAGAACATATATTTCTTCAAATGAAGAACCCGATTTTGTTCTCTAATGATATGTCAAATTTGTAATGATCTTTCAAGGTTAAATAAAGGTGAGATATCCCAAAATCTTCAAAATGGCAATGCGCTGTAAAGGTTTAAATCATTATTTCGCTTTTCAATTTACAATGGAATGTCCGTTTCGTTTTGCAGTCAAATTCTGTTTAGAATAAAATCGTGTTGCCAACGTGCAGTCTAAACATTGATCACTTATGCTCTAAAGAGGCTTCGGTAGTATAAATAATTAAACATCGAATTCACAACTTTTTGTGTTCCATTTTCAAAGGTGAAGGTCTGGTTCCAAAACCGGCGGATGAAATGGCGTCACACGCAGCAGTTCAAGCGCGCTCAGGAGGAGCATAAAGACGACGACCACGGCGACGACATCCCGGTTGACGCCGCAGCAGACCGGGCCCTTCGGTCAGACGACGACGAAGATTCTTCCACCACCAACACCATCACCATAGGGAACCCCGAATTTGTGAAGGTTCATGTAAACGGCGAGGACGACGACTGCGGCTCTCCCGTGTATCGTGGGAGGACAGATGACTGCGATGAGTACGCACCTGATTACACACCCGTGGACACGGCGACTGACTACCAGAATATGTGACGATTGTTTTCCGTGGAGAGGCTATATAAAAGGCCTCGCGTAGTCTTTGAAGAGGACCCCGTTGTATTGACAGCATGGACGAAGTGATAAGCCTCCATATCTGGCAGAAACAATCAGAACTTGTTTTCATTCAACAATAAATATTTACCTGGAAGATTTACTCCAAACCATTAAATGAAAATCGTGAGTGAAAAAAACAGGTGATATTCAGAATCACAGTGACTACGTGGACAGTGATCATCGCACACTTGAGGCGAATAAACTGAATTTCAACGTGTTTAAAATCACGTCAGTTCAACAACTGTTTAATGAATAACAATTTTCAGTTTCTTCTTTGACACCGATTATTACTATATTGCGAGTGCTGTCCCTACTAGTACTACAATAACTACAGTACTGTTCTACTACTACTACTCCTACTATTATTATTATTACTACTACTTCTTCTACTACAACTACTACTACTTCTTCTACTACCACCACCACTACTACTTCAACTACATACATGCTATTTCTCCAACTAAGAAGGTTTTAGCAGTTTACAATGTGTTCATACTATATCCTCCCAACATAACGTGACAGTTTAACGCGTTGCCACCCACAAGTCCACTATAACATGTGCCTTCTTTCGTGCGAATAACTGAATGCACAGCTTAATAAGCGTTGCTTTTTTGTAATATATATTGTATTTCAAATGGAGGAAATAAAATCAGATATTTAATCTGTGTTACCACAATAACAATGTCAGTCTCCTTTTGATTCGGTTTTCTTTGCAACATCTTTATTGCCGCGAGGGTATGATTTAATGCTTCCTCTGGTGAAAATTCGACGAAATTCCAATAAATTTTCGCTTTTATTTTACGACAGGGGATAGTCATAACAGTGTTTTTTTTTTATATTAAGCCTGTTAGATATTTGAGAGTTCATCCAATAAAACGGAATCGACATTTCGGATTTCCTTTTTGGGAATGGAATGTCTATCATGTTTATCTTATGTTGTACGTGATCTTGTGAGGTCTTTCACAAGAAGAAAGACATTCGTCCACTGGTGTCAGACACAGCACGAAAGCTACTAGCTAAACAATATGCTGTCCCGTTATGTGTTATGTGCTCTGTCACAGAGGAGCCGTGAACTGTTACAACAAAATCATGTCACGCCAAGCAAATTTAATGAACAAAAACGACATAAATTTGCGATATATCCGGACAGGTATACTGCAGACCACGACTCTGTCTTATAAAGAAAATCGATTGACCTGAATCGATCGCAAACACAATCCCTAATATCTCATGCACAGAGTTAAGATTGATATGAATTTATAAAACAGGGCCCTCGAAATAGGTAATTTAACTCATGATTACAATAAGTTTGTAGTGTAATTTGTGATGAATGACGATTTTGTACCATCTTCTCTATCTGTAACACTTTCCGTTTTATGAGGGTATGTCCCACCCACCCTCTATCGCAAGATGGAACACACACACACACACACGTACATTACATGAATGCAGGCCTAGAACTTAATTACGTTGAAAGATATTCGTCGCGGGGTCTTCTTTACGTAATACGACAAAACGTATCAATAACGTTCTCCAATACTGATTCTGATTGGTTGAATTTAGTACATGTCTACCGAGGCGTGAACGTTGTGAAAATACCGTGATTATTAAGTCGGCCGACATGCACGTTGTTGAAGAAGACCTCACGAGAATGAAGGAACTTAAAGAGAGAATTGTAATGGGTTGCAATTGTCAATTTCGAATTTGATTTTGATTGGTCATCTAAGCAGTACATGTACCTGCAAACCCTTATACGTACAAATTAAAAAAATAACAATTCAATCGATGCTATCGACGCAGGCGTCAAGCTTGCGATCAGATACGAATCAATCATTAGGGCGAACAGAGGATGACATCATTCCATATTTTGCCTGAGAGGCAAATTACAAATTAGTATCCTTTTCCATGCATTATTTGTATTGCATGGTAGGGGAGACCGGGGTGACCGGGGACGCGGGAGAAGTGCGACACCTCCTACATCTAGAAAAGTTTTCAACCAGTCAGCTTACTAGTCTTATCCCCTGATAGACATTTGGTATCACAGTAAAAGCACATGGAAAAAACAGCGCAAGAACTCTGCTGGCAAGATTAATTTAGAATATCATTTTTCACTTCTTTTCCTTCAGTTTTTTGCAGTCAGTGTGAAGTACTTTTTGAATTCATTCGTATAGCTTTAGCAGACACTTAGCATGCTTTATCTAGGCATTGTTAGTCCTAATAATTTGCATTCTAAGTGTTTGCAAAAATTTGCACATTTGTAAAGTTAGCCGCTTTTTTGATTGTTTGTGTGTTGGGGTAAACTGGGACATCACTGTTTCACATCTTACTGTCCCACTTTTCCCAACTGTGTCCCACCTCGCCCCATACTTCTCCCTAGCCGTCCCATTTTACCCAAGCCAATGTCCCACTTCTCCCCGTTCAGATGCTACACAAATATGAGACTTGCAGCAATATTAATTAACAACCCATCGTGTGGCCTAGCATCGGCAGTCTTAAGGTACAAAACATGTGTTCCCAATTCTAAATAAAAGGAAAGTTATAAGAGAAAATTCATCAACTTGCAATTTTTGTCCCACTTCACCCCGGTCTCCCCTACTCTATAATTTCACAAACTCAATCTTTGTGTCGTTTTTCGGGTCCATGCAAACTTTAAAGGAAAGAAAAGAAATTGGTTTGGTTGCAAAAGGTATACACTACCTCCAAATCCCTAAAATATTCCCAGAGCTCTCCTCAATAGGACTTTGGATTTAAAATTAGTTATCTCACGTGGATTTCACATGCTACATTTGTATCTTACTTGTATTGTACACTCTAATCCTTTTGGTCTACGAACAAGGTAACCCTTATTACATCTTTGCAGATCGGGACTATTGCTTTAGGATTTTCAAAGGCTTATATCCGGCACTTTTTCCTGAGTAAGATTTTCTTTATCATGGAAATGATAAAGCCATACACTCGTCATCGTAAATCTAAAATGTACGGTCACGCAGACAAAAAACATAAAATTCGACGTGAGGTTTGCATCATTGAAAAGTCTTCTCATTTTGGTCATCACACGCATTCCGAAACACGAGATCAATGAATGAAATACAATAAGATTACATCCACAAAACGACTTATTCTCCGTTAAAGGTATCACCTTGTGGTTTTTCAATATAATAAATACTTTAATACGTTTTCCCTTCTGGTTCAATGGAAATTGCAAGAATTCACAAAAATGTGACGGTAAACAATGGCGCGAATCCAACTGCAGGTGTACATGTACATTAACCAAAAATGAAAAGAAAAAAGGACATAAGCAATTCAGTGCACAACCCATAGCGGGCTAAGCGATACATATTCCTCCACGTGATATGCATAGCGTTGTGTGAAGGTTCCCTTTCTCAGAAATCTCTTAAGCTCAGGAAAGGAGTCCATCCAGACATCACACATCTTCAGTATAGTCATTGGCATCAACTCTTAATCAAGGAAAGCTAAGTTCGAATCAACCGGATGTTTGTTCTAATGCCGGGGCGGGATTGAGATAGGTGCTGGATGTTAAATGGATATCATTGATATAATTTCAATTATTCGCTGTAATCATTATTCGAACTTATTCCTCGGACAAAATCGATTATATTGAAACAATAACAATGTTTCATATTGTTTTATTTGGCGTTCCATTAAATTAGCCCGGGTTTAGTACACTTTGTGCGTTAGAGTACAAGAGACTTAAAGTTGTGAAAATTGATATGATGGACATATATTTTGCGGGTACAATATATACTTCAAATAGGAGGCGTTTCATGATGGATCTGACCATGCGGTAATTTTACGACCAATTTTACGATAATGCTTCCGTGAAAAGGCTTCTGCGGTTCACAATTTAGAAAACATAATGTAATCCAGATTTACGCTAGATTGCGTTGTTAAACAACAAGTCCATAACACTTTACTACGCGTTGCCATTTACCCTTGAGATGTTACATAACCCATTCAGTAAGAAAAATGAGTTACAGTTCGATATTTCGAAGGTTCGTTTATTCCGAAGGCTAGGAATTGGCTCGTTATTCCGAAGGTTCGTAATTCCGAAACACGTAAATTGCCTATACGTACCTCGATGCTCGTTAGTCCGATAACGACAAAGGGTTCGTTAATCCGAGCATTGTCGCGTAACGTTCGGAATAACGAACCTTCGGAATAACGAGTGCTTCCCGAAAAATTAAGTACACATGCCATTTCTTTTTTTCTAAGAAACACATATATCACACAGCATGACGTATAAAGAATCTGATAAAACAAAGATCTTTCCAGAAAGAAATTATTTTGAAAACATGCTTGTATTTTGTCTTGTCTTTCATCGGGATCGATTGGGGTAATGAGGATGACAATTCCGTGATCTGCATCTTTTTGTTGCGTAAACCCTAGATTAGTCTATTTCGTACTTTCATTAAAAATGATGTTATACTTATTTAAGTATACCCAGCTGTACATCAAAACAAGATGAGCATATTATATCGTCAATTCTGAAGTTGATGAAACCCGTCATATATCTTGATAAATATCCATCAATCCCTTTTCAAGACTCGTCCTAATAAGAAGACCCCCTTTAGGGAATGGATGCAATGCAAGCGAACACATATTCATCTATAAGCAGCGCAAGCCCCCACATTTAGAAGGAGAAAAGCCGTGAATTCTTTCTCTCCAAGCAGGAACTAAATTAAGAGCGACAAACTGGGTATCAATGATGCGCACGAGATGGATCTCCAACGGGAGTCGGTCAAATTGGAGTTGTCGTGGAGTTTGTAACCGAAATCAGCCCAATCATCTCGGTTAGTGCATACCCCGCGGCGGAGAGGGATCATCAAGTCAACAATAATTGATTCTTTAAATATTTGTGTCTCTCTCTGCAGCCATCGCCCGAGGGCGTTTGCGATATTGAATTATGAGGTTTTATGACGCTGTCAAGCAGCGGAGCTTTCAACATCATCATGTAACGTGCACTGGATTGGTAAGGGATGGGGTGGGGGTGGGGGCGGGGGCATTGCTGTTGATGACAAAATCAAGAATAAACAGGTGGGGAGGGGTGGTAATCAGTGTGAATATAGAGTCTACACAAAATAAACTCAATTCTTCACGGTACACAATCAATATAAATTTCGTTGACTATGACTTATTCGTGTTTTTATTCAAAAGTATTTTTTAAAATGTTTGCGAAACGTGAGAGTCACCCCACCCTCAGAAGATCGTTGCGGATAATGGGAACCAGAAGGGGGAGGCTGGGGTGGTGGTGGTGTTAAGAGAGGCAAAGGATGTGACAGATAACACACACTCTTACAAGGCATGATGAGCGCACAGTCACAATATAGGGAGGGTGAGGGTAAGGGGTGGACGAAGGGGGCGTGGCAGAGGAGCACAATGGGCCTTGCTATCCGACTGCCAAAATAGAAACGTGAGGGTCACTCTATACCCACTGCCGACATCCGATATTCCGCTAGCACTCAGCAGAAAATATTCTATTTGGAGCACAACCGGCGGATGGGGAATATTCCGCGTCAGACAATAGCAGTAAATCGTCGAGAGCGTGATATTGGAGCTTTAAATTCCACCCGTCATGAGGCAATAATTCAAGGATAAATGCAGACCTACTTCAGCGAAGACCTCTTTTAATCTGGAAATTATGGCAGTTATTGTAGAATAACATCATAAGGATTGGAAGATCTCGAATTCACGGAAAAACATATAATCTGACGTAGAGTGCCTTTATAAATGAAAGGAGAATAAAACATTGTGTGTGTGCGTGTGTGTGTGTATGTGTGTGTCTGTGTGTGTGTGAAGAAGAAAGTATGGTACATAATACATCCATACTCCTTATAACGAAAATATCGTTGTATCACTACGATAAATTCTTTTTCATAATTGCAATTACATCAAGGTAATTAATATTTAAATAATGGGATGTGGAGTAAGAGTCTACACCCAAATCAATCCATATCTTTTCAAATCAACCCCAATCTTTTCTTGTGCATGGTTTCTTCCATAACCCCGTTTCATTTCGTTCCTTCTCAAATTGCTCAGGAAAGAGGAAGACAGCGGTGAAATGCATAAACCACGATTCACCCAAGCCCTTATATATGACAACGCTCAATGAACATAATGTGTGAAAGGTCATTATCCAACAACTACAACAAAAAGACGGCCAAAAGTGTTAGGACAACTTAATAGTTTATTCATTCTTAATTGCGCTACATCTACAAGAGAGTGATTTACATGCAAACTTTGTTTTTAACCAAAATACTATTAATACACAACAAAGGCATAACTACATTCATATACATTATACACAGAACAGTTCAGTGTTTTCCAAACATTTAAACAGCAGATACAACAAATTGGTCACATATTCTGCAAGACATATGACACAACTGCAATATGATTACATATGTAAATTTGCAAACGTGGAATTTGTGTTACGGAAACAAGTTAACAGCTTACATCTTTAGTGTATTACTAGTAAGTACACAGTCAACATGTCGTTGAGATATACGTTTAAAACAAATTGATACAATTATGTTAAACACTTCTATATTCAAATGATTATACATGTGGTAGAGTTTTCAGAGAGACATTTTTGTTTTATATAATATCAATAGAACAACCCATTGGTAATAGGATGTAAAATTTTAGCTGCCGTATAGTGTATGACCCTTTTTACATGGAACATTTGGCACCGTCGTTCATTCTCGGTGTCATAATATTCGCACGCAAAACACAGGGCACGTGTCATATGAACTAAATCATTCTCACACATTACATTCAGCCTTCAAAGTTACGATGAGAATTCTAGGAACAAAATGGGTATCGGCTCGTGAAAGAGCAATGAAATCTTGGAAATCAATCTCGCCCTAGTTCTCTCCTTCCATAATGTAATAATGTAATTGATACATAACAGTTCTTAGCAAATGCATTGTCCTTTGAATTCATGATTACGAATGAAGTCGCTTCATGTATGCATATGTTTTTGTTCCATTCCTATTCTTTTGTGAATACTGCACTATTCGTCACGGAGATAACAAACAATAAGACAACTTTACAAAGCCTAGGTCTTGCAATGAGCACATTTATATGTTATCCTAATTACCTCTGCTATAATTATTGTACTAAGAAGTGAGGAAATATACATGTATATCAATCAAACGTCTCATAACAAAATGCCCCAAATATGCAAGTTTTATATACAAGTAAGCCACTGTGCGTGATTGTAATCACATACAAATAAATCATTATTACATCAAGGCAGGGACCTAATAGAATTTAAGATGCATATATTATCACAACATTTGTTTTTCACCCTCCATTTTTAATGTTATCATTTGAATACCACTTCTGTAGTCTGCATTTTGGAGAGAATTTTCCCACTGGATAAACAAAACAAAAAGAAATGAGAAAAAAAAAAGAGCCAGTACCCATCAAATAAAATCAAGGGAAAGTTCTACACGATCATGTATAAACTTATTTAACAAAATAGACAAATATTTCTTTCCAGTAAAGCGAATAGAAGGTAGATTATACGACCATTAAGTGCCTCATATTATAAGCTAAACATGCATTTAAAGATACCATAGAGAAAGAGATGAGAATCCAGTCATTCAACTTTATACAGAGAAATATTCACGAAAGCTGAAACAAGAGTAGAACTCAATATCTATATTGTACTGCATTGCAAACTCTCGGAGCATGTTTCACTTTTTGGAGGTAGACATGAATCCACTTGATAATGAGAATGGAACATGTACATGTATGTAACGTCTCTATGTATCAGCTAAGGCTTACATGCTGTACAATTTTGCTATTCTTTTGTTTTAATACGGGAAACCCCCCATAATGGTTCCATGATTACAAATACATGCACACAAAATCATGCCATCTCCTTATATCTTATGTATGTAACATACTTTTCTTGTTTGAAGTTATAAAAAGTGGTTAAAAAATAATATCACAGGTGATGAAAACAGAGAGATGTCTAATGGTATTAAGATTCTTTTATTCAATACTGTATGAATCAATTCTTGCTTCCTTAGAGACCCAAACTTTCAGACATTCATTGCATTATGATATGTCATCAGAACTCTGAACTACTGCATATCATTAAGTTATTGGTAATCACTGAGCTCAAACATAAACCATCTTAAAGGGACAAGCGCGTTGTGGTACCTGGGGGGGGGGGGGGGGGGGGGGGGGAGGGGGGGGGGGAGGGGGGGGGGGGGTGAGGATCATGAAGCTGATTGTGAATTTATTTGCCAAACTCTTTTTCTTCCAAAGTTTCCACACTATCTTCATTTTGAAGATCATTTGGAGTTGATATTTTCCTGGGGCCATACTCATGAAACCTTTCGAGCCTAGTTGGTCACGAAAAATGCATGTAGCTGAATGCACTTTAGTAACGAACTAGGCTTAGTGAGGTTTAATGAATATGGCCCAAGGCCTGGTGTCCAGAAATCAAAGAAGATTGGGACATGGTCACACCAGATTGGCACTCTGTTGATGATGGGTCCTGTAGTCTCTTCCACTACTACCCCTCACCTTTAACCCCACTTTCACTGGGCTTTTTGTGAGAGAGCAGGTTTTCACTGGGGAGAGGGTGTCATTTTGACCCCCCCCCCCCCCCCCGCCCCCCACCCAGTTAGAATAGGGTCACAAACTACATGTATATTGTTCATAAAATGGGATAATTTCATTTGAAATAAGTCTGATATATTCCTACAAAATTATTACCCCCTGCATAGGAAGTAGCTTGCAAAAATGTCCTAATTTTGTAGAAGCAAAATATCACCTTTATATGCACACATGGAAAGTAAACATTCAGATTGAATACAAGCGACAAAATAACTAGACAATGTGTATCATGGTATCACAGGAACCTCTAATATTACGTAATAATGGTGCATAAAAAGCCACCAATATCAGTGATACATCCTTCTCTCCTTAATCATTTAATGCTTCCTTTTTTTTAATCCATGTGGAATAAAAGTTGTGAATTTAATGACCATTCACATAATGATTTCACAGTGTAATCCTACAAAAAAACACATGCCCGCTTGCCCACGGAGATGCAGTACATATAATGCAATCATTTAAGAGTAATATACAAAACAAATGGACTCACATATATTAAAAATTCAGATTAATGTACGTCTTTTGGAGCTCAATATATACATGCTTCTTTACATCTACCATTTTGTACTTGATCTATAACCGTAATTATGATTTTTCATAAATAGTGAACTTCAAGAATATCTCTTAAGCAGATAAAGTGAATTCATACAATGATTAAATCATGGCTCAGGTAGTCTCATAACATTAAATCACACATCAGGTATCATTATCAGCTACATTACATAATACCATAACTAGATAAACATGAAGAAATTGCTTCATCACATGTGGTGGTGTAAACACTTACCAGTATTTGTAATGAAAAAATGCACCAATAAAAATGTTCTGCAAAGATAAACAGTGAGTAAAGAATCTGAGGAGCCGTCATGTGTCCATAGATATGTATCGTGGCCACTTTTACACCCATTATAACACATCTAAACACAACTCTTTATCAATCATTATGTCCTCCTAGAATTCAGTAGAGATTTTATTTATTGGGGTTTGAAGTACACATTAACAAGGGTAACTATTTGGGTGTGGACATTTTTGGCCACCAAAAGCAAAGGGGCAATTATCCACGCTGCAACTTGTTACACTCTTTTGAGTTGCAACCAATAGTTGACCACATGGAGCAGCAAAGAACACACTGAGAACAATCAAGACTGCTTCCCGAACACTGCCGCCATTAGGTGCATTTCAGTAAGCAAGCACAGGCAATATCGACTAGACAGATCGGTGCATTACAGATAAGATTGAGGTAAAAACAGCAAAGGAATACAATTATCCAACACAAAGGCTGTACACTGCCACTGATCTTTAATGATCGAGCCCCCGTAACTCTTTGCGTGCCAAATGTACCTGTTTTCACAACTAATACACATACGTCCTAAAGAGCAGCAAGTTATCTGGCATACACGTACAAAGGATTAATAGCTACTGGGCGATTCCATGGGTTGGGGGCAATTTTTGTTACATACCACAACTTCAAATCCATATCTTTTTCAAACTAGGCAAATATAGTCCAATAATGTCATGAGCAAAAAAATGGGGTCCCATCCAGCATTATTTCGCGAAGTCAGACCATGGCATATTGCAATTTGACTTTCTTGTCCATGTAAAAACAATATGATGTCCATGTAACGGTGGCAGATTTGTGTATGCCTGTTGCTTCAAATCCATAAAAGATTTCCAATTTTAATGTCTATTACTGAAAAAAGAGAGCAATTTTTCATTGACAGCTCAAAACTTAAAACCACATCTGAATGGATCTTCATGGTGAACTGCAAAGGTTGATACTTCCGTTACATGGACTTTGCATGAAAACTTTGCCCCAACCCCATGGAATGATCCTACTCCAAGGAGGACAGAGCGACCACGAGATGTCCAGAGGGACCTCAATGCCCCTTAGAATGCCATTGCAGGGGAACAAATCAAATATGATTTGCGGGGGCTATTTTTCAAGATTGTCATGTCATGAAACGGACACTCAACTATGTTGTGCAGTGCATCCTATGAGGATTTGTATAAATATTTTACAGGGGCTCTTTATGGCATTATGTGGGCTAAATCTTTACCAGCTAAATATTTACTTTACAAGCCATCGGCTTCCTAGTGATACCTTGAATTCATTGTTTATGAAAATTGCTCATTTTATATGTTAAATGAATAATGAATTTAATTGAATTGAAATTGTCCCAAGCCAATGTGCATGTTTTCTCACTCTGCCACTACTTGGTGTTTCAAGTAGCATCACGGATGAAGACTCCAGTTTATGGCCCATCAATGATCAAAGGAACTGCTACAGATGAGTCTCTTGACAACAGTGGAGTGGAACATGTGGTCTTGAACTTGGACTAACAAGGGATTGATGGATTGCAGGTTCTTGCTTAGGTGACTGGCCTGTTAGCTCACCTTTCCTGACACACAAAAACTTCCCTGATATCCCATCGTAGGACTAAGATTTTCTATTCCATTTGGGCTCCATCAATTTAAACTAAATCAATTTGTGTGCAGCATGCTTGACAACCCCCGTAACTATGGTAACTGTAGAGAAACAAACAGGTCAAGATAGACCTAAGACGTGTTTACCAGGAAACTGTTAACCTGATGCGGTGTGGAGTCTGCCTACTTTGTTCTCAGGCCGGCATCGATGGCTGGGTGCCTGCAAGTGCTGCTTGAGGCCTTCTGCTTGTGATACTTCTCAGAGCCCTTGGGGTCAGGCTTGTACCAGAGGATGGGAGCGTGTCCCAACATGACAAATGCTTCTACTCTTCATTTTCCTCGCAAATCAAAACTGCTTAAAGTTTATTTACACATAGAATATTAATTTACATTATGATCCCTCTCTTGTCGAATTCTCGTGCCACTGATGAAGCCAGCGTTGATGATTCTGTATAAAAGAGAAAGGAGAGACAGAGAAATTTGTGGATAAGTGTTTAGTCAAACATATCTGCTTGGCCTCTTCAACACCCTTTACCCCCTCTTCTTACAAAAAAAAATAAAAATAAAAAATAACAATGAAGGAACTTGAAGGGGAACTTAAAGCCACTAAAAACACAGAATGATTCAAAAACATACACAAGAGAAGTAGGTTGTGCAAGTTACAGAAAATACATATGAATGATACAAATAATGATTATGTTTTCAAACACTAATCACTGGAATGTTGAATTGTGCAGTAGATCTGTCCACATCTACTATCTACTATCTTGTTTATGTAATAATGTTAATGACATACAAAAAGTAGCCTGAATATTACATCACTTATATGCGGCCATTGAGTGTATATTAACGGTATGTAGGTCTATAGGACAAAAGACAGATTACCCCATGAAAACTTGGGAGGGCTTTTAATCACAATTTCATAGTTGCTGGCTTCTTTTTTCCTTGGAAACTTAAAGACAGACGATGCATATTTCTTGATGCAGTGAACACATCGTAGATGCACAAAAATTTCCTCAATGTTGTTTGTTTTACAATCAACACATTCAACATATCCCAAATGTGGCAAGATGGGAAAGTAAAATTTAATCACAATTGCTCAACCAGGTGACTTGTTTTCTTTGCTTATTTTCAAACAGATTGATAAACCAATCTCATTTCTATGAAAAAAAAAGATTACATCCGGTGATTATTGTACACAATACTCACTTCCTCACAGACAAGGTAGCCTTTTGAAGGTCAAAACAACTTCTTTTGTAAATAACAAATGGAAGAAAATAGAACTGGAAACTGACTGTAAGCCAAATTATAGTGAATTGTGACTTAAGTTGTGTGTGTGTCCCTCTGTTAATTCAAAATATTTTTTTCTGTGATTTTCCAATTAATAGAGACATAATTTTCTCCAACCATTCTTGAATTGCTCCCAGATTGTCCCGGGGGGGGGGGGGGAGTATTATTTTTTTATTGGTATTTATTATTGCATTTTTAAAACTTTTTTGATCTGCAATTTGTTCTTTGCTGCATGCCTTCGCATACACGTGTTTTGCGTGATATCCCTTTGTTGGTCCAGCTGTGGCACATGGTGGACCAATGATGGCCAATTCGATGAGCCGAGCAAAGCACAGGGAATCGAATTCGGACTTGACGTGCGCACAGTTTGAACCATCCCTTAGGAATAATGTGGTCACGCACATGTGTAGTATCAATAAAGCCTCCGCATTATTTTGTGCGATAACATTTAAGACGGGTCAATTTGTTTCGCCATTTTCGTGAAACTGATAGTCAGATCGCCTTAGAAATTTCACAGAGTTTGTATTGGAATAATGTAACAGTAATGTAACAGTAAAGATTTGAATTATTGTTCTTGAAACTGAGAAAGGCAAAGTCCTAAATGTTTAGCCATTCTTGTGAAACCTTAAGTCAGTGTGTATTGAAATATTGTGAACAAATTCCAATGTAGACTGTACGGATTTAAAGTACAATATTGTGCCCATGGCCAGGCTTATTTATCAGCACTATGAAACGATCAGAACGTGTATATATACATACATGTACAATCCATTCAAAGTATCCATTTAAATCAGCATGAAGGATACATCATCATAAACAGGAAAAGTGAAAATTCCAGCCTGCGAAGTTGCAGCACTATTCCATTGTAGTTAACAACGGGTGGCAGTCTTGGGATTCGGGGGTCTAAATTAATGTTGGTTGTTAACTGGAGTCTAGGGTCAGGGTTAGGGTTAAGATGTCTTAACCCTAACCCTGGTCTAACCTGAAGTTAGCAACCAAAAATAATTTAGACTCCTACAACTCAGTTTTGCCCAGCGGGTTATCTGCTAGTAATAATGATCAAACATTTTTGTATAGCGCATAACACATAGCATAAGTGCATGTCTCTGCACACTTAACAGAATAGAAAACACAAGGAATAGAAATGGTGCACTGTATTTCTTTGTGTGTTTGTATCAAAAAGTTCTTAGGGTGAGGGAATGGGGGTAGGAGTGAAATGACTATTGAAAAAGAAACACTACCGATAGGAAAACATAGTTCTGAAACTCTAAACTCTTGCCCCTCCCCCTTTCCCCTTCTACACGCATCCTCACAATCAAACAAAATAAATCTTCTAGTTGTCACTGAGGTTTACAGTGTTTTTCGAAGAAAAAACATAAAAGTTAATTGCCTCATCATTAGAACGCATGAGGAAGTACACGCCATGGCCTCACAAATGCTCTCATCTTTCTCACGATAGTCTACCAGTGGGAGCATACTGGTAGGCGGGAGACTACTGAGTAACAAAACGCCAAGGATTATTCCCTTGTACTTTCAAGTTAAGAAGTGCAATTCTGCCCTACTTTGACAAAAGGAAGCAACTAACAAAAGATACTTTTCTGGTAAATGAACGAAATGAAGTTGTCACTTGCATTGGCATCAGTGCAACACCACATCATGTTAGATTGAATATCTCGCAGCAAGAGTAATATTTCCTGTCCAGATTATGTCTGTATGTCGGGAATGCTGGGTACAATCTTAGAGTACCAATAACTCAGATTTGAGTAATTTGTCACTTGCTTCCTTTCGCCAGAGTTGGGTAGAACTGTACTAAGCATTTTAACACCAATGAAAGGATACAACACAATTCGGGAAATTAAACATTATGTAGATCATGCAACCACAATTTTATGTCCATGATTTGAAATCAAACCTTACAGAGGGGGTATCCCCTTTAGCAAAACAAGAAACAAGTCGGTACAACATTGCATGAACCACAGGTACACAATTTTGGTCCATTTTTTTATTATTATTTTTTTTTTTTACAAAAATGAATCAATGAAATAAAATTGAAATTCAGCCTTCAAAACCTATTAATTCGCAGTTTCCAACTTAGGCTTGGCTTCTTGTCAAATGATAGATAAAGTTTGACTTATCCATGTAATCTGACAGTTCTCTGTGTACCTGGATAATCATATCTCTCTTCTCTTATCTCAAAACTGACAATGACTGTCCATCTTAATGGTATTGGTCTTATAGGGTTGTTTTACTTGTGTTATTTTGTTAGTCCAAGGGTCTGTATGTATTAGACTATATGTTTAGATGACCTGTCCGAAAATCCATAAAAAAATGTAAAGGTTCATATCATCCTATCAAAAATCCCTGTGGAGTTACTATATTCTGAGAGAAGTTCTTTGACAGTATTTGCTTCTATATACTGTGGTCTTTACATAACTCTATATTTGAGGCTTGCAAACGAAACACACAGCTTTTTCATCATCATCATCATCATCATCATCTCTTCGCTTGATGAATTCCATGTACGCGTAATCAAATTCGCCCAAAATTTGAAGCAGATCAGCAGTAATTAACCACTTCTTTCCTTTTGCCTGATTAAGATAATATTTCTCAATGTTTCCTTTAGAAATTAGATAATATAATCCTGTAGTCTACATCTGGACCAACTATCAATCGTTTTCTCCACCAGCCTGGGCAATGACAACTGTTCAGTGACGTTTCAAAGTTCTACATTTCTATCAATTTGTCCTTATGTCTCATGACATACATATGTATATTTAGTAATTTCTGTAAAAAAATGTTTTGGGCAGCTAATTGTAAATTCCTTTCACTTCTCATGAACACTCCACTTCAGTAATACAATGCGTAAGGTATGCTAATAACTCTGCTATTGTTGTATGCCTATGGGATTGGGTATCACATTCTTAACCTTATTCAAGGTCAATGAAGGTAGTGTTGCCTAAAGCTCTACAATATTTGTAACTGATGGTAACTACCATGGCAATAGCTGCAATGCTCTGAATTCATTGGCTGTCTCAGTTTGGTTCAGTGGTTATTCTAAAATGGTTGCTAGAAATGTTATCATTTCCTCAAAATAAATGCTAAGTTGCATGCTCCTCTAGCAGAACATGTAATCTAATATGCAAATCTTCATGCACACATACACGCACAGTGACAAAGACAGGGGTGATCTCTTAAAAAATATTATAAAGTAAAATACTATTTTTCCTGGATGGTTGACTTTAAATGCAATGTCTGTCAGTGATGAGACATGGAACTAATTACAAACTGAGAACCAATATCTGTACTCCTCAAATTTATTGCTTTAGGTCAGTCAGCATTAATGTCATTGATGTGGACTGATTAGTCTCAAAAGTATATTTGAGAGGTAAAAAGTACGAAGAATTCAGCAGAACAACAAGTTTCCTCACCACAAACTTGCCCCAACAGATATAAAAATAATTCTCACCTGCTCAGAGTAGTTAACTTAAAATCGTGTCGGCTCGCTAGATGTACTTTGTCTGGTTGAGGGCCCGGTCGGCGTAGTTGTCGTCGGTGATCTTGGCCCAGTCCGTGGCGGTCTGCCCAATCACGAAACCAAGGGCCCGCATTCGCTCCTGCTCTCTGCGCTCCTCGATATCAGCCCAGCGAACCTGAGGGAGAGGGGGGCAAGAGTAGTGGGGAAGGTGAAATGTTAGCATTGTCGTAATGACACGATGTGCTTGAACAGAAAAAAAGGGGAAAACAACCTTGCACAGGCTTCGTTTCAAGTCTGACGCCACAGAACGCAACAACCTAAACTACTCTATGAATTACAAACTGTGAGGGAGATATTTTTTTATGGGGCACTTAAGATAATTTAGGGCAGTGCAGACTGAGGCTAATGGGCTTTCTTACTCACTGCTGTAGCTTTGAGTGCAGACATATGCGACTTAGTCAAATACTGTTTGTGGACTTTTGCGGACATTAATATTTGAAAAGAAAGATATGCCTCATCACAACACTTTCCAAATAGAGCAATATTTGGTCATAAACTACAAGTAAATGTATTCAATTTGAAGCATTTCTACTCATCTGTAAGCTAAATTACATCTTAGCCAATGAAACTACCTCTTGAGAAATGAGAAGACAGGTCACTCTTTGTTTCTAGTGAATGACAGGATGAATGATAATTTTGACCCTCATACCACAGTATAAAGAAATGCCTTGAACACAGCTTACATCTTACAATCATTAGAGTCAACTAATTTAAGACAGGGACAGGCATCTCCATGAATTCGAGAACATGAAAGAATTGAATTGCAATGGCTGAAAAGACATGCCTGCAACCCCCCCCCCCCCCCCCCCCCGCTCAGTGCACTTTGCATGAAAACGATGCAATTATTAGTTACAATGTCAGAGCAAACAAGGAAGAATGTCCTGCCCAAAGATACTGTCAACTCAATGTTGACATACAGCACGACACCTTCTTAAAACATACAACATAAAGTAAAGTAATAAATTGATCCAAGTTTCCTCAAGGAAACTCGCTATTACCAGAACTCTGCTGAAATTAAACTTCCTCTGCTTCGAGTTTGATGAAGAGAAGACGCTGAAGTCAGTATCCAATACTGTACTTCAGTAACGTTATTGACTACCGTCTTCACTTTTGCCGTGATACGAAATTTGCGGGTATATATTTTGCGGTAAAAATGCTACGCTCTGCTGTATGCACATGCAAACTTCATCATACAAATGGATCTCTGTCTTTATGCAACAATTTGCAGTGTACTTATCCAAATATATGGATGAGCACACAAATTGAGAAAAACACTAATTGGTCGGAAATATACGACAGGTAGCATCGGGTACCAGTTTAAACTGCCACGGAGGGCTCTCACCAGAGTATGTACAACGTATGTACAGCTCATGCACATTTATTTGGCAGAATATGTTTTGTGGCAACATATGCACGCATGGAATGCTTGCAAGCATCGAACCACTTGCGCTCGCAAGTTGGCCCTTTCTGCACGCGGTCTTCTAATCACGGTTAGCACAGCCCCATCGCCATGTCAGGAGGTCGGTACGTAGTGGCTGATTCACACAGGTTTGTGTCAACCAGCAGTCATCCGTTGACACAAAGCTGCGCACATAACCCTTTTCACAATCATTGTCCAACTGTGCATTTATCCTCTCAAATAATGATTCTTTACGTATCTTCTGAAGTAATCCCATGGCCGGTCATCATACATGGACTCTACTCCGTGCTCTGCCTTACGCCTCCAAAATTGGATTCCGCTGTCTGGGAGAGACACGCCCACTGATGTAGCTTTACTTGGAATGCACGCCTTTCTGTACCCGAGGCGAGCACCACCTGGGAATTCACACTGGCCAGTCACTCCCACTATGTGCAAGATTGACCCCACCAAGGTCAAACAAACTAAGGGTTGACACAACATCAGACTACACAAGAACACTACCTTCATAGAAAGACCACTAGTCATGCAAAAAGTGTTGTTTCTTTCGAAAAGTGTTTCTCATTGAAACATGTACTGTCGTAACCTGTACATGAAGACCACCTGCTTATAAGGACCACATTTCTTGTGTGTCCTTTATGAGTGGTCTTTATATACATAGGTTTGACTGCATGTGTTGTGGTGTAGACTTACTCTCTTCTGTCCCGGCATGGCTGGTCTGGTGACCACATCCAGATCATCTCCTAGGGACATGTAGTCCTGCATGGACTGGTACTGCTCTTTAGTCTTGTACTTCCGGATCCCATCCAGCACATCTACACAGAAAACACATGGAGGAAAAGCAAAAAATGACTAATCATTGAAAAAAAATTACACAAGGGCTTGCAGTGCATTTACACAGATCACACATTGACGATAAGCAACAAATAACTTATTAAAAAAATACCACAAGGGCTTGCAGCGCATCTACACATATAACACATTGACGAAAAGCAACAAATAACTTATTAAAAAAATACCACAAGGGCTTGCAGTGCATCTACACATATAAAACATTGAGGTAAAGCAACGAATAACAAATCATTGAAAAAAATAACACAAGGGCTTGCAGTGCATCTACACATACAGTTGGCTGCAAAATTATTCAACCCCCCTCTCATTTTTGACATTCTGTCATAATGAATAATATTGCAGCAGCAGATTGCTACTAAACCATTAAGATAGTTAGCAGACAATTAATTACTAAAGAATACCGGAGAAAAAAATCAAATTTTACTGCATAGGTCATCTGAAATTGCAATTTGCGCCCAAAAAGCATGTTGCAAAATTATTCAACCTCCTATTTTACACACAAGAAACAAATGCACAAATAATGACAATTTAAAAGCCAGTGCACATATTCTGAGGTGAATGCTGATTTTATTTATCCTCCGCCTGAAACTGGAATTCATTATGACAGAATGTCAAAAATGAGAGGGGGGGTTGAATAATTTTGCTGCCAACTGTGTAACACACTGAGGAAGAGCAACAAATAACTTATTATTAAAAAATAACAAGGGGTTGCGGCCCCTTTGCTTCTGTGATTAACAAAATGGAACCTGGCAACGATTATTTTGCCTCACAGGGTATAATGCAGAACATCAATCAGCATACTTATTTCATGAAAAGCAAAATGGCCAGCTTTTTTCCTACGGTAAGAGTACCATGTACTAGACTTATATAAAACATTGCATACTAGCTGAGCACGGAAATTGCAGGGGCCATTCTGCAAACCAGACACTACTTAAAGTACACACAAAATCATGTGATGCAGTATACCCTTTGACAAAGAGAAAATTACATTTTCGCAGAGGACTTCTTATTATGAGCGGGAGCTATTTGTGGGGTGATTTGATTAACCTTTATTTTGCCAGGCCTTGAAAACCTCTTTGACTTTCATGCCAATGGTATTGAGAGAGTTATGGCCAGTAAACATTTCCACTTCTACCTCGTACCTTTAAGGGATGCAGCATGGTGTGTGGCAAATCTTGAGAAACGGAGAGAGCCTGAATGAATGTGTCTTTGTGGAATGAACACAGTATTGACGGTGCAGTGCATGGGCAAGCAAAACAATACAGTTTGAGGCACATTTCATAGCTAGCTATTATAATTTTTACTCACTAAGCTTTTCTTCTGTTGCTTGGTCCCACTTGCTCTTCATCATGTCGCCCTGGAATACAGAAATAACATAGAAATTAGTATAAATGCTGACAGATCTTTTAATATATTCAATAATAATCAATGGTTGGGCAGAATCCTTGGAGGAACAACATTTACAAACAAATTATAAACAAATTTTAAATATCGATAAGAATGATGTAGTAGTAATAGGAGATTTTAATTATAATATATCATACCTAGTCATGATATAAATTTGTCAGTCATATCATGTACCTAATCATTGCTTTAAGATTGATTAATTACATTTTCTTTGAAATATATCATTGATTGTTGAAATTTCATATCTACAGCTTTATCTGAGATACAGATTAGATCTATTTCTATTTCAAAATGCAGTGAAAACCTACTTTCTCTTTGTCTTACTTTATCATTTCCTTAAGTTTGGTCATGTCCATGTACACGAATGATTAAACCAAATTTGGCATTATAAAATATAAACAATGCCAATGGCATCTTTTGTTGTGGGGGCTCCTGCTTTCCATCCACAATTGAAAGAAAAAAAATAACCATCATAATAATGGTTGTTTTGGGAAAAGTAAAGTAAAGTAAAACACAGACTGGAATTATCTTTTATAGAGTTGTCTACTTTGTTTTATATGAAAGTAACATAAAATATCATATACATGTATTTCTTGAAGCAACATCATATGACACATCCACAACATATACTTCTCATATAACAGGTGTCTGCATACATGTACCTAACAACATTCAAATATACGCCCACTTTCAGAAACTATGTATTTCTGTGCTAAATACACATTACAGACTCTCTATGGGGCAGATATTGTCTAGTTGTAGGATTCAAGATGTAATTCATACTGTAAGATTATTAGTGTTAAACATTTCTCCTTCACAACTGTGAGGGAATGAGAATCATGTATAATATGTAAACTGAAGTATGACGTTGACCCACCGCGTTACCTTCCACTGATCATGTCAAAGTGTCTCTGAAAAATTTCCTCCGAACACATCTGGGCATCACACACCTGTGTGCTATTTAATTGCGAAGCGCGTGCTATTTTACCGTGAAGCCGATGAACCATCGAGCTATCGAACACCGCGGCGCAAAATCTACCCTCAAAGTGTGAATGTGCGTTTGTTTCCATTGCATTTCAGAAATATTGAGGGGAAAGTTAGCACATCCATGTTTGCACGAGGTTGAATATTTATGCAATGTACAATGTTTGTTTCCATTACATTTCAGAAATGATGAGGGAAAAGATTATAGATAGCACATCCATCTTTGCATGAGGTACAATATCTATGCAATACATTATACATTTCATATCAATGTTGCTGCTTACACTAGTTAATCAACTAAACAATTCTGAACCCTCTGTGCTTGTAACAGCATTTCTGGAAAACAGATGGTAT
The DNA here is from genome assembly GCA_963669155.1 of Arbacia lixula. Taxonomy (NCBI): domain Eukaryota; kingdom Metazoa; phylum Echinodermata; class Echinoidea; order Arbacioida; family Arbaciidae; genus Arbacia; species Arbacia lixula. Next base: position 32,677,194 of record OZ022577.1, on the reverse strand, counting down.
ATATATAAAATACTTTTGTAATACCATACATCATTAATAAGACTTAGGTCAAATTGACATCTACTGCATATATCAAGTGCTACAAAAATTAACAAAAAACAATATTCTACAGATGTGTGTATCTAAAAGTGTAGTCTAATTTCCATATAACCATCCAGTTTGCGGCTTTTATATTTCTTCATACAGGAGAAAAACGCTAATCACAACGGGATTTTTAATAAAAATGAGAAATATCAGAGTAGGAGATTGGCAAGTTTGAGGAAAATTAAATGAATGTCATAATAAAAGTGATAATTATTTGGACTGACAAATAACTAGTTAGCCGCCAATTCCTACATAGTCACTTACACTTGTCTGTTGGTGACTAATAGACCATTTTAGTTATGTATGCAAATCTTATTCATGTAGTTCAAACAATTCGTTTCTAATGGTAACCCCAAAGCTTGTCCGTGGTTTGTCCAAGTATTAATAGCTAACAGATTCATCCATTGAAACTGAATCACCAAATGCAGGTGAATGTAATTACACATCACCGGGCAGTTAGGAGAAAGTTGTAAATACATTACGAAAATGGCTTATTGGGCATTGTCTTGTTTTATGTACTGTGTAGAAGGACAGGTCTGCAGCATAATTATGTCACAAACAGGCATTTCAGAGAGATACCACTAACATGTGGCTAGCTCTGTGGGACCACTGGAGCTACTTACAATCTTCTTTTAACATTGTCTGATTTTTCTTCACTTTCCTGAAATGCTCATACCTTAATTTATCTTCATTGTGTCATTTCATGCAAATTAAGTCGTGAGCAGGGTTTCACTCCCTTTCAAATCACTAAGACAGAATAGGTACCTTTGTTTTTGTAACATTGCAAAAAAGAAATAGCTTATCATCGACCAAACACTTTTAAGAATACTACTAATAAAACAATATAAAAATAAAATAATAATAACATTAATAATGACAATAGTAATAATGACTAACAATATCACAAATAAAGTCTTCTGAGAAGTAGAGCACAATGTAAAAAAACATCATTAGTGTAAGTCTTATAAACTAATACAACCAAATATTTAAGAAATACATCAGGTTGAGCCAGATTAGGTCATGGAGTTTCTAGATCCTAAATATGCCTTATGGGGCAAGATGGCAAGATACAGTATTATAGACTTAATACCGATAATAGTAATAGTGACAATCCTATTAATAATAATAATAATAACACATAACATAATAGTAAAATACTTTGAGTACTAGTTCACACTAATGAAGCACAATAATAAAACTTATCATTATTGTCAGTATAATCACTCATACATTAAATACACCTAGAGATACATGTAGATCAAGTTGACCCTGACTAGGGCATAATCCTAAATAAGCCATGCTAAACAAAGAATGTGTAAAGAATTAACTCTATCAATAAATATTGGTATTATTAGTGTAAACACAACAAGTTTAAATGCAGAGGGGTATTTTAGTTCTGTACGTGGATAGAGTATTCTACACAGTAAACACCATATCAATACTAGCTATGATGTAAAGTTGAAAAGATGCATTAGAATTCACAGTCACATTCTTTGAACAGTTCTATGCTAAAAACAATGAAATCAATTTGATTATTCAATTAATACTTAATTCAAAAGGAAGATTATAAACATCGATTTACAGGACCTGATTCATGATGAGACACAATCATCTGAAGGAACCGCTTCAGATTTCCATCGTTTTTGTGAACATTACTTTAGTTTGTAAAACAAAGCAATTACAAGCCTAAATTTCTGAATATATTCATGAGCTTTAAATGATTAATTCTCTCTGAAATTTTGTTTCGCTGTGCTAATTCATATTTTGAAAGCATCATATATTCTGCCAATACACATTATATCGGTTGAAAATGTAAAGCCCTTTTATAATGCAAGATCAATGCTTACACTACAAAAATATTGCTTTTATAAATAGTAATCCAACAACATTCTAGGCCTTATGTCATGGATGGCTACCTAGTCTAGACTCAGATCAAGATAATGTGAGTGTAACTATTTCAGAAGGAAAGAACTGAACAAGTTTTAACTGATTAACAAGCCTTAATTTACAACTTTATTGTGGATTAAAAAATACTCTTACCTGTAATTAAATCAATAATTTCATTTTGTATACATAAAAATCGTCTTATAAGAAATGATTGCAATCATCAGTTTACATACCTCTTGTCCATAAGTCTCTCATTTCTAAGTGCTGGCATGCTCAGCATTATTCAAAGCAATTCATGGTGGCTGCATTTGCTTTCTGGTCGATTGTCAACTTTTTGGTCAACTCAATATATCCAACATAGTAATTCATATTCCTATGAACTTAAATGCATTTTCACATCAATGATCTATTCCATTATAGTGATAATACCTTTGCCATCTTTTCTAGGTCAATCATGCTATTCTAAGAGTACAACCAGCCTTCTCAGAGGTAAACATCTAGTTCTACAGTCTTGTCATCCAAGCATTGACATCAGTGATAAATACACTGAGGTATACACACTAGACCTATACATTGCTCTCTAAAATAGGATGTGTCACTGTGTCAATACAGCCCAGAATGCTCTGACACTCTGTAAAGGTTGAATTTCAAAGTTAATCAAGGCCAAAAAGAGTGTCAACTACAGCAAAGACACACCTAGACAAAACATAAAAGTGCAGAGATTGGGTGAGGTGGCTGCTCACCCGTCACTCAATCTCTATCTTACCTATAAACCAATTCAAACCTTGTTTAAATGATCCCAAATGATGTGGTGCGCTTTGGTGATCCGGGCAGTCTTTAAACACTGACCTATAGGTATAGTCGAATGTATACCCCTCAATACCTTGCTATTACATTACCCTGTAATATGCACATATGCATGCTAGTTTTACACTCAAGCTTATCATAATAAGCACTCCTGCCTATTTCTCATACCAAATGCCACCGACGACGGGTAGACAACCTACCTGGAATGTTGAGTGGACAGCTCTTTTAAGAGCTTCCATACTCAACCAAAGGAGAGAGCATGTCACTAAACTGCAAACTACAGCTGGTCAGGAACTTTAAAAATCCATGCCAACATTGCAATGCAGTCAATCTTTCTCCTTCCCATATCCCACCCCCACAGTAAATTCAATCTTTCGGCCTGTGAGTCCAACTAAGTCTCTACATGGTTCTCAAGATAATCTTCTGTTCAATGAGTGTGTCAATAAGGCGCCAAGCATTGCAATGCTCGAAGATGCCACATTCACCTCCCTCCATCATTCAACATAACCCTCCCCCTTCCCCCTCCTGCCAAAATCATTCTGACTCAGCATAACCCCTCCACTCTGGCCTCCTCCCCTCCTTCCCATTCCTAGCTCACCTCCTCCTGGTCCTCTATCTCCGCCATGGCCTCCTCTTGCTGCGAGGCCAGCTCCTCTGGGGTAGGTCCAGTGTCATCCTCCATCTCCACCTAGCACCAGAGAGCAAGCAAAGACGAGGGTGTATTGGCAACTCATCTATAGCCACTCGGTCTAAAGGCCACCGCAGACGACACCATTCTGCAGTTGTAAGTGCCTACGACTGGAAATGTGACATCACCTTTTTGCACAAATCCAACGACCTGGGCCCTGTTGCATAAAACTTAACCATTTATGGTAACTTTGCTACCAAAGGCAACTCCTGTGGGAACCTTGAATTTGATTGGCTGTCTATCAGCGCTACCATGGTGGTTACCATTGGTGGCAGAGTTACCACAAATGGTTCAGTTTTATGCAACAGGGCCCAGGTCATTGGATTTGTGCAAAAAGGTGATTAATGGTAAGCTTTAGGCAACAGGGGCCTGGTGCTGCCATTGTGCAGAGTCATAGTTGTAGAGTTGTATGACTAATAGTTTGCGTAGTCCACAGTGGCCTTTAGAAACATGTCTAACATTGTCTTCGCTAGCAACATAAGAGAGAGACTAAGATTAAGATGGATTTAGAGTGCGTCATTTTGGCAACTCAATCTAAAACCTACAAAAATACTGGTGTACCATATAAATGGTCAGATGACCAAAAAAGATTAGTATACAAGCTGGCAGTTGGAGAATGGGAAGAACCCAGTCCATGAGATGGTAGGAATATACCATGGTGCGTGGTAATGCAGAAGAGATAAATCGCTAAATTGCTGTGAGCCCCCACTCATAACATATGAGCGCATTTGATTTTTTTTTCCTCAATAGGGTTTATGCATTTCATAATTCAGGGTGACATTTCATGATATCAAGTTTGATAAGTAGCCCCAGCAAATGCATGAGCTCCCTGTTGTGAACTACTGACCTCAGGGATGGCTGCGTCTTGTAGGAGAGCGACTATGTCCAGCTTGATGTACTTCCTGGGAGCAAACTCCCAGTGCTCGATGATCTGGTGAGGGCCATAAAAAGTCAAGTTGGGTTCTTAAGGGGGGTATTCTTACGTAACGGACTTCACAAGGATTTTCTCAGACTCTGTACATGATTACGTAATCATCTAGATAAGAATGCGATAATAATTCAGAGTAAAGCCATTATAACATTCTGAAGATACTTTTTTATGCGCTATGTGTCACCTTATGTGTCACCTTATGACACATTGCTATGATCTGGCTACACACAGTCAAGTCTGATTGTTACAAGGATATCCTTGTGCAACTGTCTTCACAAGGATAATCTAAGACTCTGTATCTTGTTATTTTATTTTTGTTTAATGATTCTTACTCCTGAGGAAAGAAAGAGCGTTAGATATCATCACTTTTATGGGGACACAAAGAAAACTCCCATTTCTCAATGATCAGAGGGAGTCAGTAAGAAAATGTTGGCTTCCACAACAGAATACACATTTCACTGAATGCCACTAAGTCTCCAACATTACAGATTTTCATGTCTGGCATCACTTTGTTTGATATCATACTGAATACATGATTCACATTTCTACTCATTCTGACTCTAAAATATCTGTATGTAACAGTTTTGTAAAAGGAATGATAGTCACATTATGAAGATATCTATGATTTATTTCATAAGAGCTCAAGAATCCTTTTGCATTTGCAGCCAATTCTGTTGTCAAAATATTTTTCCTATTTTCTAAAAAATGAATGGGAGATGAATAACCATCATGGCAAGCGTTTATTTATCCTCACCCTTCTGAGTTCCTTCTCTCCTCGATTATGGATGTCGCGTTCAACGCATAGTCCCAACTCAACCAGCAACTCGGCAATGTAGACCTGCATGTGATAAATCATGTTAATGCTCTCAGACCAGACAATGATGGTAAATTGCCGTTTATAACACATTTGATTGCCTATGGGACTGAAAGGTTAAGTTGGTAGACTGACCTATCACAACGTCCCAGACCAAAAATAACCTGAAAATATGTGTTTCTTCAATGCGAAGGGAAGGGAAGGGAATTACTAAACATGTCTAAATCAAAAGTTTTTCTACGTCATCTTTATTTTTGCTGAAGAAATTCTATTCAAATGAAATTTACATTTTTCAGTACAGGAGTTAATAGAAGTAATTTTAAAGCTCTTCTCTGTAAAGCTTATTATCAGGTGCATGATTCAACATCAATTGTAGATGAATGTTACAAAGATAGTACGATTGACGGAGAATGCTAAAAAGCTTGTCCAGTCATTAGATGTAAAATATTGGTCTATCTTGTCGATGATATGGAAATACTATTATCTATTACGTGATCAACATCAATTGTAGACGCATGTTAAAGGTGCACTTGCCCGTAAGTTTGTGAGGTTTTGAATTGAATACCGCAGCATAACGTATCGCTACGCCGTTATCCAGCAACATCACTTTTAGGCAATTCTTTCCTGTGACAAGGTAGTAGACAGGAATTCTACAGTATGGAAAAGGAAATAGAAAGCTCTCCAGCTACCCCTCATCTCAAGTACAATACAGCAAAAAACACATGAAGATTCAAAAGTACAAAGCTGTATTCCCTCACCTCAAAGCCCTTCATCTTGGCATAGGACCAGAATGGCTCAATCTTAGAGATCTTGTCGTTGACAGCATCGACGATGATGAAGTCGAAGAAGCCATCCTCGATGGTCTTCTTGAAGGTCTTGAGCAGACTGACATGGTAGATGGCCTCCATGCTGTCCTCGTACTCATACTCCTGGTACTGCATGCATACAATGATGGAATATGGGAAAAAGAGTATTGAAGATACTTCTCAAGACTCATCTCTTTTAGGCCATTTTTGCAAGTTCATATATATGCACATGTTCGTTATGTTATCTCTTTCATTGCTCCTGCTTGATCTAATGTACTTAGAAACATTATATGAAGCACTGTAGACATGTTTTATTATCCCTATCATTAAGAAGAAAAAGTGAAAAAGAAATTAAAAGTCCACTTACAATGACAATGATTAAGTCAGCATCTGCTTTACTGTGGTCAGTTTGTAACCAAACTCAAAATGCGCACTATTTACTTAAAAGTAGGTCCTACGTTTGATAACTTCAGCCTTTTGATTAAAAAAGAAATGAGCCCATTATCATGGCAAAATGATGCTCATCATGCACTCTGACAACTAACACAGATAAAATGTCCTAGGTTAATGGCAACAATGAGGATTGAACATCTTCCTGAAGGACACACATGCATTTTGAACCTGGAACGCGGACATCGTTAGCAACAGTTCACAACCGCAACATACCATGACACCTCCACTGTACTTTTATAGTACTGAGTGAAAAACTTCTTACCCTTTTCTTGATCATCCTGCCAGTCTCAGGGTCCTTCTCCATCTTCTCCTTCTCAGTCATGAAGTAGTCGTCCAGGCACAGCATGCGAGGACTGGGCCCACCATTCCGGATCTCACGCTCCTACGCAACCAAATAACATCACACACATGTGGCAGATCATTCAACACTTTGGCTAACGGAATTCATCATATTAGTGGCAAAACACTAAATGAGGCTTGGAATTTAAGACAGAGTAACTCATTTTCATCACAGAGGAGCTTTTAATGGCGTTAATTGTGATAAATCTGAATCATTAACTTAGATGCTGTCATTTCTTCCTTATCTCTCACCATCTTGGAATCGTATTGACTAGTTGTGGAAGAGCAAACATCACATGCGTGTTACACTTTGGCTTATGGAATATATTTGATAATTGGAAATTAATTAAATTTCAGAAATTCAAACTTATCATTTCATCATCTAAGAAATTAAGTGGAAGCAATAGTGATATCGTGGATGGTTTTCCTCTTTTTTAACTTTCTTAGAAAACTAACTAGCGAGTGGCGACGTGAGTAGACCAGTTTATGATCAAGACATTGTGACTGCCTTCATTGCATTGCGGTAAATGAATATTAAAACTAGGTCTACAATTTCTGTAAGAGCAAAAAAAATAATTCTAATGAATCTAAACATATATCTAAACTGGCTAAAATTGCCCTTGACATTGTAACTGCATTGGAAACAGTTGATGCACTTGCCATGGAAGTTACAATAAATTACACATTACAATAATTGTAAAACAAAAGAGCCCTGAACAACTGTTTATCATATAGTCATGCAAGCATGCTTCTTCATAGATGAAGGACAGCTTCATCTAATTTTCTAATTTTGAAAATCTACAAGGATTTAAATTAGACTTCCAGGAATTTTTATATTTGTTTATTTGATAATAAATGTAAATGGAAATTGACACTCACTTTCAGTGCCCCACATTTAAAAACGTGATCACCAGACAGGAGTAGTAAGAACACTAGAGTCAGACTAGCTTTTAACGTACTATTTGAGCTAGTTTTTCAGGCAGGAATAATTAAACCATTCTCATAATAAATCAAAATGTGACAATATTGATTTGTGTACACGGCACCATATTTGGTAGGTTCTGATACCGTGAACATTACTTACCCTCGCCACAAAGACAACATTGTACAAGTTCATCCAACCAAAGACAGCATTCCTTTAAGTTTCAATCAGTTACGCTTCAATGATCTTATCACCATCATATCAAGCAATCGCATTTGAAATATGTCGGTTACTCACATTACAAATCATGTAACGTGAGTAACCAACTCATTTCAAAGATTTGCTAGGAGCATAACAAAATTTCCCAAGTTTTGTTTTTATACAAAGGATAGTCAGACTGCGTACATTGTTGTGATAAAGAGATGTTTAGTTCCTATCAATAATAATGGAGTTACAGCTCCAAGTATGATTCAAAGTGTCTCCAAATGTAACGTGAGTAACCGTGGAATAGCCCCACAGTAGATGGAGTAACAGTAAAAACACATTCATGATATTACAATGATGACTGCAATGAGAGCACACACACACATACACACACACACACACACACACACAAAAAAAAAAAAAAAAAATAAAAAAAAATAATGGAATAATGGCACAACAAACTTGGGGATATCAGGAACAGTTTTACCCTCGAACTGAACACCATGAGAAATGAGTCTGAACTACACACAAAGGGCCAGAGATTCAGAAAAAAATATCATGCTTCTATTACTAGAATTGAATCCTTTGTCTGCAAACAAAAAGACCTAGGCCCTCGCTAGTTTGGGTTTTATGTGGTACGAACAAAATAGGCAATTTTCACTAGTAATATGTATACATTTTGTGCTTACATGACACGATAGCGCACACAACTTGTGAAATCTCAGAGTGAACAAGTCTTTTTAACCACACGCAGAACCAACCCTGTCAAGAGCCCTGCATAGGACTTGTGGGACTCCATAAGACAAGACATAAGCTCAGGAATAAAGGTCTGTTGGAGCTAGAACATACACTCAGGGCGGGGTATCAACGTGGGCACCCATTTTGTTGGTCCCAGCCAGAGGAAGATCTTACCTTCATGAGCTTGGCGATGTATGACTTGCCACTGCCTGGGGGTCCCCTGAGGATGACACAGATCTTGGGTGGGCGTTTCCCCCTGCTGGGCGGATCCAGGAGGTCGGTGGCTGCCACCACCTCGCGCTTCTTGGGCTTGGAGGGGGGCTGCTGCTGCGGGGGAGGGGTGCGCTGGGGAGAGTCGCTGTAGTAGTCCTTGTGGCCTGGAGAGTCCCGGTAGTCATCCACTAGCCGCTTCTTGTCCCTATCCCTGCGGGAAGGAAGTAAAGGGGAGGACTATGTGTCTCACATTTTTACAACAGAGGACAAGACAGTGACAGTTATCTAACCAGTGAAAAAAAAAAGCATGTTGGGCACAGGGTGAATAAGCTCCTGTGATGCCCAGCAAAGACCCTGCAAAAAACAAAAGAGCCCCTTTGCAATTTGTAATGTCCCTTATTGGGAATAATGCACAACACGGTTCAATGCGTTTTATGATGTCATGCTTAAAAAGTTGCCCCCCAAATGTTATTCACTGCATCAAACCTAGAGGAAAGATGGCATAGGATAAACAAATTCAGGACCTGAACACCTAGGGCATACACTAGGAGAAGATGCCTACCTCAGCAGCAGAGTGGCTAAAGAACAAATAATTCCATCATAAATGGAAAGAACATATTGATTTCATTTGTATTTTTACTGTGTAAAGTTTAGAGGCTTTCTCTTATTTTAAATCATTAACATATCTGATCAATTTCACTTTAGATGTGTGGGAAAGTATCCATTATGCACTGACCTTGACCTTTCATCTGTGTCTCTCTTTCCCCTGCCCTCCCTGGGCGACTCCTGCACCTGGGACAGCGTGGACCCACCAGCCTGGCTGTGTGGTGGCATACCCATCTGCTGGTAGCTGTAGGGGTCGGAGGGAGGGGGAGGGGGTGCTGCGGTCCACGAGGGCTTGAAGGAAGAATCCTGGGATGATGAGCTGGGAGGGGGAGGAGGGGGTTGGGCCGCTGCCTCGTAGGGCTTCTGGTAATCAGGAGGCGGTGGAGGGGGAGGGGCATTGAAGGGCCCTGGGTACTGCTGCTGCTGATTGCTGTAGGGGTCCATGCTAGAGTACTGGCCCTGGGCCTGACCCTGATCCTGGAATGATTGCTGCTCTTGGAATGCCTGCTCATTTGGGAACCTTGGCTGCTCGTAGAACGGTTCATCCTCCTGGAACTCCTTTGTCCTGTGGAGCTGTCCCTGGTCTTGGAACCGTTCCTGGTAATAATCCCTTTGGTCTTGCTCAAACTGTCCTGGCGACTTCCTGTACTGCTGTGAATCATCAGGCCGTTGGTGCTGCTGATGTTGTGGAGGCTGGAAGCGATTCTGCTCCTGTGATGGGGGTTCAGGTACTCTGGATGCTGGCGGCTTGGGTAATGGCAGTCTGGGAGGCTGCGAGAACTCAGGCAGCTCTTCTTGGTACTGGTTGGACGGTGGTTTTCGAGACTCTGGAGCATCTGAATAAGGAAAAGCAAAACAACATCATTATCAGACCACAGATCATGTACTGCCATAGCTTCAGGGAGAGCTGCATTGATGTCCCCTCTTACCCATTTAATTACCTGCATCTAGGGTTCTTAATGGGTAGGGCGGTAGGCATTATCAACCCATGTGGTCAAATTTTAACTACATAGCAATCCAATAGATGTTCATAGACACAATCACAGACACACAGACAGATGTGTGCAAAAATAAAAAATTCTACAAATTTAACTCTTTTAAACAACTGTATAACATCAATGATCTCTTACAATGCATTCAAACATACCTCTAGCTGGAAGGTTGTTGTCCGCAGACCTTGCGGCCTCTTCGATATCAGATTGAAAGCTTGACTCCTTCTCCACCATCAATGTCTTGCCATCCAAGACTTTGATTTCTGGCGTTCCCTTCTGGCCATGCCCATAGTCTACCACATCCACCACACAGGCACTGCTCAGAATCTGAGACCGGGGCTCTAAAAGGAACAGATGAGTCGTTTATACCAAAGCCAAGTTCTCAAAACTCCAAGCACATTTAATAATGATGATCACATTTTATAACAACACTATTCAACTAAGACTTAGTTCTATATATATAAAATGTCTTTCATATTTTCATGTTGGAAGAAATATAAAAGAAAGTAAAGATCTTGATGACCACATGGTATATTTGAAACAAACACAGCAAACCATTTACTGGTAGAAAACAATATCCCTGTTAAAGAGCACTAGGTCAATCTATATGTTTTAAAGTTACACCTTGGAGCTTCACACAAAACCTGTACAGTGAATTCTGTACATAAAAACTGCTCAAGGAAGACATGAAATGTGGTACTTCTATACAAATTACTTAAATAAACGTTACAATTAGAAATGTTCTTCAAGAGAAACAAGAAATGTGGTCTTTCTATCCAGATAGAGCAGATTTTCCTTTACGGGTTGATGAAAGACTTCTCACCTCTCACTGATATGTCATATGACGGTCTGGAAAGGTCAGCGTGGCTGTATTCAAACACAATGGGCGCCGGCCGGTCGGATGGTGGAGGGGATGGATCTCTCACTGGGATCCTGTCAACAAGAGCAACATCAAACTGGCAAATTCCTTTCATCAATTCTCCAAATACCACAAAGAAGGAGAAGTCATCCTATGATGCACAGAGCAGCGACATCTGGATTTTGTTTGCAGTCATGTCATACCCACTTCTGGCTTCATACACTTACATGCTAGACCAGATATGGACATGACTACACGACTTTTAAAACTGTTGCTGTGCGGTATCTTATGGAACCACTTTTCCTTCTATGCGGTATGTATAATACAGATTCTCACAATCATCAGACCACCACTAAAACATTAAGGCAGAGGCAGATAATGGTCCATATATAGACAGTACACATTCTTAATATTCAAACAATGTATAACAAATGAAGTAAATCACAAACATTCTAACCGTCTGATCAACCATATCTTTTCCAAAAGAAAACATAGGTTTATCATCAAGAAATCAGGCATAGCAGTAAACCATACATTATAACAGCCTTCTAATTGGAAATCGATTATGTCTCTACATAAATCAAAAGGTAGATTTTCCTCAATATCGTGAACACTTCAGATTGTATCATGCCCCTTTTTTAACATCTCTTTCTGTCTAACCTGTTCTCTGCTGGCTCCGCATCCCGGTCCCTTGGCACTTCTCTTTGTGGCTCTCTGGTGAAGTCCCTGTCTTGATCTCGAAGAGGATCCCTCAGGTAATCCCTTCGGGGCGGTGGGTACATCATTCTGGGCCTCTCTGCCTCCGGGTAAAAGTTTTCTCTCCTCAGCCTCTGTGGCGACCTTGCCCTATCCATGCTGTATGGGGATCTTGACCTCTCCGTGCTGTATGGCGACCTCGAGCGCTCCCCACGCCTCCTGTCCTCGGCAGACCGCCGTTCGAACGGTGGAGGGTCTCTCGGCTTCTCCTCTGGTTGGCGCACCAGGGTGTCATAGATTAACTCTCGCAGCTTGTCAAAGGCCTCCGTGCTTGGCTCTTTCTCGGGTTGTCTCCATCCACGGTTACCCTTGCCATAGAACTTTCCCCGGGACTTGTCGCGAGGACGGTCATCTCTTCTGTCTGGTGATCGGGGCCCTTTATTTCTGGGCGGGGACCGCGAGTTCTTGCTCCTTGGTGGAGAACGTCTTCTACTGGGCGATGAATTTCTTTTCCTTTGTGGTGATGGCCTTCTCCGCTTCCTGTCTTTCTCAGGTGACCTAGAGGAAGATTTGCGTTTCCTTCTGTCTGTAGACCGTGAACGTGACCCTGAACGTGAACGTGATCGTGACCTTCTTTTCCTCTCTGGGGAGCGATATGATCGTGGTGGGGAAAGAGCTTTGGGGCGCAAAGATTCATCACGACCCTTGTCATCTTTCTTGCGTTTTGTAGCAACCTGGAACACAGAGGCAGGAAATATATATAATACAATTTGTAACCATGACATATTCAAAGAGCAAAGTTGTGAGTGCAATTCATTGGATATATTAATATGTGGCCTTTGCCTCCCCTCTTGGTACAATCTCATTAAGTGTTTATGAGGAATTTCAAAAAGATAATTATTATATACATAATTGATGGGAGACAACCAATGATAATCAAAGGGAGCAGTTTTGGATTTAGTACACAATGTGCATGCAAGCAGTAACATTAAAAACAAATGAATTCCTTATACAGTGTTGAAGTCTTGAAGACATAAAAAAAATTGTATATGGTGTCATCTGGTCACTTCCCTGTTTTTCTGCCATTTAAATAACATAAAACAAATGTGCATACTATTGTGCACTATGAAGGACACCAATTTCTAAACCAGTCACTTGCCTGTTTTGAGTTAGCATTAGTTTCCTCCTCCTCCTCGTCTTCCTCAGCAGCTTTCCTGTAACTTCTGAGAGAAGCCTTCATGTCCTTGTTGAAAGCAGCTGGGGCAAAAGCATTCTTCTTGAAGAGTTCTCCAATTGATGATGGAGCTGGTGGCTTGCCAGGGGAATCACTTAGAAATGACAGAGTACTCCGAATGGCCACTCTTGCAGACACTTCTTTCTTTGCCTCAGGTTCTTGCTTTGTTTCTTTTTCTTTATTAACCTCTTTCTTTTCATCGTCTTTTTTGTTCAATTCAGGTTCTTCCTTTGCTGGTTCCTTGGCTGCGTTCTCTTTTGACGCTCCCTCTTCATCTTCCACTGATTTGGATGAATCCTCAGATTTCTTCTTTTGATCAACCTTCTTGGTCTGCCCTTCATTCTCATTCTTGCTCTGCCCTACATTCTTCTTGAAGCCTTTAAAACCAGCGGCTTGCTTACTTGGTGGTTCGCTCTTTGCGACTCCTTTGTTAGCGTTCATCTTTTTTTCTTCAAGCTCTGCAATTGCTTTTTCTTTTGCAAGATTCATTTCCTTTTTCTTCATTCGAACTGATGAGAGTGTATCATAACCAGCCAAAGGATTGGGTATTAGAGTTTGCCTTGCCGAGACAAAAGAGCTGGTACCATATGAATCCTTTACCATGCCAGAAATAGGCATTGTATGGTCAAAATTATATTGTGTTAGTCCTTTTGATGGAGGTGGAAATAGTGGCTTGTCCTGAATATGCACTGATTCACTTGAACTGGGCTGGGCTTGTGATTGCCGCAACTCACCTTCTTCTTTTCTTCCTTCTGGCTCCATTCCAGGTGGGAAAGTCTCATCCATTCCAGGTGGACCAGGCTCGATCATTGATGAAGGGAGTGTACTTGACTTCAGAGGTGATTCCATTCCAGGAGGTGCAGGTTCTGGTAAAGTACTTTGAAATCCTGGAGGTCCTTCCACACCTGGGGGGTAATCATCCATACCAGGAGGGCGGAGATCTGGGCTCAGGACAGCACTTACACCAAAACTGCCTCGTGGACTTTTGTCGACCCCTGGTGGACCATCATCATCATCACCTATGTACCTCGGTTTGACAGCAGGGGGAGGACGTTTAACTCCTACAAATGTACTATCAGATTCCCACCCTGGTGGACCATCATCTCCAGGGGGATTATCCATTCCAGGAGGAGCTGTATCTATTCCCATAGGACTTCTATTTATCCCAGGAGGACCAATTTCCATCACAGGTGGAGCTATATCTATTCCAGGAGGGCGCCGTTCAATTCCAGGAGGACCCATCTCGATTCCGGATATTCCAGGGGGTCCCATTTCGATTCCAGGTATTCCCGGAGGCCCCCTTTCAATTCCAGGAGGGCGTCTTTCCATTACATGAGAACCTCTCTCCTTTCCAGGAGGACCTGTACCTATTCCAGGAGGACCCCTATCATTTCCAGGAGGACCCCTATCCATTCCAGGAGGACCCCTATCCATTCCAGGAGGGCCTCTGTCCATTCCAGAACGACCTCTACCTATTCCAGGAGGACCTCTCTCCATTACAGGAGGACCTCTTTCCATTCCAGGAGGACCTCTTTCCATTCCAGGAGGACCTCTGTCCATTCTGTTAAGACTTCTGTCCATTCCAGGAGGCCCCCTTTCCTTCCTATGAGGACCTCTCGCCATTCCAGGTGGATCTCTGTCCATTCCATGGGGACCTCTATCTGTTCCAGGAGGACCTCTGTCTGTTTTATGTGGACCTTTGTCTATTCCAGGATGATCTCTGTCCATTCCTAGAGGAATTCTATCCTTTGCATGTGGACCCCTTTTCATTCCATGAGGACCTTTGTCCATACCAGGAGGATCCCTTTCAATTCCATGGGGACCTCCTTCCACAGAAGGACCTCTCTCCATGCCAGGGTAGACTCTGTCCATTCGAAATGGTCCATCCTGCATTCTTGGAGGACCACCAGCCATTCCAACAGGACCCTGGTCCATGTCCTGTGGTTCTCTGTGAGGGCCTCGATTCATTCCAGGATGATCTCTCTCCATTCCATGGGGTCCTCTTTCTATTCCAGGCTGACCACCATCCATTCTAGGAGGACCTCTGTGCACTGCTCTATCAATTCCTTGAGGATCGCTATCAACATTGGTATCAAAATGCATTCTATGAGGACCACGATCAATGCTTTGATATGGGTCCATCCCAAACTCTGGTTGCAGTCCAGGATTTCTCCTCTCAGATCCAGGATGTCTTGCTTCTACTCTGTTGGGACCTGTTGGCACTGCATCAAAGCCTCCTCGACCTTTATTCATGTGGATTTTCTTCATGCCATCCACATCCTCGACTGGACCTCGACTACGTGGAGGCAATGGTTCTTGTTTTCCTGGGCCTTCCACAAAATTTCTCTCTGGACCAGGAATGTTTGGTGGGGGTCCAATGTCTTTCCCTTGATTTCCTTCTGAAAACCTTTTCGTTTCTGGGAGTGATGTATGCCCTGGCAAAGTTGGTGATAACTTATCTGGGAGCTTACCAAATGCTGCATCCATCTGCTTCATGAACTCCATCATGTCACTGGGCATATCACCTGGCTTCATACCTCCTGGGAAATCCATGTCCATCATTTCAGGCATTGAAAAGTCAGGGAAAGGGAAGGAGAAATCACCAGGCTTCATATCAGCAGAAAACATATCTTCAAACTTCTTCATGTCTGGAAACCCTAGTTTGTCAAAATCTTCTGGTGATGGGAAGTCATCAGGGAAAGGAAAGGGAAATTTCATTTGTGGTGTTGGCTTATTATTGGACCCTCCTGGGCTTGCTCCAAGATTTGATCCAGAAGGACCAGTAGGTCCTTGATTCACTCCTGCTGGTGGCATGCTGGGAGGCCCAGGTCCAATCCTGCCAGGTGCAGCGCTACTGACAGGTACCTTTGCCCCTGGTCCTGCTCCTGCTGCACCAGAACTTTGCCCAGCTGTGCTTGGAGCACCTGTTGCTTGAGAAACTGCAGGGACAGGTGGCACTGCTGCAATGGGATTCTTCTTCAAAGAAGCATCTTTGATTTTTATCTGCATGTCTAATGTGTTCACCATTGTTTCCATTTGTGTTTGCCAAGATTTCCACTGGTTCTGGTACTGGTCAAATTGGTCTTTGTTGGGATGCTGCTTGTGCTGCTCCACCCACTGATCAAACTGTGTTTTCCAGTCGACGAGTTGCTTTTCACATGTCGTCTTCTTTTCTTTCAGATCCTCCTACATGTAATTAGAGCAAAGAATGAATAAAATACAGATTACACAATTAACATCTTCTTTTCTGTAATTGTTTTGCATGGGTATACCTTGATTCATAACTGGAAATAACAAACAGAAAATCTTTTAGATGCAGAGGAATAGGGCAGAATGTCAGGTTATTGTGCTGTCCACATGATGAACATCTACAGCATGTGTGATGCCAAGAGAGCAAAAACAGTACGAATAATATGAATGGCAAAGCTTCAACATGTTATGGCATATATTTATGTGTGGTGCACAATCACTTTCTGGACCAAACACATCCTGTTGGCACAGCACAGTCATACAGTCTTAACAGTCTACAGTCATAACAAGATTTATGCCAAATTATTCAATACTGATGGAAGGATTTAAAGTTTAAATTGTTCTCACAGATGAGATCGTGTCTATCCAAGTTATTACATGTACACATAATGTAGTCATCAATGATCGTTTGTGAAAAACTATGTTCAAATACAGATATAGTTGGCAGCAAAATTATTCAACCCCCCTCTCATTTTTTACATTCTGTCATAATGAATAATATTGCAGCAGCAGATTGCTACTAAACCATTAAGATAGTTAGCAGACAGTTAATTACTAAAGAATACCGGAGAAAGAAATCAAATTTTACTGCATAGGTCATCTGAAATTGCAATTTGCGCCAAAAAAGCATGTTGCAAAATTATTCAACCCCCTATTTTACACACACGAAACGAATGCACAAATAATGACAATTTCACAGCCAGTGCATATATTCTGAGGTGAATGCTGGTTTTATTTATCCTCCACCTGAAACTGGAACCTTTATATGCACAACTAACAAGTTGTAACATTATTCAACCCAGATGGGTGTGTCTTTTAGTACTTTGTGCAACATCCATTTGCTGCAATGACCTCCTGCAGACGAGATGAATAGCCTCCCACAAGCTTCTCACAACGCTCCTTGGGGATGTTAGCCCATTCCTCTTGCGCAATGGTCTTAAGGTAATCGATGCATGTAGGTCTACATGCTGCAACAGCTTTCTTCAGATCCCACCACAAATTCTCGTTTGGGTTTAGGTCTGGAGACTGTGATGGTCACTCAAGGTGCGCAAGAGGAATGGGCCAACACCCCCAAGGAGCGTTGTGAGAAGCTTGTGAGAGGTTATTCATCTCGTCTGCAGGAGGACATTGCAGCATATGGATGCTGCACAAAGTACTAAAAGACACACCCATCTGGGTTGAATAATGTTACAACTTGTTAGTTGTGCATATAAAGGTTCCAGTTTCAGGTGGAGGATAAATAAAATCAGCATTCACCTCAGAATATATGCACTGGCTGTGAAATTGTCATTATTTGTGCATTCGTTTCGTGTGTGTAAGATAGGGGGTTGAATAATTTTGCAACATGCTTTTTGGGCGCAAATTGCAATTTCAGATAACCTATGCAGTAAAATTTGATTTTTTTCTGGTATTCTTTAGTAATTAACTGTCTGCTAACTATCTTAATGGTTTAGTAGCAATCTGCTGCTGCAATATTATTCATTATGACAGAATGTAAAAAATGAGAGGGGGTTGAATAATTTTGCTGCCAACTGTATGTGTCCTGCCCTTTCCACTGGTGTCTGTTTTATGTGAAACCATGTTTAATCCAAAATATCACAAGAATCCATTCAGGTCTAGTGCTGACACGGCTAGTAGGTCAGTTTTAGTATGTATTCAAATGCTACGCACATTGTTCAAACGATAAGTTACTAATGGTAACCCCAAAGCTTGTTCGAGGTTTGTCTGAGTAGCAACAACTAATAGATTCAGAGTGCATTCCACCCATTGAAACGGAATTACGCAATACAGGTGAATGTAATAATGTGTAATTATGCAGTTAGAGGCAAAGTTATGAATATATTAAGAAAATAGTTTATACTCCTGTTCTCTTGGTTTGTTTGGACAGAGAGGTGTAAGGAATGGAGTCAGCACGAAGTGTAATTTATTCCTACAGCAGTCGCGTGCATTGATATCACAATGGAATATTTGACGCGTTTGGCTCTTTGATCGAGGGAGATCCGCCGCCAAACAAGCATGACAAAATGTAGGATGCATTTTGAGGAATATCTATTCTGTATGCGCAGAAGATTTCAGAACCACTTCATGAACTGAAGTGCATGTGCAGTAGTATTACATCTTATAAAGATACGATTCTGTGAATTTCAGATTATATTGTTGCTTCGTTTTTGTGATAAAAGGAGAATACTGTAGAAAACATGCCAGAGAAATGCCTCCATATCGCACATTTCCGAATCATATTTCCTTAAAAATATCTTGTAAATTGTTTATTGAGTGTTTAATCTTTCATGGAAACAATCTCAATTTCGTGTGCGGAGGTGTCCGGAAAAGTTACGGACCAAATTCTTTCTACAAGTTTTTTCAAAATTCCCCTTCGCTCACCCCAAAACTAATTCACAGTGTGTGTAAATAGATCAGCTACGAGCTCCCAGCGAAGGCTGAACGGTTGACATGCTTCTCAAAACAGATTGTCTTTTATTATTCAGAGGAAGGCACTACCTAATTAGAAATACAGCTAATTGTTTAAAACACCTGAATGTCTTGAATTGTTATGAGGCGGCGGACCTCATAGATCAAAGGAAGTCTATCCGAGCGCAGTCCATCCATGATAGGTCCATGGTTTGGACAAGCCGCTGAAGGACTAGAGATCGATCAAGTTACTGCAGCCCAACCTGTATACTGTATAGTATGGCAGAAATGCTAACCAACTTGAAAGTCAGGCTAGTGCAACATTCATACCATTTTGACTGTTGCTAGGGCAGCCTCCTGTGCCTGGTACCACTGTTGGTACTGCTGCTGATAGGTCTGCATCTGAGCCATGTAGTTCTGCCACTGGTCCTGCTGCTGCTGAGTAGTCGCAATCTGTGTGCGGACAGGGGCCGTTGCTTGCCACTGTTTGGCCTGCTGTTGGAGGCTTACAAGCTTCAGCGTCTCATCCTAATATGGAGAGAAAAATATTGTTAGAGCCATGTTAACACTTCGTTAAGTCAAGGGGGTTGGGTCAACAAAAAGGGTGATGTCCATTCAACATTGGTTTAACAAATTCCTAGAAACCTTCATATTTTATTTAATGGTCAACAACAATCACACCTGTTTTCTCTACCAAGATGATCTAATTTCTAGATTTACCATTGCTACATGTACATGAACTCTACATGCCATGACCCTAAAATGTCATGCTGATTTTCTTGGTAGCACTGTGATCGCTGGTGCAAATACTGAAAATGTATCTTGCTGTAAAGATTTAAAACATAAATGTTGACTGCACAAGTAATGGTCAATAGTACTATTCCTAGCATACGTAGCAGTCAAAAGTACTTTATCTTGCACGACTTTGCATAATGTCCCTTTGGGAGGATGCATGTTAAATCATTTTGCCCTTTTGCAGGTCAGAACAATCAAATTGAATAAAGACTGTAGAAAATCACAGAAAATACTGTACAAGAAGTACCCTCATAATATTGGAAGTTAAATTGACTTTGAGCTAGAAGTTACTGTGGCCTACAGAATGGAGACCGC
This sequence comes from Arbacia lixula, assembly GCA_963669155.1. Taxonomy (NCBI): domain Eukaryota; kingdom Metazoa; phylum Echinodermata; class Echinoidea; order Arbacioida; family Arbaciidae; genus Arbacia; species Arbacia lixula. Next base: position 32,657,153 of record OZ022577.1, on the reverse strand, counting down.
TATAGCGGCAGATATGCATTGAGGCGACCAGGGCCTACCCGTCTGTGCACTGACTGGTATAGTATACAAATATTTCATGACCATGAGGGATCTTGTGGAATCTATTTGCACCGAGGTTAAGTGGAGGGCGCACGCCCTCCACTTCACCGAGGGGACCAATAGATTCCACAAAGTTCCCGAATAAAGATCATGAAATATTTGTTTTATATCCTTCATTGATATATTCTTTGTTCATTGATTGAATCCTTACCATGGACCTTGTAATATAGTGCCCATGCTCTAAGCTCTGAACACAGCTAGGAGCCCGATTCAGATGTTTTGCTATTTCCTGCAGCTTGAGTAAACCAACGGAAATTCAAGTTGCACCTCGGCCGCAACACCGCGGGAGTTCCGGCAGCGCGCCCAGTGATTTTCCGCTAAAGCGCCAAAAAGCAGCTGGCAAGAAATGTATCGCGTAGATTTTGCGTGTTGCGCATTTACCTGGGATGAATCAATGAAAATTGTATCGATCACCGATAGCCCGGATATCGATAGTCCAGAGGGAAAAAAGGGACTATTTTTGACATGACGTCACGAAAAAGTACTTTTTTTTCCCTCTGACGTCACGAAATAGTACTTTTCTTCCCTCTGAGCTCTCTTCCTTCTAATAGTTCATCTATTTGTGGTCATGTGACACCCTTTCAACCAATCAACGAACTGGAATATATTAATGAGGGATATAATACCATTTACGAATGTTTATGTTTATTAATGGTCGCTAAGTCTACAGGGTATTTCAAACATAAACAAGGAGAATTGTTCACTTTCCCTAAAAAGGTTTGTGAAGCTGTGAGATGACATGAATCTTCATGTCATCCTTAGGGTACACTGCTGATCCGTGCCCAAGATTCATGACCTTTGTAATTAAGGGCTAGTCTATCTTTAAATTTGGAATTGCATAAGTACACTTCAGCTCAACCTTTCCTATGTGAATAACGTGTAAAATAGCAGTTAAGGTTTACCCATGCTCATGTTATGAAATGTTTAAGGAAGGCTCCATTCTCATTGCCACTGACATAATGAAACCATGTCGAATTAACACAGAATTTCACAGCAGGTTTACGGAAATGTTGAAAACAAAGGATTAAGTAGGGTCTATTTTATAGTGTAGATTGCCCTGAATTAAAGTATTGGTTTTAAAATTGAAAAGGGCAAATCTGTACTTGACCCAGTTCCCAAGTTTCATCCTCACACACGAAGAACTGGGTCAGGTATACCCCGGTCCCCAGAAATGTACCAACCTCAGCTTGATTAAACAGTATACAAATGATGCACAGGTTTGAGTGGGTCAGTAGGAACTGTGTACACAAGGCAGCTCTGAATTGCCTGAACCCACGAGGCGAAGCCGAGTGGGTTTCCGGCAAAATTCAGAGCTATCGCGTGTACAAAATCCTACTGACCCATGAAATAAACCTGTGCATCATCTGTTTTATAGAATGGGCCCCAAAATCTAATAAAAAAGGGAAAAATCTCTGTCAACCTCATTTACCGGATGCATGGAAAAATCATGCGTCCGGTAATTACCGGATGCATGGTTATGACAAAATCATGCATCCGGTAATTACCGGATGCATGGTTATTGACCAATCAGATTGCAGAGATCCATCTTCATCATCAATGATCATCAATGATTGGAATCATCAAAATCTGCCAAGACTAAAAATTATTGACTTTTCACATAGAGAAGTGTCCGAATAACACAGCTAAAATATGAGATGATTTTCTCCATAGACCATGTCAGGTGGAGAAATAGAGTCTGCATGTATAGAACTACCAAGTTCATCACGCTTTTATTTGATAACAATCATTTAAATGACGTAGTCATATCAGAAAAGACAGATTTACTGTGAATGTCCAGGGTGGCATTGAGTGCACAAATGAACGTATTCGCAATGCACGTTAGTGGGCAAATCACCGCAGCAACGTCTCACACAGTGCTGCGACAGCGTGGAATTCAGTCATGAGTTTGTCCTCTTCTCCGTTCGAAATATCTTACAAATTTACGTGTTTCACCTCTGCAAAGCGTTTAAATGTAGAAAATTAGTATTATATTCTTTGAATTAAATTTGTACTTACTGAAAGCATCTGAATCGTCCAAAATTTGTTTCAATTCTTCATGTCACTTTATCGGAGGTTCTCGTGATTCGTGGGTGCCGCCATTAGCGTAAGCAACATTGGTATCGATCATGTTAATTCTCGTATCGCGATATTGTGTTGATATCGTGTTGATATCGCGTGCTGCCAGTAAAAAAAAATTACACGGCAATTACGGGTAATTAACCAATCAGATTGCAGAGATTCTGACACCCATTCTATAATATTTCATGTACTTTTGCATTATATTTGAATGCGATTAATCAGTACAATCAGTAGGACACTTAACCATATTTCAGACTAGTTCAGACTTTGCCCTTTTTATTTTCAAAACCAATACCACTACATCAAATCCTAAATTGTATTTTTTTCTCAATATTCTGATACACATACTGGAAATTCGATGGCAATACGACTTATGATATCACAACAATGGCAAAATAAATGGATCCATCTTTAATGTTATCGCGCAAATGCGGGGGCTTCATTAGTCCTACACACACGATCACGTTCAAGTGCATTTTGAATGCGTGTTGGGGGAATCGATGCCAACTGAAAAAATCAATCAAGGTTAATGGAGCTTTGTAATTTCCTGCTTGAGAAAAGTATGAATCACTGTCAGTGTTCATTTTCATGATTTTCTGTGTGTTCAGGCAAACCCCATTATAACGAGGTGGTCGGGACCCACTCTTTTTCCTTGCTATACCAGTACATGATCAAAACATACAAAAACAAATGCATATGGGACTACACAAACAATAACATATTTACCGCTAGGTAGTACTATAATCTTTTAATAGCTTTGCAAGCATTTTAAACTAAATTCACTAGCTAATAATTCACTAAAATATCTAACAGCACAGTTGGAAATGGAAATAAATGACACTTCCAACTAAGTTAAGCCTGAGTCATAGCGATTTTTTTCAGAAACCGGTGTTCGATGGCTTTGCGCCGATCGAACATCGATGCATCGACGGCACATTGACAAATTGTGTACAACGGATAGAGGAGCGCGAACGCTAGGGGTCATGTACATTTTGCTTATTACATGACATCATCCAGCCACTGCCAAGAGCCAATTTATGAATGAAAAAGTAGTAAGCATGCGCAGTGCAATCCTTCCATTTCCCCACACAGTATTCCACCAAAACAAGTGTGCAATTCTCTATCATCTCGTACCAAAATCGACCTAGAATTTCACTTTTCTATATTTTATATGAATTATGAAAGGTATTCTCGGAGAATCTATTTTCTCACTGATACTGCACATGGAAGCGAATTTCGATTACTTCTTGCTTTTCCGTCAAAATCTTACGAATTAGCGTCAATATGGCATCGAGTTCGTTGAAATCTGTAGAGTCTATCGCAAAGTGCACAAAGTCAATCGGCTTCCAGGTTTCGGACAACTTGACTTGACTTCCGCACACAGTCCGAAGGAATTATTTTGGCGACCACATGGTCATAACATGATCTACGCGATGCACCAATCAGCGGTCTCCGAATCACTTTGCGGAGACGCTCTATCAGTCTGTCGGCAGCGTGTATGCAAATGAGCCTTAATGAGCTAACTTACGCTTGATCGCCACTGTGCTGTTCCCGGGTTTTCACAACACACGATGCTATCCCACGTCGAACTATTGTCCATAGACTGTGTACAACGGATAGATCGTCTGCGCACAGCGATTCGGAGACCGCTGATTGGGCAATCGCGCAGATCACGTCATGACCACGCGGTTGCCTTCGGACTGCGTGTGGAAGTATCGATAGCGATAACGATATCCGGTCACATTGTGTACGCAGGAAATGGTCTTGGTACGTGATCGGATCGCTTCAGTATCGATCAAAAATTATCGAAACTCTGCAATTTCATGCATATTGACTGACGGTCCTAAAACCCGGAAGTCAATTGACTTTGTTCACGTTGCGATAGACTCTACAAATTCCAACAAACACGATGCGGGGGTGACGCTAATTCATACGATTTTGACGGATAAGCAAGAAGCAATCGAAATTCGCTTACCTGTGCGGTATCGGTGAGAAAATAGATCCTCTGAGAATACCTTTCAAAATTCATATAAAATATAGGATAGTAAAATTCTAGGTCGATTTTGGTACGAGGTGATAGAGAATTTCACACTTGTTTTGGTGGAATACTGTGTGGGGACATAGAAGGCTTGCACTGCACACGCTTACTATATTTTCATTCATAAATTGGCTCTCGGCAGTGGCTGGATGACGTCATGTAATAAGCAAAAATGTACACGACCGCTAGCGACCGCGCTCCACTATCTGTTGTACACAACTTGTCGATGTGTATCCGTTGTACACAGTCTATGGACAATTGTTCATTGTGGTGTTGCGTAGTACGGTATCGAAGACAAGTAAGTAGTAGCTGCTTGATCATCAGTTCGTTCTCTTGAAGAGAGCAGGAACCAAGTAAGCATATTAAAATTGTGAAAATATGAAGATAAATTGTGTATAACAGGACTATCAAACACAAGAGTTTGTGTTTTCTAGTCAATTTGGTAATTTCGTTGATGCATCAAATTCATCAAAACTAAATTGGAGTTCGACATCTTTGATCGAACACCTGCTTAATGATTGATTCGACTCAGGATTAATTCATACGTCTCCGTTGACAGACTAATGAAGCAGCAGGGAGGCTCAGTTACCCGGCTGCGCCTCCTGGTAAACAATGAATGATCATTGAACGCAATCTTCATGCATGGCCGGTCGTACGCGCGGTGTCACACATATAGTATACCAGCCCCCGCATATTTCTGCTCAGTGCTTGTTATCAGAGGTTGGATGCCCAATTTATTGTGTATTAACACATAAGTAAACAAAATGCAAGATTTTCTGAAGCAAAATTAGACAAAATATACACATATTTGAAAATTGCACATTTTCGTTCTAAATACTTGCATCTGTACTTCCGTGATTTTCTTGTTGATCACCAAAACTTTCCAGTCAATTTTTCACTGCACTGAAACGAGCATGATCGAGACGCAATACTGGTAAAATGTCAGCACTGTACTCGTCTTAATGGAGACATAGTGCATTATCGGTAGGGGCCGGTTTCAAGATTCAGTGATGTGAATGCGTGACGTTTTACCGAGCGATATTCGAAGCGCAATACGTACCTTTACGGTTCTTGTATCACAAGGCATTATGGGACGGAATTCTAATACGCGAGCGTTCAGTGATCGCTGCGGTCATTGAATTACGCGTCCCGCCATGCATTGCGATGCAAGAACCGTAAAGGCATGTATTTCTCCGAGAGTTTATTGTTAATCTTCAATACAAAAATATTATTTTAAAGAGCGGGGCTAGGTTGATCCTTCTTTGTTACGATCAAAAAGTGCTGCCTCAAGAGTCAATGAGAGTTAGACAGGAATAACCGTCTCATTCAGGGGCATTCTTTTATCAAAATGACATTTTTGGACATAAATAGGGCGTTCAGAGGAGCCAGATGCAATCTCAGCGGATCCAACGTCCTATAGAGACTGATTATTCGGTCTAATGAGAGTAGACAGGGTATACTATTGATAGAATTTTTCAGTGCCATCTTTTGCCTGTTACCTTAGCCTCAGCCTCAGGATCAGCATCAGCTGGGCTCGGAACAACAACAGGTAATGGAGCATGTACCATTCCCATCATCATTGATCCTGGTCCCCTAGGCCCTCCTGGTCCTTGATGGCGGTATGGCCCAGGCCCAGGCCCTCGGTGCATGTGCATGGGCCGCGGCCCAATACCCATATCAGGATGCGGCCCCATATTATCAGGACGCGGCCCCATGCCAGGACGGGGCCCCATGCCAGGACGCGGCCCGGGGCCTTCCCACATATCTTCCTGCCAGTATCCCGGCGGCCTAGGTCCCATTGGTGGTCCATGCATCCCCATTGGCGGCGGACCTCCACGCGGCGGCACCATTCCGAACTGTCCGGGACCATCAAATGGAGGGCGATTTGGCATTCCCATGGGTGGTCGGGGACCCATTGGTCCCCCTCGAGGGTTCCAGTTATTATTGTACATTGTTATTTTTGAAGTTGAACACTAGAATCATTTGTCTTCTTGGTTAAAACGCTTCAAAATAGTGATTGTCGGGAACGCTGAGACTTCGAAATCGCCATATTACAACTAGCGCGCACAAACACGTACAAAGCACAAGCACGGCACACGCGCGCGTATGTACTCCGGATGTAGATTCAACGATGAGGTCGGCAATGTTTACAGTACATGCGTATTATTATACTCAGCTTAGTTTAGGCATAGACCCGACCAAGAAGGGTCCCTCGTTTAGGCAGGGAACATGGGAGCTCCTATCCTCCCCACCATGGCACCTTTAGTTTCTCTCCGGCTACATCTATATCTCTCCAATCACGTCTCTGTTTCTCCCACCACCTCTCTATCTCTCTCACCACATCTCTATCTCCCACCACCCCTCCTTTTCTCTCGCTACATCTCAATCTCTCTCACCATCTCTCTATCTCTCCCACCACCTCGTCTCTATCTCTCTCACCACCTCTCTATCTCTCCCACCACCCCACTTTCTCTCCCACCACCTCTCTATCTCTCTCACCACCTCGTCTCTATCTCTCTCACCACCTCTCTATCTCTCTAACCACCTCTCTATCTCTCCCACCACCTCGTCTCTATCTCTCTCACCACATCTCTATCTCTCCCACCACCCCTCCTTTTCTCTCGCTACATCTCAATCTCTCTCACCACCTCTCTATCTCTCTCACCACCTCTCTATCTCTCCCACCACCCCACTTTCTCTCCCACCACCTCTCTATCTCTCTCACCACATCTCTATCTCTCTCACCACCTCTCTATCTCTCTCACCACCTCTCGATCTCTCTCACCACCTCTCTATCTCTCTCACCACCTCTCTATCTCTCTCGATCACCACCTCTCTATCTCTCTCACCACACCTCTATCTAAATCAGGACCCTATCCATCTCTCCCACCACCTCTTTATCTCTCACAGGGCCCCATCTATCTCTCCCATCACCCCTCCTTTTTCTCTCGCTACATCTCAATCTCTCCCATCACCTCTCTATCTCTCCCATCACCTCTCTATCTCCCCACCAACCCCACTTTCTCTCCCACCTCTCTCTCTCTCTCCCACCATTTCTACCTTCCACCATCTGTCTTTCTCTCCCACCACCTCTCTATCTCTCCCAACACCTTTCTATTTCTTCCACCACATCTATATCTCTCCCATCACCTCTCTCTCTCTCCCTCCCACCACATCTACATCTCTCCCACCACCTCTCTCTCCCTCCAACCACCTCTCTCTCCCTCCCACTTCCTCTACATCTCTCCCACCACCTCTCTCTCCATCTCACCACCTCTCTCCCTCTCCAACCACCTCTCTCTCTCTCCCACCACTTCTACATCTCTCCTACCACCACTTCTACATCTCTCCTACCACCACCAGCTTTTCATCTCTCCCTCCTACCACCGCTACATCTCTCCCACCACCTCTCTCTCCCTCCCACCACCTCTCTCTCCCTCCCACCACCGCTACATCTCTCCCACCACCTCTCTCTCCCTCCCACCACCTCTCTCCCTCTCCCACCACCTCTCTCTCCCTCCCACCACCTTTATATCTCTACCTCTCTCTCTCTCCCACCATTTCTCTCTACCTTCCACCATCTCTCTTTCCCTCCCACCATTTCTCTCTACCTCCTACCACCTCTCTCTCCCACACACCACCTCTCTCTCCCTCCTACTACCTCTAAATCTCTCCCACCACCTTTTCATCTCTCCCTCCTACCACCTCTACATCTCTCCTACCACCTCTCTCTCCCTCCCACCACCTTTATATCTCTCCCACCATCTATCTCTCCAACCACCCCTCCATCTCTCCCACCACTTCTCTCTCCCTCCCTCCCACCACATCTCTCTCCCTCCCTCCCACCACATCTCTCTCCCTCCCTCCCACCACATCTCTCTCCCTCCCTCCCACCACTTCTCTCTCCCTCCCTCCCACCACATCTCTCTCCCTCCCTCCCACCACATCTCTCTCCCTCCCTCCCACCACATCTCTCTCCCTCCCTCCCACCACATCTCTCTCCCTCCCTCCCACCACATCTCTCTCCCTCCCTCCCACCACATCTCTCTCCCTCCCTCCCACCACATCTCTCTCCCTCCCTCCCACCACATCTCTCTCCCTCCCTCCCACCACATCTCTCTCCCTCCCTCCCACCACATCTCTCTCCCACCACATCTCTCTCCCTCCCTCCCACCACATCTCTCTCCCTTTCTCCCACCACATCTCTCTCCCTCCCTCCCACCACATCTCTCTCCCTCCCACTACCTCTCTCTACCTCCCACCACCTCCACATCCCTTCCATCACCTCTCTCTCCCTCCCAGCACCTCTTCATCCCTCCCAGCACCTCTCTCTCCCTCCCACTACCTCTACATCTCTCCCACCACCTCTCTCTCCCTCCCACCACCTCTACATCTCTCCCACCACCTCTCTCTCCCTCCCACCACCTCTACATCTCTCCCACCACCTCTCTCTCCCTCTCATCATTTCTCTCTACCTCCCACCACCTCTCTCTCCCTCCCACCATTTCTCTCTACCTCCCACCACCTCTCTCTCCCTCTCACCACCTCTACATCTCTCCCACCACCTCTCTATCTCTTCCACCACTACTCCATCCCTTCAACCACCACTCTATTTATCTTCCCTTTCTTACTAATTCTCATGACCCTGTCTTTTTTCCTCTATATAGAAGTGGGTACAATTTAAAAAAAAACTGTGCAAATAAGCAACTTCGTAAGTGCAATCTGCGCATGAGCAGATTATTGCTGGTAGAAAATGACTTCAGGTCAATTTCACTACTCACAGAGTAAAATGGGAATTCATTAGATAGTCGATCACATTTCAATTTATTATCATGCAAATATGGCAACAGCAGTGCCATTCTCATTGGGCTTAAAAAATCGCGAAGTTAGGGTGAAAGTTGCCTAGAGACCATACCAAAAGCTTCTTGATTTTTTAAGCCCAATAAGAGTGGCACTAGCTATTCAGCTCTGAGAAGGTAGTAAAAGAACATTCCACCATGTGCACCTGCTTCTATTGTTGTTCCGGGCACACTGTCAAATACCTTTATCCATCATTCCAGACAGCTTCATGAAAAAAAAAATCTCAGTCAGCAGTCTAGTAGTGTTTATTCAGTGAATTGTCCGACCATGGTGTAAAATTTACGAACTGGTCTATTATACTGTGCATTGGTTGAAAATTTATATTTCAAAATTGACCGAACGATTCGGTCAGACTCCCTAACCCTAATACAACAACAAAACAACTAAGGCCCTGTCTCAGATTCATAGTGTCAAATGGATATACATACATACATACACGCAAGGTGGTATCTGTTTTAATGGGATACTCAATATGATTCACAATTTAATCATATAAACAGAATCACATGGACCAGGATATGAATATTACATAAGTGTGCAAAAGTCCATCAATGCAAACAAATGCAGAATCATGTGAGACAGAGAGAGGGGTCCCTGATAAAGGTCAGAATATAAAATTGTTTCAATACATGTACAACAGTAAAAGTAGAAAATAACGTTTAAGAACATCCCTATATAGGAATTGAAACATGACACTTAGTGGAGATATATGTATATTGATAGTTCCATTCCAAATAGATTTTGGTTGGGTCTTTAAACAGGAAAGTCTGTAATTTTGAAAATCACAATCTCAGATCTTAAAACAGATAAATGACTTTCAGAGATACTTATAGAATGATATTGATCTTTAGATTTCGAGTAGGTTTTGGACGCGGTTCTCTGCTCCAAAAAAATTATCCACCGAGGTCAATGAATATCTGTGGTAATGCAAACAGTGTATACAATATAATGCTTGCTGCATTACAGTACATTAAAGTGGACTATGGTTTCTGCATTTTAAACTTTAACAAGTTTTTCACTTTTCCTGAACATGTTTGTGAAGCTATGACTTATGACATTTCATACATGATGTCATTTGGGTACACTGCTGAGTTTTATGACTTTTGTAAAATGGCTACACTGTCTTGAAAGGTTAGCAGGAGTAGTGGTAAACACTAAAGTCCGGTAATTAATGGACTGCCCATCCTTGTTAGGACCTTGGGTAATGGGTCCCATCTCAAGTCAAAATTAAATAAAATCTGGAAACTTGATAATGAACTGTTCTGCCATGATTACAGCCCAAGGTCATTTCCACTCATACTCCTTAAGATGCTTAAATTTAAGATAGGATGAAGATGCACTCTCACTGCATACATCGATTCAATATATTATAGATGGCAACTAACTATTAAATATAGCTTTAAAGAGTATAAAAGGCATGACACTTTTTAAAAATATACATGTTAACTACAATAATTGACTTAAAGGGAACCTCCGGACATTAGAAAAAAACAATGGCTCATTGTTTTGGTACTAGAATTGAACATTAATTATCTTGTTGTGAGGTGTCATATGTTTCCGTAATTAGAGAAAATTACAATTAATTGATAGATTGCCCGGAACATTGGCTATCTCGATGTTCCGCGCATCTATTTGTTTTGCACGTCTGATAGATCAATAAGCGTACATAAAAGCGATCTACTGCTGTTAAGTATACATGTTAAGCTTTCCATACATGTGTAGTACAGTTGGCCTTCCATACTCAATATAGCAACAGCTGCGTTACCCATTAAAACAAGGGTTACAACAAGTTGATGGATCAAGTGACGATAATGTTGGCACAATAAATATGGATGCGGTCAGTTGCAGATTATAGTCTACGAGACTGATTAATTTGGGCTTGCCTATTCCCTTTAAAGTACCCTAAAGTGTAATCAGTACGTAACAACCGCCACCGGAAAGGATAGTTTGTATCGCTTTCATGCCATAATGTGTACACATACAGCTTGTGTGTTATGTAGGGCCGTATACAAGAAGAGTACACATTATCCACCATATCGAAAGTCACTCGCGATAGATTCTGTTCCCGAATTCGAAGTTGATATTTTATTCACTGCTTGTGCAGCTGAATTCTCTTGGTTTGGCACACATACACTGTATTACAGAGAATGCCTGCTCGGTGTGCAGCCCCCCTTTGTGAACGAATTCATATCCAGCGGTTTCGCTATTCAAGTTTCCAAGCTCTGATTGACAACCTCGCATTTATGAGAGTTGGGCGGCACGTTTGTCGAGTGTGTCAGTACTTGCAGCTGGGCTCTCCCTGCCCTGAATACAAAACAATTTTCTTTGCTTCCTGTGATCTATTACAGGTGTCGTGAGGTGGTATTGTTATCGGACAGAACTATCAAAATGTGATACAGAAAATGATTCCCTAGCAATGTAGAAATAAATTCAGAATCTCAAACTTGTTTTGTATGTTCATTTGAGATATAGAAGAGAGTTAAATTTCTGCCCGGAGGTACACTTTAAACTCAATACAAGTGACTTACAAAAATGAAGGATCTTCAAGCCTGGCTGTCATGAAAACTGTAGAACTGCATTATGTGTATTTTCAAAGTTGGGAAGAGTACCTTTCTGAGGTGTTAGAAGGGCTGGACCAGCCCAGAAGGGGAATTGACATCTCATTTTCCTTGCAAAACATAATGCATGCACAGTTAAAAAAATGCAATATGAATGGCTGAACTGGATCTGTTGTGGCTGTAATAAAATAATCCAATATTTTCAGAATTCAAATAAAGGCAAACCCTGTTATAATGAGAATGTCGGGACCTACACATTTTCCTCGCTATAGCCGATTGCTTGCTTTACCAGTACAAGATAAAAAAATACAGAATTATATGCATACATGTATGGGACTATACATAAAATTTACTGATACTGATGGTATGTTATCTTACAATGGTTTTGCAAGCATATTAAACTGAATTAGCTAGCTGTAATGTCACTCAAATATCTAACAGCACAGTTGAAAATGTAAATAAAGAACAATTCCATCTCCGTTTACCAACAACTGAAGAAGGGAGGAGGCTCAGTTACCCGCACCTGCTGGCATGACCACATGTAGTCAATGAATGAATGAACGCAATGCATCTTCATACATGTACATGATTATACACAGTGTCACATGTAGAGGCTATTGTACTTGCAGTGTGCAGTGTATGTGCCTCACTAAAGGAAATGTTTGACAGTGGAAAAAAATTGCTTTGTGTTGTTGTTGCAATTCCCTCACTAGGCGACATGGCTAAAGGTAGGGCTCATAATAGCGGGGTAAATTTCCTGTTTTTCTTTATACTTAGGCTGGGAGTTAAACCATGCTATAGCAGACATTTCGCTTTAGCTGATCACGTTTTATGAGAAGCAGAATACATGGAGGTCTATGGAAGAAATATCTGGATCCGAGAAATGTCCTCGTAATACGCAAGTTTTCGCTATACCCCTTCTCGTTAAACTGGGGTTTGCCTGTACAACTGTTCATTCCATTACACAATGGTAGTACAGCCCATCGAACCTCAGGAATGACCATGCCCAAGCACATTTTAGTTGATATTTTACAAAAATATAATAATTTGTAAGACATTACAGTTATAGAACACTAGAATCACATCCTGTATACGCCATATATTTCGCTGGGTTTTTATTATCGCGAATTTAACAACACGTGAAATTATGAATATGACGTGCTCGAGAACATATACTTCAGTACTAGTACTTCACCATCGCGAATTTAACCACTCACGAAATTGTTGCGAAATCCTGATTCACAAAATTGTTGGGAAATCTTGATTCACGAAAAATTAAGACTCACAAAATATATAGCGTATACTGCAACTTGAAAGCACCCATGTATACATCTAAAATTGAACAATATCAGGGTTACATTTTGGTATAATCAGAAAACTTGTATGTCATCTTGCTATATTAAGCCCCATGCAAGTATTATTCTCTGCGTGTATAGCCATGAAGTTTACCTGGTGGACATTTCCTCCGGGTCAAACAATACCAGTTTGACTCTACCCAAAACCTTCTGCATTGTTCCTTCAATGGCTGGAAGTGCCTTGCTCTCTACTTGCCCGCTCTGCAGCAACATAAGCAGCTGTCTGCACATGTCCTCGGCCTTAGAACACTCCTCTCCCTGCTCAGCACAGCCGCCTACTGTGGAAGCAGTAGACGTCTTCTCAAAGTTATCCATGATGCCTATTTCTGATGGCATCCCATAAACCTGTTCCCCAACCTCGTCTCCAGTGTCCTGAGGTGCACCTTGTTCACTCGCTCCAGTCTTCAGGTCATAGAGATCAGGAGGAACGTCGAGGGAGTTAATGTGCATAAGTAAATCTTTGGAGAACTTTTCTGGCAGTTCCATGTCCACCCGAACCTCGCCATCATTGATAATGATCTCCACCCCACAGGGGGTTGTTTCTATCACCTTGACAGCAGCCTTGTCCGATTGCCTATCATTGAACTGGGGCTGCAGCATGCCCTTCTTAATCATGGCTTTCTCAATTATGCTAATCTGGGCCTTGTCCACCTTCTGTAGACGCTTGTACATGGCGATGGAGACTGCAAGCTGTGACTGGTGCTCTCTCTGCAGCTGCTCATAGATCTGGTCTACATTCAGCCCCGCCCTCAGCCCAACCTTGATCTGATGGCGCAGGCACTCCGGTATCGGCAGCCTTTGGTTGCCAGAGTACGTCAGTTTGTGGGTGTGCGTCTTGAAGTATGTAACACGGACAGACCCGTTCTTTTTGGACTGCTTCAACAACATCCTTGCGGGACAGAAGAGGCAACTCTTTGTCACTTTTCCCTTTGTAGCCGCAATCCTCTTGGTGAGGAAGCAGGTGTAGTGCTGGTGGGTGGATGCCAACATCTCTATGTCCCCTCTCCGCTTGGTGAAGCACACAAAGTTCTGTACTTCTTCCCGTAGCTTCCACGCGTAGAATTCTTCAAGACTCGCAAATTGTAATTCCTGTTTCTCTGAAGAGAGCTGACTGTGTTCCAGTTCAACATGCACCGTCATTTTCTGCTTGTTGGCGCACCTGAAGTCGCATCCTTCAACATTGCACATCTCTGTCTTCTTGTGAATGTTCTTCAAGTGGCGGTACAGGTTGGAGGAAAATGAGAACTTCTTATCACAAGATGGGCAGTTGAACTTCTCCTACAAAGAAAAAAATAAGAAAAAGAGTACAAAAGCCAGAAACTAATTGCTTATATAATTGCACAAAAATTCTCAAATACAATAGCTGCAAACCCGTACAATAAAGGACTAGGGTATCCCACTCATTTTATGAATTTTTACCCTAAACCTAATCCTGACCCTAACCCTAACCCTAAACCTAATTCTAAACCTAACCTTGACCCTAACCCTAGACCAAAACTTCGCTGCTAAATTCGTAAAAATAGATTTTTAAGTCACTTTCTGCCGACTACAATCAGAATTGCAGCGTTCCCTATTGTTGCATGGATTATACATGTGTAGTGACTTAATTTCATTCAGATGACAGCTGATTTCTTTGTTTACTATTCCCGCGCATAACATTCTTTGTCCGCGACTTACATTCTTTGCACATGACTTGTACGGTCGCCAATCAGAGGCAGTTATGTTCACCCCGTGACTTGACTTGGCCAATGACCAACGTCACTCGCCATGCTGTCGAGTCGACTACAATTTTCCTCTGACTTTTCTCGGCCGGTTGGAATCCCTCGCTCCTGGAAATCCATCGAGCGAACACTACGCTCTACGAGCAACGAAAGGAGTTGAGTCGCCACGCATTTCTCACTACGTAGATTCCTACTATCCTGGATTTACTCTTGGATTTATACTGCCGTCGCGTCGCCCTTTTCTACATCGCAAAGCAGCGAACTCTGGGATTTATACTCAGACTATTATTTACTTCACGCGATGCTACAGGTACAAGCATCGACTTAATTGTAAATATTCGCCGGGATGTGTAATACCTGAACGTTCTCGTCTACGTGAGAAAACCACCCGCGTGACTCGAGGAGCTGGTGCTACCACGACTATGCTAGCAAAGGGAACTCTCGCCACCGGGGCCCCCGGGAAGCCACCGGTCGCTATCGGCTCCAGCTAGCAGCTCTGCACAGTGAGTAGGATACGCGTACAGCGATAACCTTAATTTCTACACAGACATGTGCTACACTGCCTGGTCCCCTATTGCACGGGATTGCCACAATAGCTATATATACATGTAGCTATATGTATTGAATATATACCTGCACTATAAAATTGTTCAAAAATGAACGTTACTTTTTCCTCTTCACACATGATCATGATCTTTCTAACAAATACAGTTTGTCGAGGCTGCCATCTTGGATGCTCCAATACTTCTTCTTCTTCTCGTTTCTTTTCCTCCATTCTCCCCATACCTAATACATGTGTAATATACTTGCTGTATATATACACATGTTCAGGTCCATAGGGAATTGTGGATATTGTGCACATAAATTGTGGTGACTTCAAAACCATGAATTCTTGGACTGTTTTAAAGTCTTCCCAAGATTCACACATTAATTCCATGCCCCCAAACCTTAAAAATAATATCAGCTTACCAATACGTGCCTTTACGGTTCTTGCATCGCAATGCATGGCGGGACGGAATTCTAGTACGCGAGCGTTCAGCGATCGCTGCGGTCATATCGTTTACACGCTCATGACGCTAGCCGCGGCGAGTGCGAAGTTCAATATTATTATTTTCATGTTACAGATTTGTTATGTGGATCGATTCCGACGTGAATACTTTCAGTAAATCTGAATCATATTTTAACGATAAGAACTTTGATTTGTATTATTGTACTTTTTATTTATTTAATTTAATTTTATTTAATTTCACACATCACATCACAACACACACATCTTTGCACATATGGGACTACCACCCGAGTCTCGACGACGTCTCGAATGTCTCTCTCTTTGCTTATTATTTTCTCACCAAACTCTTTATAAATCATTATTTAGATACAATAATACGAATCAAAAGTTCTCATCGAAAAAATACAATTCAGATTTACTGAAAATTATCACGTCGGAACCGATCAAAGTAACAAATCTGTAACATAAAAATGACATTGTAATCAATGACCGCAGCGATCACTGAACGCTCGCGTACTAGAATTCCGTCCC
The DNA here is from genome assembly GCA_963669155.1 of Arbacia lixula. Lineage (NCBI taxonomy): Eukaryota > Metazoa > Echinodermata > Echinoidea > Arbacioida > Arbaciidae > Arbacia > Arbacia lixula. The sequence goes on along the minus strand of OZ022577.1, from coordinate 32,640,903 downwards.
ATAATGCCTTGCGATACAACAACCGTGAAGGTACGTATTCATTAGGAGAAAATCCAAGATTTATTCCCGTTCAGCTTATGTAGTAGCGTCTGCTCTCCGCTATGTTTACACGTCGAATGACCGTATTAGCATACGAAAAGAAATTTCCACTGTGACTAGTCTTTATCAAAGTCTGATGGCATTATTAAGCTCGTAATTTGTAGAAGGTTATATGTCAAGTTTTGTAGCAGACAACAAATAAAAACATTGTACCCAGGTTATAATGAACATTTACGTGTGTCATTGAATATAAATAAATAAAACTGCCAACTTAATGAGATTTTGTCATTTATTTCTAAATCATAAATCGTAACAACATTTAAGCACAAATAATATCGCGAGGGCTATTGTGTGCACAGCCTGGATGTTTACAAACATGCTATCGGCACTTCTTTCGCTGAGCCAACTATCATCCTCCCCGTTACGTGTCAGGGCTAGGGGGCGCTACGAACTTTTACACGAAAATTTCCTGAGGTTAGAAATCTGACGAGCGGTGAAACCTGATTAGCAAAACTACTTAAAATTGTGAGTAAAAGATTATGTCTTTCATTTTAATTTGCGAATCATATTCCAATTAGTGCAAGGAAGACAGCCTGCAAGTGATTTCATTTAATTTACGCAAATTAAATAGTTATGCGTATTTGAAATTATAGGCCGTTCTGCCTTACTTCGTACACACGGCCTATGGAGTTTGAAGCTGGTGATTCTCCCGGAGATCGGCAGTGTCGATGTCGCTGCTTGATTAAAAAAGGGCTATTGTGCGGAGGGGTTGTCGTTGTCGTGTGCGGGTTGCTGGGGGATGTTTTCAAGGTCGATACTGTAAAGGGGAACTGGTGCATGCGCATTAGCCCCGAGATTGCTCCCGCTATGCATTGCAGCTGCCGTCATGCAATTCTTAACCAGGCATCACTATATTGTAAAAATACAACATGGATTAAATTCAAAGTACCCACCCTGAACCTCTTCAGGTATATATTTTACGTAAATGTGTGCAATAGATTTGAGTTTAGAGTTACAGAATTGCTGAAACATGAAACCAACTAATATAATCACTGCTAATCTCGACTCCCTTGCTCCAAAGCTCCGTGCTCCGAGCTCCGGAGCCCGCTCACTGAGCGGGCTGGTCGCAGTTAAGGCGGCGCCTGTACCCAGCCGGCTAGCGGCTCCTGCCTGTTCTCGACTCACATAATCATGACCAATCATTCTTGCAAAACACGTACCAGTCGTTTTCTTCGCTTGTACGCAGCTGAATTCCTCTTCTTCACAAAATCTGCCACAGGTTCTGCATCCAGCAAAGTTGACTTTTCCATTTTCAGCAGATAACGAAAGACAGATTGCTTACTTAACTCCTATAATGATCACCAATTCACTGCAGTGTATAGTATCAAAAATCGTATGAAGTGAATTGAAGTGAAACTGTATTTTCAGTGCTATGGTGGCGTCGAAGAGACATTCCCCAAACAGAGTAAAACACCAATATTGCAACACACTCACTTGTAGTTTTTACAGTTCAGCGATACTGTTATGAAAGGTATATGTCTCAACCTTCCTTCTTTGAACCAATGGTCCACTCCGCTGAACAGTTATGTGTTTTTTAAGATGTTTTAACTCTTACTCTGCCATTGATGCATGTGTGCACAAGTGATATACACTATCACATAGGGAAGTAAATTGTCTGTTACATGACTGTGTGGCAACGGCTGTTCAGAGAGAACGAAAGAAATGTAGAGTCTAATTTCGTTTGTCCAGTTCATATCTCCATGAGCATAGCAGATCAGCAAACAAAATAAACAAGTCTTTCAAGTAAAATATATCAGCTGCACACAAACGCATGCAAGCACTGGTAACGAAAATACACACCTTAATATATCATGTTGACAATGATTGAATCCCACAAATGCACAAGATGTCGGAAACAGGAGAAATTAGTAAATTTTGTAAGTAATACACATATCTTATGTCAAATTAAATTTTCTTATTAACCCTCATTATTTTTTTTTCTTTGAATGATAAAACGGAGTGCAGGATCTTTCATAATGTTCCCTTCACTTACCAGAAATTTACATTAAAAAACAATAACAAACAAAGCTTTTAGAGATAAAAGATAGACATCAAAGCTTTGTCATTAATATAAAATGCTTTTGAAATTCATTAGCACGGTCGCTTTAGTATTCATAAAGATGTATTGTACTTGAGTTTTTTCTCCTTCCTAACACATCCCCGTTCTTCCCCATTTTATTTTTTTTTACTTTGTGGTTGATTGCCTGAGATGGTTGTGGGTGGGCATATAGTTTGTATAGAAATATATCATTTTCGTATATATTTTCGTATATATGCCAAATTGTATGCATGTCATTCAAACAATAGGTTAGTAATAGTATCCCCTAAACCGATTTTCTCCGCATAGGTTTTGATTTATAGTGATGATTGGGAGTGATTGGTGTTTGGAGTTCCAGGCGAGGTTGTGAGTTGAGGAAATTTTTATTTTATTTTTTATTTAATTTTATAATGCATGAAATCACATTTCAGAGCATACTAAAATGTTTATCTAGGTCATTCAATGTAGTTCTTTTTCACTATTAAAATAACAATGCATCGTATGTGTGTCACCCATTTTGCTACAAATTCAAGGCCTCTAATAGTGGGATGAGAACGCATATCACAATCATGTAGTAATGCATTTATTTGAACATCTGTTTCTGATCTTGTGTTCACATTTCATGATACGTTGATTGTTATTTTTTGTTTGCGAGCGAGTGAAGCAGAACTCATAATGAAACGCGAACAATCACAGGTATATATACGGAAGCTTAAAAGTGCCACCATGATGACGAGATAATTCCTCGTCTTCTCGACTTTTTGACTTCTCGTCCAATAAGGCGGGAAGGTGAAATTCCAAATCTCGACATTTGGAAACTCGCTTTTCACGTTCTCGACAGGTCATAGTGAAGGGTGGTTCCGCTCACGGCCTGGTTGAGGGTGGAGAGTAAAACTAGATTGCTCTACAGACTGCCTGGCAGTCTTGTCTGGCAGTCCTAAAGAGGAGGAATGTTGAGATACACCAAAACAAATGTACTCGAAATCTAGTCGATTTCCAGTATTAACATAGCATAGTATTTTTCTTCTTTTTAGTGGATTAGAACATTTGATTTGTTGACTTGCAAATGGCTACCCTATTTTTTAATACAGTGATTTGCTGCATTAAATCAAGATTTGGGCTGTGTTAAAATACAAATATTTGTCTTGATGTCTAAACTCTATATGTTGCTTAATTACCCTCTTTCAACAGCCTTAACTTTTATTTTTCTCTCAGGCCCCCATTTCCTCTCTCAGATAGCAAAATATCTGGGGCCCATGTATGTGTTGATCTGGGCCTGGATATGAGCCCCATATGGGCCCCGTTTGGCCCATCTGGGACCCATCTATAAAAATATTGGTTAGTACAATTATACATGAATATTTTGTTGTAATTATTGTTGTCTGGACCCAATAGGTGGCATTCATTAAAAAAAAATAAAACGGTTATTGGCATGTTTGCATAATTATTCCTTCTATCTAGTTATATGCCGGTTATCTATTCAAATGTACAATAATATGACACAAGTCAATAGGCCTAATGCATGTATGAATATTCATGAGCATCTCAGTTATCATGTGGGTTGAAAGTGGAAAAACCCATGTGGGCCCCATTTGGGTTTTATGGCTCAGTCTACCCAGAAATAAGACCACATTGCTCATATACACACCACACTGGGCCCATAATATGGTTTATTATAGGTGGGACAAACCATATGGGCCCCATATAGGTTGAACATGGTTTCATATGGGCCCCAGATACTTTGTTATTTGGGTTCTCTCATTTTCCTTCTTCTTTATTTGAATCACGTTCCTCTCTTTAACTATGGAGCTATCATGGATGGACTGCGCTCGGAAAGACTTCCTTTGATCTATGATGACCGCCGTCTCATAAAAATTCAAGACATTCGGGTGTTTCAAACAATACGCTGTATTTCTAATTAGGCAGTGCCTTGCTATGAATAACAAAATAAAATCTGGCTTGAGAATACGTAAACTTTTCAGCCTTTGCTGGGAGTTCATAGCTGATCTTATTACACACACTGATCAAAGAACCAAACGCGTCAAATATTCTATTGTGCTATCGATGAACGCAACTGGTGTAGGAATAAATTACTCTTCGTGCCGACTCCAGTTCTAACACCTTCCTGGTTACGCTAACCAGATATGTGTTAGGAAGGAGAAACAACTCGAGCATAATATATTCAAACATCTGTATGGATACTAAAGCGTGCTAATGAACGTCAAAAGCATTCCACAACCACTATACAATGCTTTGATGTCCCATGAGCGGGACCGACATTTAGCTGATGTCAACTTGGAAAGCGATCTTTAATTCACTGTTTTGTCTCTCGAAGATGTGTTTCTCATCATATTTTTGTGAAATTTTCAAGAAAGGTAAGGGCAATACATCTAACGATCCTGTACTCGGTTTTCTTCTAAATAATTGTTGAATGATGCACAAACGGAAATATAAAATAATATTCTTACTTATACAATTAACAAATTTCTTCACTTTCCGGATTTTTCCGGAATTGTGGGATTCAATCATTATCAAAATTATATCTTAAGCTGTGAATTTTCATTAACAGGGGTTGCATGCATTTGCGTGCAGCTGAGATATTTTACTACACAAAACTGTTTATTTTTGTTCGCTGATATCTCCTTTCCTCGCAAAAGTATTCATGCAATCCAACAGAACTGGGCAAGCGAAATAGGACTCTACATTTCTTTTTTTTTCTCTCTGAGAAACCGTTGCTACGCAATCCTGATCGTTATTGTTAAAACACCTGAAAGGCACATGCTGAGACCTGATAATTTTTTGGCGGTGCCACGCATGGGTTCAAAGAAAGAAAGTTTCTTCATATCCTTCCACAATAAATCCCTGCGCTAACCGTGAGTTTACAACATGACGAAGGGCAGACGGAAAGGGACATACGAAAGGAAGTTCACGAAGCTCTTGAACTCAGCAGTGAACTCCTTGATGCTCTAGCTTGTAAGTAAAGTCAAATCTACTCTCATAGAAGAACTATAACTGCAGTTATAACTGAAAAAGTTGGTAACAACCTACGGGAAAACTTTGATTTTGAAATAGCCACGGAAGATGAAATGATAAGAAGACTGGAAAGTAAGATGGAGAAAATGAAAGAACAGCAGGAAGAAGCTGAACAATATTCTAGAAGAAGTTGTCTTGTGGTGCATGGTGTGAAGGAAACTGAGGGCGAAAATACGAACGAGACTGTGAAGGAAGTGTGTGAACATGAATAGACCGTTTTCGTAATGTATTTCCAACTTTCCTCTCGATGCATATAGTAGCGCATTATTGCATTCACCTGTATCTAGTCATTGAGATTTAATGGATGAAATGCACTTTTAATCTATTATAGTTGTTGCTACTCGGACAAACCTCGAACAAGCTTTGGTGTTCCCATTAGTGACGTATAGAAGGTTCCCACGAGCAGCCATATTATTTATTGGACAATAAAAACAATAAAAACCTGCGCATCAAACTATGAGAAGTCATTGTTTTCATGGTCTGATGCACAGGTTTTTATTGTTTCGTCCTCTAATATGGCTCCTCGTGGGAACCCTCTATTGTTTGAACGATGTGAATAACATTGCATAAATAACGAAAATGGTCTAGTGAACACAAAGCTCCAAAATGGCGCCCTCGATAGAACGCACCGTCTGGACGCCAATTTTTGTGTTGAAAAAAAAATAACCAGCCAAGACTCCCGCTCTACTCATTGGTTCTGCATTCTAATCTGTGGCTTTTGGATTACATTATATTTCCTGTCACATCTTTGCAGGTGACTTTCTGTGGAACTAGTCAATATTTTCAGTGGTGCACGATTTTCAGTGTTGCGCTCACCGTGATTTTACAACATGACGATCTCGCAAAGGACATACAAGAGGAAGTTCATAAACCTCTTGAACCCAGCAGTGAACTCCTCAATGCTCTTGTAAGTAAAATCAAATCTATTACTCTCATAGAAGAACTAACAACAATTGTAACTGAGAAAGTTGGTAACAACATTCGGGAAAACTTTGATTTTTGAAATGGTCACAGAAGATGAAAAGATAAGAAGACTGGAAAGTGAAATGGAGAAAATAAAAGGACAGCAGGAAGAAGCTGAACAATATTCGAGAAGTGATTGTCTTGTGGTGCATGGTGTGAAGGAAACTGAGGGCGAAAATGTGAACGAAACTGTGAAGGAAGTGTGTGAACATAAATTGAACATAAAACTCCAAAATGGCGACCTCGGCAGAACGAACCGTCTGGGCGCCAAAAAGGACAAGTCACGTGGGATCATTGTCCGCTTCACAAGCTACGAGACTAGACTAGACACTTGTAGACAGAAGTTTCTATTCCCCATTATTCCATTATCCGCAAAGATCATGACAGAAACGGAGGAGGTGTTGCGATATACGTACATGAATCTGTTCAGTTTGATTTGGTATCCCATGATTCTCTCTTAAATTCATAAGCATTATCTGTACACATACACTTCAAAAACACAAAGCCAACAATATTCTTGAATTGATATCTACCGCCAAATTTTAGGATCGAACTTGTGAAGTATTATGACAATTTCCTTGAATTTGTAAATAGTACTGATGCTCATTGTATCATAATGGGTGACACAAACGTTATTATGAAAAGGCCATTTGAAGGTAAAACAAAAACATACAACCAGATTAATAATATATAAAACATGTAAAGCATGAGTCAAGTCAATACTGATCTTTGTACTAGAGTGACACGTAGCTTATACTCACTTGTTGATGACATATTGACGAATTGTCCAGACAAAGTTATATCACACGGTGTCTTGCAGAATGGTATGAGTGATCATTATATTAGTTACTTAATTTGGACATCTCAGCAACCTAGTATAAATGAAAAATATGTAACGTATAGGAAGTCAAGAAATGTCGATATGGAAGCTTTGAGATTTGATTTACGTAAGCAAGATTGGAAGAAAATAAAAGAGTATCGAAATATATTAATGATGCGTTCGATAAATGAGAAACAACACTATTAAAGGTGGTCGATGAGCTCATGTACATAAGAACAAGACGTGATGGTAAAATATCCTTTCTTTGGATGAATGAAAATATGCTCTCATTAATAAAAGAGGGGGCTATTATAAATGAAACAATGAGCAGGCCAACTAAAAATGTATTCCTAAGAACCCAATTCACAAAATCAACCAATGAAAGCAAGAAGGTTGAAGATGGATAAATGATCTGAGTGATTATGTAATAAAGAATGTTCAACATGAGAGCCAGATATGAGGATGGAATGAATGAGCACATTTGAATAGGAAAGGAATAAATACAGAGAAGTAGGTTAAAGGACCCCTGTCATCAAAATGTGTGTTGACTTCTGTTGATGCAATTTAATATGTACATAACAAAATCACTAACTGTTAAATGGAAATATGTGTCCTATATTTTAAAATATTTTTTTTCTATATTTTTTCTCAGCACTGATAAGCCCCGCCTCCAAAATACCCTCCAACTCAAGATTCCCCCTGTGACATCATAATCTAAGGTTGAAATTAGCAGGATAATAGACATAATTTATGCACAAACTAAACATTGCAATGACTACCTGCAAGTGCTTATAATAGCATCACACATCTAGCACATATCTGACATAAGGAAACGATTATTCCCAAATGAAAGGTTGTTAGATGGTATTGTGTGAAGACATGTGGGCAGGTGGAGGTAGTCATTGCAATGTTTAGTTTGTCCTTAAATTCTGCTTATCTTCCTGCTAATTTCTACCTTTGATCAGGAAGGTGTTAGAACTGGAGTCAGCACGAAGAGTAAATTATTCCTACACCAGTTGCGTTCACTGATAACACAATAGAAAATTTGACGAGTGTGGTTCTTTGATCCAGTGACGAATTTTGGATGCATTTAGAAGAATATATATTCTGTATGCGCAGAAGATTTCAGAACCACTTCATGTACTGAAGCGCATGTGCAGTAGTAGTACATTTAATAATGATACGATTCTGTTCTGCATCGGTCATCATAGATCAAAGGAAGTCTATCCGAGCGCAGTCCATCCATGATAGGTCCATGCTTTGATGATGTCACAGGGGGAATCTTGAGTTGGAGGATATTTTGGAGGCGGGGCTTATCAGTGCTGAGAAAAAATAAAGAGAAATCATTTTAAAATATAGGACACATATTTCCATTGAACAGTTAGTGATTTTGTTATGTACATATTATGTCGCATCAACATAAGTCGACATACATTTTGATGACAAGGGACCTTTAATGACCGATAAGATACGACACGGACATAAGAATCTATTAAAATTAAACTGAATACAAATTGAACTGCATACAAACTGAACTGAATTCCAAACAGAACTGAACCCAATACCAACTTTAATTGAACTAAAGAGAAACTAAACAAAAGGGAATTCAAAAGAACAAAAAAAACCTCCATACAGTAGGATTCTTGACTGTCAATTTAACAGGAAGGTGGTCAAGAAATACATTGAGGTAGTGTGGATTTTTGTCACGCTTTCTTCGGGATTCATTTGTATTCTGGAAGTCATAGCGAAGGTTTATTCTGCTCACAGCCCGGTTGAGGGTGGAGAGTAAAACCATGGACCTATCATGGATGGACTGTGCTCGGAAAGATTTCCTTTGATCTATGATGACCGCCGCCTCATAAAAATTCAAGACATTCAGGTGTTTTAAACAATAAGCCGTATTTCTAATCAGGTAGTGTCTTCCTCTGAATAACAACAAAAAAAAAATCTGTTTTGAGAAATATGTCAACCGTTCAGCCTTCGCTGGGAGCTCGTAGGTGATCTTTTTACACACACTGTGAATTAATTTGGGGGTGAGCGAAGGGACATTTTGGAAAAATTGGAGAAAGAATTTGGTCCGTAACTTTTTCGGACACCTCCGGACACGAAATTGAACTTGTTTCCATGGAAGATGAAACACTCAATAAACGATTTAAAAGATATTTTAAAGAAAATATGATTGCTTAATGTGCGATATGGAGGCATTTCTCTGGCATGTTTTCTACAGTATTCTACTTTTATCCCCAAAACTAAGCAACAATACAATCTGAAATACACAGAATCGTATCTTGAGAAGATGTACTACTACTGCACATGCCTTTCAGTTCATGAAGTGGTTCTGAAATCTTCTGCGCATACATAAAAAATATTCCTCTAAATGCATCCAAAATTCGCTTTGCATATTTGGCGGCGGTCGTCACTGGATCAAAGAACCAAATGCGTCAAATATTCTATTGTGCTATCAATGAACGCGACTGGTGTAGGAATAAATTATTCTTCGTGCTGACTCCAGTTCTAACACCTTCCTGGTAAAACCAAGGATGTTTCACCACGGACCTATCATGGATGGACTGTGCTCGGATAGACTTCCTTTGATCAATGATGACCGCCGCCTCATAAGAATCCAAGACTTTCAGGTGTTTTAAACAATACGCTGTATTTCTAATTAGGCAGTGTCTTCCTCTGAATAACAAAAGAAAATCTGGTTTGAGAAATATGTCAACCGTTCAGCATTCAGAGGGAGTTCATAGCTGATCTTATTACACACACTGGGAATTATTTTCGGGGTGAGCGAAGGGAAATTTTGATAAAATTGTAGAAAGAATTTGGTCAGTAACTTTTTCGGACATCTGCGGACATGAAATCGAGGTTATTTCCATGGAAGGTGAAACACTCAAAAAACAATTTTCAAGATATTTGTAAGGAAATATGATTGCCCAATGCGCGATATGGAGGCATTTCTCTGACATGTTTTCTACAGTAGGCCTCTTCCCGCTTTATCACAAAAACGAAGCAAAAATATAACTGAGATTCATAGAATCGTATCATTATAATATGTACTTCTACTGCACATGCACTTCAGTACATGAAGTGGTTCTGAAATTTACTGCGCATACAGAGTATATATCCCTCTAAATGCATCCAAAATTTGTCTTGCATATTAAACTGCGGTCGTCATTAGATCAAAGAACCAAACCGTGAAATATTCTATTGTGATATCAAGGAACGCGACTGGTGTAGGAATAAATTACTCTTCGTGCCGACTCCAGTTATAACACATTCCTGGTTTCACCAATGGATATCCAGCTGCCGTTTGATTAATGCAGATTCATTGTACTCTCATTCTAGTCACAAAAGAACGCTTTTCAAAGATTTTCTCTTTGAACCTCTATGTTCGAATCCGCCGATTCTCTGGATGATTTTGGTCTGGATTTGACGTATAAACAAAATCGGATGCGCAGAAGAATAAGGGGAAATATCATCACCCCATATGCTTGTGCAATTGTAACATGCAATACCTACGATGCATCTGTAAAGATTTAATATGGCAAAAAGGCTTTAAACGTGTCATCAAGTTGCAGTTTAAAAGTCTCAATTTCACAATGTTCCGCATCATAACTGCTTAACAAATTGCATGAAACGTTACTTTCAGATATTTTCCATTGAGACAAGTAACATGGAAAACGTGCCCAGCCGCGCCCAAGCTAGTATTTCCATCTCAGAAAGTATCACATTTCGCATTCGCTTGTCCTTTTTAACTACATGGGTCAATCCACGTGAAATCAACCAATTTTCAGACGATTTGTAACCCGACCCCCTTCAATTTTCTTCAAACTCGCAACAAATGTTCCCCCAAGTGTCTGACGGAAGATTCTGAAATATTTTGCCCCAAGGTCAAATGGTTGCTAAGATACGGCCTCCCTTAGCAACCAATGCGTGATCGAACAACTGAGTTTAAATAAAATTTGCTATTTTTGATTGACCGCTGCAGCCAAGTTAGATGAGTTACATTGCTCATTTCCTGTAAATTGAAAGAACTTTATAGTCTTAACATGCACAATGTATTCTAGTGCCGATCGGACCACCCATTCTTACGCATGACGTCAAGGAAAATGGTGTTAAGCGTCAATGGCAATGTGTTCGGGTGCATGTTTGGAAGCTGATAACTTTAAAACTCCATTAGTTTAGAACCCATTATTTTGCAGATATATATAGTCGTTTACTAGCTCTACCCACCTACCAAAAATTGATAAAAAAACATGCATCGTTTTCTCGTAGAGCGCCCTCAAAGTTTGATTTTTTTAAAAAGTTGCCAAGTTCAAGGTCTCAAATCACCACTCGTCCCATTGAGGATCGACACCAATTTTGGTGTGTTGATAGACTTTTACCTACATTTTTATAGGATACCTAAACACTTTTGTGACCGAAATGTTAAATAGCTGATTTAAGCATTTGAAAATGGTTGTAAACACCCCAAAATCTATGTAAAATGACACATTGGATTTTAAGCACATTACAAATTGTGATAACTCAGATATGAAAAGCCAAAATACAATGATATCTTCTGTGATAATAGTCTGTTATTAGTACTAAAAGAATATACATCACAAATATTTTTGTTTTTTTGTCAATGACCTCAAAAAAGCGCCTGAAAATCACAAGAAACAATAAATCAGTCAATTTTCCGTAACCATGGTTACCATAATGGTGTTAATGTGTGTTTACATTGATTTCTAATTGTGTGTCATTTCAGTACTAATCGTGACTTAAAGCTGATAACTGCATATCATGTTCTAATATATATTTTCTTTTAGCTACACATAATATCTTAAGTCATGTTCATATCAATTGACCTTGACACCATTCTGAAAGAGCTGTATAAGCCTAAAAATTAGCATATTCTCAACACCGGTGAGCTTTACATCATATTTCAAAATCATTTTTCTCTCGGACAGAATGCCTGATCATGTCAATATATGCAGTGGTGGTATACTTTGATAAGTGTTTAGAGTATATAGTATTATCTAATTAATCTAACATAACAATGACCTTGAAAATACAGCTGAAAATCACAAAAAAACAATAGTTCTATTGTAAGGCATTTTACAAAGACTTTCAATAAAAAAAAATGTGTCATTTTAATATCAATAGTGAATTTAAAGCCGATTGTTATTCATGTTCCATTTTCTTCCATTTTAAGCTACAAATAAAAGTGTAAAACTCATATATGTTGTGACTTATGCTCAGTTGGAGACATTTACGACTAATCTTACATTTATGTCAAGGTCAATGTTATTTTTACTTTAAATATTATTTGCAGCTCAAAATGGAACAAAAAGGGCAACAGATTTGCAATTATCAAACTTAAGTCAGTATTCATATTAAAATGGCACTCAACTCAAAGCCAGTGTCCACATTCTATTATTGGAAATTTGAATGATTGTTGCTTTTGTTTTGATTTCCAGGTGTGTTTTCAAGGTCATTGTCATTTAATCAAGTAATCAAATAAATCAAATAATACTAGATCCTCTAAATACTAATTCCAGACTACCAATACTGCATATATCGACATGATCAGGCATTCTGTCCGAGAGAAAAATGATTTTGAAATATGATGTAAAGCTCACCGGTGTTGAGAATATGCTAATTTTTAGGCTTATACAGCTCTTTCAGAATGGTGTCAAGGTCAATTGATATGAACATGACTTAAGATATTATGTGTAGCTAAAAGAAAATATATATTAGAACATGATATGCAGTTATCAGCTTTAAGTCACGATTAGTACTGAAATGACACACAATTAGAAATCAATGTAAACACACATTAACACCATTATGGTAACCATGGTTACGGAAAATTGACTGATTTATTGTTTCTTGTGATTTTCAGGCGCTTTTTTGAGGTCATTGACAAAAAAACAAAAATATTTGTGATGTATATTCTTTTAGTACTAATAACAGACTATTATCACAGAAGATATCATTGTATTTTGGCTTTTCATATCTGAGTTATCACAATTTGTAATGTGCTTAAAATCCAATGTGTCATTTTACATAGATTTTGGGGTGTTTACAACCATTTTCAAATGCTTAAATCAGCTATTTAACATTTCGGTCACAAAAGTGTTTAGGTATCCTATAAAAATGTAGGTAAAAGTCTATCAACACACCAAAATTGGTGTCGATCCTCAATGGGACGAGTGGTGATTTGAGACCTTGAACTTGGCAACTTTTTAAAAAAATCAAACTTTGAGGGCGCTCTACGAGAAAACGATGCATGTTTTTTTATCAATTTTTGGTAGGTGGGTAGAGCTAGTAAACGACTATATATCTGCAAAATAATGGGTTCTAAACTAATGGAGTTTTAAAGTTATCAGCTTCCAAACATGCACCCGAACACATTGCCATTGACGCTTAACACCATTTTCCTTGACGTCATGCGTAAGAATGGGTGGTCCGATCGGCACTAGAATACATTGTGCATGTTAAGACTATAAAGTTCTTTCAATTTACAGGAAATGAGCAATGTAACTCATCTAACTTGGTTGCAGCGGTCAATAAAAAATAGCAAATTTTATTTAAACTCAGTTGTTCGATCACGCATTGGTTGCTAAGGGAGGCCGTATCTTAGCAACCATTTGACCTTGGGGCAAAATATTTCAGAATCTTCCGTCAGACACTTGGGGGAACATTTGGTGTGAGTTTGAAGAAAATTGAAGGGGGTCGGGTTAACACCATTGGTTGATTTCACGTGGATTGACCCACATGACAAGCAATTATCGAGTGCTTGTTCAGCAGTGTATGCATGTATAGGAATGCGCATGACCTCTTATAAAATCCAGGTGAACGTGACCCAATCGCCTATGCATCATATTGTTGAGAGCAGCTGCTAGTTATGAATATTAAGTGGCGGCATCAAACCTTGTTCAAAGCGATGTATATCCATGTACCAGCAGCCATTTAATTAATGCAGATTAATTCTACACTCCTTCTAGTCACACAAGAATGCTTTACAAAGATTTTCTCTTTGATCTCACATGTTCAATGCCGCCGATTCTCTGGATGATTTTTGACTGGATTTGACGTATAAACAAAATCGGATGCGCAGAGGAATTTTGGAAATATCCTCACCCCATATGCTTGCGCAGTTGTAACATGTACTAATACCTACGATGCATCAATAAAGATTCAGTCGAGGAATATTGTTGCAATGTGGCAAAAAGGGTCTGAACGTGATATCACGTTTCAGTACAAAAGTCTCAATTTCATAATGTTTCGCATGATATTCCATCACAAAAGTGCATGAGACGTTACTTAACGAATTTCCGCGGGCTGTATCTCCAGCTCGCCTAGTACCTCCTTTGTTAAACTAGACTGCTCTACTAGAGACTGCCTGCCAGCCAGCCAGCCAGCCAGTCTCGTCTGCCTGCCTGCCAGCCAGCCAGAGTCTCGACTGCCTGCCTGCCAGCCAGCCAGTCTCGACTGACTGCCTGACAGCCAGTCAGTCTCGACTGCCTGCCTGCCAGCCAGCCAGAGTCTCGACTGCCTGCCTGACAGCCAGCCAGTCTCGACTGCCTGCCTGCCAGCCAGCCAGAGTCTCGACTACCTGCCTGCCAGCTTGCCAGCCAGTCTCGCCTGCCTGCCTGCTAGCCAGCCAGTCTCGACTGCCTGCCTGCCAGCCAGCCAGAGTCTCGACTGCCTCCCTGCCAGCTTGCCAGCCAGTCTCGTCTGCCTGCCTGCCAGCCAGCCAGTCTCGACTGCCTGCCTGCCAGCCAGCCAGAGTCTCGACTACCTGCCTGCCAGCTTGCCAGCCAGTCTCGCCTGCCTGCCTGCTAGCCAGCCAGTCTCGACTGCCTGCTGCCAGCCAGCCAGAGCCTCGACTGCCTGGTTGCCAGGCAGCCAGTCTCGACTGTCTGCCTGCCAGCCAGCCAGAGTTTCGACTGCCTGCCTGACAGCCAGTCAGTCTCGACTGCCTGCCGGCCAGCCAGCTAGCCAGTCTCGACTGTCTGCCTGCCAGACAGCCAGAGTTTCGACTGCCTGCCGGCCAGCCAGCTAGCCAGTCTCGACTGTCTGCCTGCCAGACAGCCAGAGTCTCGACTGCCTGCCTGCCAGCCAGCTAGAGCTAGTCTCTGCCAGCCAGTCAGTGTCTCGACTGCCTGCCTGCCAGCCAGCCAGAGTCTCGACTGCCTGCCTGCCTGTCAGCCAGTCAGTCTCCACTGCCTGGTTGCCAGGCAGCCCGTCTCGACTGTCTGCCTGCCAGACAGCCAGAGTTTCGACTGCCTGCCTGCCAGCCAGCTAGAGCTAGTCTCTGCCAGCCAGCCAGAGTCTCGACTGCCTGCATGCCAGTGTCGACTCTTACGGCCTGCTGCAGCGGCTGTAAGCTGGGAGAATTTTCCGAGTTAAAGTTTTTAAGTATGCTGTAAATTAAAAAAGACCACGCGAGATGAGAAGAGATAAGTTAACGGGAGGAGCGTGAGAAAACAAGGATCCAAATAAAGTAGATGGAGGTTGAGAGAAGGAAAATGGGGGGGGGGGGGGGGGGTGAGATAAATAAAAGAGAAGGCTGCTGAAAGAGGGTAAGTTACAAAAGAGAGAAGAGACTGCAACAAATAGTGATCTACAAATCAAATTGTCTCATACCACGAAAAATGAGAGGAAATACTATTTATAAGAACTTTCCCAAGAGCGGAATTATATTGGTGGCTAGATTACGAGATTTTAGTTTTCTCAGTGTAATCCCTCCATTCCTCCATTGTCATTTCCCTCTCAGACACACGTACAAATACACAGACATACGCATATTCTTTATCTCTCTCTTGTTGTCTATATCTCTTGTCTCTCACGTACACACACACACACACACACACACACACACACACAAGTACATGCAAACACACAAATACATGAACATGCGCGCATACAATTTCGGTCCTCATGCCTAGTAAGATTCTTGACTGATAATTAAATAGGAGGGGATCAAGAAAAGTCTGGACGTACAGCTACCTAAAACTAAGAAGAAATTATATTTGTCTCCATATTTTTTTCGACACAAGGGAATTAGTCTTCAGCATAGGGCCTAATGTGTCGACAGAAGAGCCATTTTCGTTAGAACATGTTATTTGTGCTGACAAAAATGTCCCTTTTCACATGTTTTAAGGCTAAAAAGACGATACGACCAATTTCGTACAATCCGTAGCGGCTCTGACGGGCCTGTGTTATAATGTGAATATGTAATGAACTTCTCACTTTTGGAAAAATTGAGACTTTAAGATGTTTGTGTATCAAATAATAAATTCAGAGCACATTAATGACCATTGTGGGTCACACCTCCCAATCCACTAGCAACTACCACCATAGTGTCTTCAATGAAAGAATGAATGAATGAGTGAATGAATCAATCAATTGAACTGTCGGATTGCAGGAACAGTAGCAACTTACCATTCTTTTTATATCCTACACAAGCTTGGATACATTGGTATCATAATACCATGCAGCAAGTATCGTGACACACTTATAATGATACTCTATAGGTCATGGCGGATATTGCTCCCCGAAGGTTGGGGGGGGGGGGGTAGTGTGCATTTTTTGTCTCTGTGCACCCGTCCCCCCGGGATTTCCGCTCATGCTCTACATTTGCTCTAGGTAGCAAATGTCATGATAACAGTAGGCGCCTGTACAGATTTTTCATATTTAAGAGACAAAATCGTAAGGGACCCGTACGGCGCCTCTTCGGGCCATTTGCGGGCTCTCTACGGCTAACGGTAAGATGATGATTCAGAGACAAAATCGTAAGGGGGGGGGGGGGGGGGTAGTGTGCATTTTTTGTCTCTGTGCACCCGTCCCCCCGGGATTTCCGCTCATGCTGTAGGTATCAAATGTCATGATAACAGTAGGCGCCTGTACAGATTTTTCATATTTAAGAGACAAAATCGTAAGGGACCCGTACGGCGCCTCTTCGGGCCATTTGCGGGCTCTCTACGGCTAACGGTAAGATGATGATTCAGAGACAAAATCGTAAGGGACCCATACGGCGCCTCTTCGGGCCATTTGTGGGCTCTCTAAGGCTAACGGTAAGATGAAAACGCCGGAAGAATTGGGAGCAGCCAACTCATCACTCCGGTGCCCGAACGGCTGGTGGAAAATGTTCCGACGCCCGTAGGAACTCTACAGGAGCCGGCCGGGCACGTACCGGCCGAAACTGACCAAAACGTCAGTTGTTACTCGCCGTACGGGCCCCCGGAGTATATTTGTGACCTAGGCATTAGGAGTGCATGTATAGGTTTTCCCGGCCGAATTCGTCAAAACAGCAATCAATTTCATCAACATGCATTCATGTTCGGGAAATTTTGGCCCACTTGTCACTCCCGCGCTTCAAACTTTTTTCATTCAATTTCATTTTGTTTCACTTAATTTTCTAGTCTTTACATTCAAATAAGAGCGAGTTTCATTCAATTTCGAAATTCGTAATTGTCATTCAATTTCACCAAGTTTTACTACAAGGGGAATTATCGCCGAATTGCGTATTCAATTTCGCCTACAGGCAACCTCTTTGGCATTTTGGTCATTCAATAAAAAAAATTCACATCCTTACTTTTTGGACCCGTGAGGCTTCTTTTTTTCATTTCACATCATATGTTATTAGTTTTCTCTTTAATATTGATTTATTCCTTTTTCTTTTTCTTCAGTTTTTATTTCATGTTCATTCATATTTTTCTTTTGATATTCTTAGTATTTCATTTTCTATACGTTGCTTCATTTTCGGGGGTTTATATGATGGATATAATTGTTTTCATTTGATCTTTAAGAATAAGTGTATTGTCGTTTTTATTTGTTTTGTTACATTTTCATCTTTTTCATCATTCATCATATACTCTCTTGTTTTCATCATGGCAAATGTTGTGCACTGCTTCATCCGTCGAGTTCCTGGCGATTCAGGCATCTAGGCATATATGTTTGAGAATTGTTGTACCACTGGGTGCATTTTGCAGGGGTTATGGTGTCGATGTACTGCACTGCAACCTCTCTCAGGATGGTGCAGGCCCTGTATGTAGCTTGCGGTTGAACTTACAAGAAAAGTCAGGAATAGCCCTCCTTCTCTGACGACTGTTATCGGTGAATTGAGAGCAACAAGCTAATGAATCACATCACCTTTCTTCATGCGAAACTGTGCATATAATTATTCTAACAGAAATGCACAAATTGACAAATAAGCATAAGATGAAAACCATTGCACAAATGTAAAAAATGTATGCCTGTTCACTAAATTGAATAACCGAATTCTTACTGCAGACTATCCGGCGCGAATTTGAATGCTCCTTGCACGTTTTTGGAATTGAAAGCTCGTTCTACATTTTTGTAGGACGAAAGTATGAAATCGCATGCTCCTAAAATTAAATAAAACGACAAATTTTGCTTTTTGAATGATGATCTACACCGTCATTCAATTTCGTTCTAAATTGAATGAACCTATAGTTAATTCGGCTGCTGAGTTTACGAAATTGGGCGGGAAAACCTATATTATCCCGGAAGATCTTGTAATTGTTTTGTTGTCTCTGTTTTTACTTCGCAAAGCGGTATCTTGTTGTTCAGTGTGTTGGATTAAAATAATAATGAATTAGTGAAATGCTGCAGTTGTGTTAAAATAAATGTACATGTCAGGAGACGCGTGATTTTTTTTCTTTAATAAGTAATAAGTGAGTAAGTTACACCTCGAATCAACCTGAATTTGACACATCATAAAGTCAACGAAGCAGGTTTTTTGACATTTCATCAATTATTATTCTTGTAATGATCCATAGAATATTTTCTGACATTTCTTTTTACTCTTAGCAAAATTTGGCCACTGTTGTGTTCTGAATTAATTATCTAATACACACAAACCTTTAAATCAAAGCAGGGATGTGTTAGGAATGCGAAACAACTCGAGCATAATATATTCAAACATCTGTATGGATACTAAAGCGTGCTAATGAATGTCAAAAGCATTCCACAATCACTACAATGCTTTGATGTCCCATGCGCGGCACCGACATTTAGCTGCTGTCAACTTGGAAAGCAATATCTTTAATTCACTGTTTTGTCTCTGGAAGCTATGATTCTTATCACATTTTTGTGCAATTTTCAAGAAAGTTACGGGCAACACCACTAAAGATCCTGTACTCGGTTTTCTTCTAAATAACTGTTGAATTATGCACAAACGGAGATATATATAAGATAATATTCTTACTTACACAATTAACAAATTTCTTCACTTTCCGCAGATTTCCGCAAATGTGGGATTCAATCATTATCAAAATGATATGTTAAGCTGTTTATTTTCATTAACAGAGTTTGCGTGCATTTGCGTGCAACTGAGATATTTTAGTAGAAAAAATGTTTATTTTTGTTCGCTGGTATCTCTTTTCCTCACAAAAGTATTGATGCAATCCAACAGAACTGGACAAGCGAAATAAGACTCTACATTTATTTTGTTCTATCTGAGAAGCCGTTGCTACGCAATTCTGTTCGTCATTATTAAAACACCTGAAGAGCACATGCTGAGAAGACATTTTTTTCGGCGGTGCCACGCATGGGTTCAAAGAAAGAAAGTTGTTTCATATCCTTCCATAACACATCCCTGATCAAATTTTGTCCAAAATTGAAAATCTTTTTATATTTCCAGGATTATTACAAGAAATGAAATGTCCCCAAACCTGCCTCTAAAAAACATCGACATCCCTTAATTTTATGATGTGTCAATTTCAGGTTGGTTTTAGTTTTAACTTATTTTCAATCATTTTTAAAAAGTGTAATTTTGCACTGGTAACCAGTCAGTGCCACCAAGGATATTGTTATAGAAGGATATGAGTCCTTTCTTTGAAGCCATGCTCCACGCCACCGAACAGTTATGTGTTCTCAATATGTGCATTTCAGGCGATTTAACAGTTAAGAACAAGACTGTGTTCTCAGAGAGAACAAAAGAGGTGTAGAGTCTCATTTCGCTTGTCAAGTTCTGTTAATGACATCAATATCTCCATGAGCGTAACAGATATCAGCAAAAAAAAAATAAACAGGTTTTTCAATAAAATATCTCAGCTGCACACAAACGCACGCAAACATTGTAAGTAAAAAAATATACAGCTTAAGATATCATGTTGGCAATGATTGATTTGAAATGATTGAGTCGGAATTCAAAGTGAAGAAATTAGTAAATTTTGTAAGTAATACAAATATCTTATATGACAGATTTTTGAAAATAATTTCTTATTTCTTTAATAACAAAAGAGAGCAGAGTACATATTTTATAGCGTTTTCCCAAAAAAATCTTATAAGAAAAGAAGCTTCCAGAGATAAAATGGGCAATTAAAGACATTTCTTTCCAAGTTGACATCCGCTTAATGTCGGTGCTGGACATGAGACAATCAAAGCATTGTAATAAATGTGGAATGCTTTTGAAATTCATTGGCATGATTTAATTCTACCTAAACAGATCTTTGAATATTATGCTTGAATTTCTTCTCCTTCCTAACACCTGCCTGGGGTGGCTAAAGAGAGAGAGAGAGAGAGAGAGAGAGAGAGAGAGAGAGAGAAAAGAGAGAGAGAGAGAGAGAGAGAGAGAGAGAGAGGGGGGGGGTATTGTGTATCTACGCATAATTTAAGCACGTATACTATTTACTTATCCTTACTCACTGTCACGTCATATATGCCCATGGTTGTATTTTTAACGAGACTAAAATTTTCTGTATAGTGACGACTTTTTTGACGTCTTTATCACGTGTTCTATGTGGATTTTTCGGAGTGGTGTGGAAACTACATGTGGACTGTAATAGCAGGAAGGTGTTAAAAGTGGAGTCGGCACGAAGAGTAATTTATTCCTACACCAGTCGCGTTCATTGATAGCACAATAGAATATTTGACGTGGTTGGTTCTTTGATCCAGTGACGACCGCCGCCAAATATGCAAGACAAATTTTTGATGCATTTAGGGGAAGATATATTCTGTATGCGCACAAGATTTCAGAACCACTTCATGTACTGAAGTACATGTGCAGTAGTAGTACATCTTATAATGATACGATTCTGTGAATTTCATATTATATTATTGCTTCGTTTTTGTGATAAATCGAGAATACTGTAGAAAATATGTCTGAGAAATGCCTCCATATCGCACATTGGGCAATCATATTTCCCTACAAACATTTTGTAAATCGTTTATTGCATGTTTCACCTTCCATGGAAACAACCTCGATTTCATGTCCGGAGATGTCTGAAAAAGTTACGGACCAAATTCCTTCTATAATTTTATCAAAACTTCCCTTCGCTCACCCCGAAACTAATTCCCAGTGTGTGTAATAAGATCAGCTATGAACTCCAAGCGAAGGCTGAACGGTTGACATATTTCTCAAACCAGATTTTCTTTTGTTATTCAGAGGAAGACACTGCTTAATTAGAAATACAGGACATTGTTTAAAACACCTGAATGTCTTGTTTATGAGGCGGCGATCATCATAGATCAAAGGAAGTCTACCACTTCAACTTCCGGGACAATCAACACTTCCAGTGTTCGAAAAGACATCAACGTCCAATTAATCATGAAGCTCCTCACGCAAACAAACATATGGTACTTGCATAATGATTAATTATGCTTAAATCAAGAAGCAAAAATAAATTATCATAGGTCTACCGCATGTTTTTTTTTATTGTTGTACATTCAACAAACATTATGGTACTTACATAATGATTAATTATGCTTAAATCATAAAGCAAAAATTAATTATCATACGTCTACCGCATTTTTTTTTATTGTTGTACATTCAACAAACATATGGTAGATGATGTTTGAAGGTTTGCATGGTGGTATGATCAATCACGAGAGAGGTTTACGGTACACCATGTGTAAAGTCCTGGGAGGACTGAGATGAGAAAACGTGGATAGAATTGAAGTGAAATTAATGGACAGGCGAGAAAGTGGAGATTTGAAAGAAGAGTATTCTTTCGAAATGAGTTTAGTCCTGAAAAGGAGTGTAAACCAGAAAGCGTGAAGAGCTGATAAGTAGAGAGGTAGACTCGACGTTTCGGGCAGATTGACTGTCCGTCTCTTCACGCTTTCTGGTTTACAGTCCTTTTCAGGACTAATCTCATTTCGAAAGAATACTCTACTTTCTAATCTCCACTTTCTCGTCTGTCCATTTCACCTTCAATTCTATCCACGTTTTCTCAATTCAGTCCTCCCAGGACTTTACACATGGTGTATACCGTAAACCTCATTCGTGAAAGATATGGTACTTGCACAATGATGATTAATTATGCTTAAATTAGAAGCAAAAATAAATTATCATAGGTCTACGACATGTTTTTTTTTATTGTTGAACATTCAACAAACATATGGTACTTGCATAATGATGATTAATTATGCTTAAATCAAGAAGCAAAAATAAATCATCATAGGTCTACGACATGTTTTTTTTATTGTTGAACATTCGGTAGTTACCAGAGCGTGCACATATATTTCGGGATTTAGTCCCTTGTTTTGATCAGACAAGGAAAGCGTATAAAAGAGGCGCATCAGATATGTATATTCATTCGACCACTTCAACTCCCGAGACAATCAACTCTTTCAGTGTTTGAAAAGACATCAACTTCCGATTCGTCATGAAGCTCCTCATTGTGTTCCTGTGCGTTATCATCGCCACGGCTTTCGCCAGTAAGTTGCTTTGTATCGTAGTACAACAAGCCCAGGTTTTTAAAGAAAATGTGTCCATTGAGTGGCACCATGGGCAACATTACATATACCTATGATGGATACAATTTTGATGTTGATTCTCAATAGCACATGTATAGCTGCCAAAAGCTATATGATTCAGTCTGCATGTCAAGCTGTCATTTACATAATTATGATTGGTGATTTGTGTCTCGATAATTTTTTAAAGGTAACAAGTCTTGTTAACTCTTTATGTGCCATATGTGTCTTTATTCACAAGTAATGCACATAAATCCCACAGAGTGCCGTTTTGTCTGGCACACAACGGGCTAACAAGCCTCAAATCAAGAGTTGAAAAAACTTAACGATAGAGTAAAAGTTAAAAAAAGGAAACATGGGGTTTTTATCTGATTTACTAAAAAAAAAACGATCAAAATATATGAAAGAACCGATTTAATTTCATTTTAAGCATGAATCATTCATATCCTAGATGCCTGAAAAGTAATCAATTTTGTGAAAGAAAATATCAAACTTGCCATATCCAAGTTTGCGTTGTTTGCGCTGTATGGTGGTATTTGCACGAGCGTTCAAAACAAAGCATCATTTCATGCATATGCACTGATTGGCTGTTCGGTTTCTTTATGCCCTCTTGCACTGTTGGGCAAAATTAACCATGCAGCTCAAAACAGAGCAGAGGGTTTACTAGTGCAATAGCAC
The DNA here is from genome assembly GCA_963669155.1 of Arbacia lixula. NCBI lineage: Eukaryota > Metazoa > Echinodermata > Echinoidea > Arbacioida > Arbaciidae > Arbacia > Arbacia lixula. The sequence goes on along the minus strand of OZ022577.1, from coordinate 32,617,555 downwards.
CTTTGCAAGCAAGGTCTGCCAGATTTCCGATCTTGCTGAATTATTGCCAAATCGAGCCCCTTCAGCAAGAAGCACAGTTCTCGAAAGAACATCAAATAGATTATTTACACGGAGCTACCAAATTGAGCCTTAATCTACCGCATCTTTTTTTTTTTTATTAAGGCTTAATGACGCGTTAAATCAAATAACAAGCTTGGAAAAGTACGCTACATTGTAGAGGTGGCGATATCAATTGAAATTAATTAGTACCCGCAATTCGTGATGTAATGAAATTTCACACTGGCAAACTTGAAGCGGAAAATTAATTACTACCCGTGAATTGTACAGTGTCATTAATATTCATTAATAATTATTTATTAACACTTTTTAATATTCAGGAGAACTAATGATAATATTAGATTTGCAGTTGAACTCAAATGAAAGGAATTTAATTAAAAAAGGTCCTGCCAAAATATATTTCAACTTAGATGGGCCCTTCCGATAAAGTTGATATTTCTCAAGCAAACACTGTAATGGATACTTTGTAATGTTTAGCCAGAAATGGCGTCTTGTGAAGTGTCTTATCATGATGATTGACTAGCACTCAGTTGAATCCAGACTTTGATTTATTTGAGGTAGTAGCCAAATTAAAAATGCTTAAACCGTGAAGGCATAACAAAATGTGATGGTTTAGATGGTAGATGGTATCATGAACATATTAACAGCTTCATCACCAGTTATAATACCTTCTCTCACCTACCTTATTTACAAATAATTGTTGGTGGAAAATTTCCCGTGAAATTTCCCCTCACAATCTAAAAAGGTTGAACTCATTCTGCTGTTTTTAAGTCCGGTACTAAATCTTCGTACACAATTTACAATAGCCCATTACTTTGTTTCCGTGAGCCTTTAACATCAATGCAAGGCTTGTTCAAATCAATACTTGATAACAATGATAGACTTCGATATACTTTTTGCTGCATAATTTGATTATAAAAGAATATACGGAAGTTTCGAATAAATATTTCGAAAACGGATTATTAAATAATGACGATCTGTGCACTGGGGCAGTATTCATCGACCGTAAAAAAAATGGTTTTCGACACAGTGGATGTTTCGATTATGATGGATAAGTTAAAAAGGTAGGCCTATATGTGTGTCCGTTTCCTGTTTTATACAAAAACTCGGTAAATTTTTAATTCCATGAATGTCAAACTTTTCACATGGGGGTGTTTTTCGAAACAGGGACAAGTCTAAGCCGTGCTCTAAATCCAATAGCAAAAGGGTGAATATCGAAGCTATCACAATTCTAACATTAGTTCTAAATGCTGAAACTGCTCGGATCCTGTCGCAACTATTGTTCTGTCATGTGTCTGGAGCGGGTGATCCCTGAGCCAAATAGCGACCCACGGAAAGCCGAATTAGGTGATTAGGGCCATGAAAAGTAAGCGCATTTGCATTATTCCTGCTGGGATGAAATTCCGGTTGTATTTGCTAAGAACAATATCACTGAAACAGCACATTCTGCAGGATGAGTTTACTTACAACGCAAGTTATCATGCATCTGTAAATGCATTAATTCCACTTTTCTTGATAATCATGTTCATATTTGTGTGTTTATTTCCTTTAAATAGTAATGATTTTGTATATTTGTGTACGTCTGTATGCGTGTGGAGGAGGGGGGGGGGGGCCATAATCTTACTATCGGCCTTACATTAAAATATGGTGCCCGAATCAACAAACAAAACTCAAAGCAGAATAACACTTTTTGAACCTGGAAAGTGTGAAAAGCTATCTCAATGTTAAGTTTGAATAACGGTTACAAGTCTATCATGTTGCACATCCTATTTATTACGTGATCACAACTTTTTCGTAACTTTCCTTTAGAGCCGCTGTGAACGTTCTGGAGGACTGCAGGAGTGGTGATGGTAAGGAAATATTCACTTTTTTTCTTTTAATTCCATGACAACAGTATAAAATTCCACCACATAAATATTGAGAAAGAGGGGTGAATGGGATTCATTTTTTCTAGCCAAAGATCAAAATTGTGCATAATGTGCATTAATATGCTCCATTTCTGTGTGTATTTTCATGTCTGTCTACAGTAATGGGTACATTTCTGTTATATTTACTGTAACATTTGCATGAATCTCTTAAATTTCAATTCTTTTTTGTCTCTTAAATAAACCAGTCAATAATAATAAAATATCAAAGAAATGTATTGTTTGCACTTTACAAGGTTTTGTGAGGTCAGGCTAGTCCTGCCACTGGTCATCGTGTAATCCAGTGCTACTTGTTACACGGTCGAGTGCTCGGCGACTAATCCGGGCAACCCACGCTAGGGCATCAGCTCTCGGGTGAGGAGGGGGTGCCGGACCCCCTGTCAGAATTAAAAACCAGATCTGACTTAAGAGTTCCTTTACTGCGGGTTGGAGTGCTAGGAACTCATTCGACCCCTACCAATCCACCTTGCCAGTGTGGTAGAGTATGGCACACACCCTTCATCATTTATGTATTTGAGAACAAAGAGAGGTCGTAACGCCCATGGCCAGAACGGGCCCAGGTTTACAAATAGAGCTAGGAAATCGGTGATTGCTGATACTTCTGGTGTCAAGCCAAAGGAGGACCCAAATCTGATAGAAGAATCATCACGAGCCATACAGATTTATTTATGGATAAGCGGAAAAGCTAGCTAAGGGGGAGAAAATTGATTGAAACAATACAGACAAGGAAAGAGAGGAGATACATAGACTGAATGAGAAAAGGAAAGCCCTTAAGCCATCCAGACAGACATCAAAACGTGACCAAGTTGAATATACAGAGCTGAATAGAACAATTCGCAAGATGAGAAGAAAGCGAAAGAGAAAGATCAGGACTAAGATGATACGTGAAGTGCTAGAAAACCACAAAGGACCAAACATCATTAACAGAAAGTTAGAGAGGGGTAAAAAGCTTCTGTCATCACTGAAAACAAAAGATGGCACAGAAGTTAATGACAAAGAACAGATTACTCAAGCCATTCAGGACTTCTATAGAGAAATCTATAGCACAGATCAAGCAGATTGGAGAGTAAATGAGGACTGGAATGAGAAATGAAATGATTTTCCACCAATACTTAATGAAGAGGTGAAGAGTGCTTTAGATCAGATGAAAAGGGGAAAGGCTCCAGGGCAGCACCAAATAACTGCAGATATTTTAAAGTTGGGGGAGAGGACACCATATCAATCCTAACAAAACTGTTCAACAAGATCATGCAAATGGAACAAGTACCTACCCAGTTGAGCGAATCAAAAGTTATACTGTTCAAGAAAGGGGACATGAAGGACACCAAAAACTACAGGCCCATTAGTCTGTTGCCCCATATATATAAAATCTTCACACGAATTCTTCTTGCTATAGGGTAGAGAAACAGCTTGATGAAAATCAACTACAGGAACAAGCTGGATTTCGTACAGGATATAGAACATCAGACCATCTCGACACCTTGAGCCAGATAATCGAGAAGACAAAAGAATACCGTTTTGACATCTGCCTTGGCTTCTTTGATTACGAGAAGGCATTTTACAGCCTAGACCATCAGTCATTATTCAATGCCTTAGAAAAGCAGATCACAGATGGAAAGTACATTGGCCTAATTAAGAACATCTATAAGGACTCTAGTGCCCGTGTACATCTAGAAAGCACTACAACAAATGCGTTTAAAATCCTGAAAGGGGTAAGATAAGGGGACCTCATCTCACCAAAGCTTCGTCACTGCAGCTATTGAGGATGTCTTCAGAAACCTTGATTGGCTATCATTGGGAATAGTGGTGGATGGCGAATACCTGACACATTTCAGATTTGCAGAGGACATTTTACTGCTTAGCCATACACCTCAGGAACTGAAGAAAATGATCCGAGAACTAAGTGAAGAAAGTAGAAAAGCTGGACTAAAAATGAATATCACAAGACAAAGGTAATGATGAGCAGTAGATTCAAAGAACACAAAATCACAGTTTGGGGGAGGACCGTAGAAAAGGATGACAACTACATATACTTGGGCAAAAAGATCTCCATAGAAAATGAAACAGCAGGGGAAGTGGATAGAAGGATCCAGTTGGCTTGGGCAAAATTTGGCAAGCTCAATTATATCTTTCGTGATGAGAAGCTCCCTCTTTCTCTCAAGAAACAGATTTTCAACCAATGCATCACTCTTATGGAGCAGAAACATAGACCACAACCAAGAGACTGGAGAGAAACTTAGAGTAACCGAAAGGGCTATGGAAAGAATTATGATTGGTGTTACAAAAAGGGACAAAGTAAGAAACCAAGATATGAGAAAGAAAACTTAAGTACGGGACAGACATAGTACAGGAAATTATATCAAAGAAATGGAGGTGGGCTGGTCATCTGGCTAGGAAGAAATATGATAGATGGAAATATAAATTAACAATCTGGACCCCCAGAGCTAACACCAGAAGAAGAGGCAGACAAAGTAGGAGGTGGATTGACGATATTAGAGAATATAATAGTGTGACATGGAAACGAAAGGCACAAGATAGATCAAGATGAAAAAATGACGAGGAGGCCTTCCTTCAGCAGTGGAGAGAAATAGGCTAAATAGAAATGGAAATAGTACGCTTCAGAAAATTTGCCCTGTAGAAATTTGCCATAGCACGTTGGTAACGGGACAGACGAGTTTGTAACACACTCGTCTGTCCCGTTACCAATGTGCTATGGTAAATTTGTAGAGGATTATTTTAGAAATATAGAATAAATAAACATTCAGAGCAGGGTTTTAGCTCAAGTTATTTTGGAGGAAATTAATTCAACACTCTGTCATAATTTGGTGGTGCAATGTGGTCATAATTTCAAATGATTCAGTTATGCCAAAAATATCCCTTTATTGTAGACAGACCCACCTCCACATTGAATAGCTTGGACACTATGTAATCAACGCTTGTGGAATTATAGTTTTCCCAAAATCATTAAAAGGAAGTGGTTAATAGACTGGTTCGCAGGGCTGATATGCCAGTAATTCGCACTATGAAGCAAACATTAACTTGATAACTCCAATCTCAGGACTGAGAAAAATATCAACATCAACTGAGACAGTCAGGTTGACAGGTGCTACCACCTACAACAGTGTAACAACTCAATATAATCATATTTTATGCAAAGTCTTTGAAAAATATCATTTTGAATGAATATCACCCCTGAGTTTAGCATAAAATAATACCATGAAGACTTCATTGAAAAAGTTCAGTATTCTATTCCGTAACCGCCCCCATTCCGGTTTACTTATAAACCGATATTTAGGATATAACCTCCAATTTAGCCCTGGAGAGTACCTACCAGTCTCCCATAAAGAATGTTTATTGTATTTGCAAAGCTTGTGCATGAAAAGACATAAATACCGACATAAATACATTCCACAAATGCGGTAAAACTCGAATTTTGCCTTATACAGTACCTGCCTGTATCCTTAATATCATTTATGAATTGTATTTGAAAAGCTTATACATTACAAGACATGAATACCAAGATATATACAGTATACATTCTAAAAACTCCGTAAATGGGATTTGTGTTCTAAGTGGCATTCTCTCTCTCTCTCTCTCTCTCTCTCTCTCTCTCTGTTTGTACTTTGAAGGGGTGTATGAGATGAAGATGGTGAGCGAGGACGGCAACCACTGGAGTGGATGCTGCGGAACCTGCTGAGCTCCGTAAAGGAAGCATGCCCTCAAGTGCCAGGCAAGCACACTCGTGGATCGGCGGAGGCGTCCAATCTGATCAATTCGGATGCCATCATTAGTCAAGTTCATGGTGGAAATAAAGGCTTCCGGTGATGATATATACTCTCATACTGTACGATCTTTTATTTGTATTAAATGCTTTGCTCGTTTTGATTTGTGCATGTGTGCCGTGGAGGTTGGTATAAAGAAATTTACAAATTGAATGTTGCTTTATGTTTATGTGTGTGTGTGTGTGTTTGTTTCTGCATATTTGTCATATATGTATGATACTGTTTCTGTGTGTCTGCGTGTGTCTTTGTGTTTCTTTATATGTAAAAACCACAATTTCATCTGATACAACCATATACCAAAATATAATTACATGATCAGGCTTCACATAATTAGATCACAACGAGCCGAAAAGAGAAAGACGAAAAAAAAAAGCCAAGACAACGAAAACCGAGAATTATGTTATCTTCATACTTATACGCTGAAACACGAATGTTGAATTGTTTTTCAATACGAGCCTGATAATGTGATTTAATATGAACATACATATCTAATATAGGCACACAACGACGGTCTTATGTTTTTACTTTTTACTCTTGATGTTTCCCCTTCTTTCTGCCTCTGGTAAGAAAGAACTGTCAATCACACATGCCATGTGCATTTCCTTTTTTTTTTTTTTTTTTACAGAGATTGAAACTAGCATCTTAAAATGTCACAGTGGTATAAATGTTGGTTTGTTCAATTCTATTTTGTTGCATGATGCGATGAGCAGTAGGTTAACGCATTAATTTTTTTTTTAAAGTTTGTATATGCAATCCGTCAGTGTACGTAACTTGATACAACGGGTTTATCCAAACCACAAAACATGATATGTTTGCGAAACCAGTGAAAGTGTGCAAAGACATCTACTTTTTTGGATATTTTGTACTCTTTGATAGCAATGTCAGAACCAATTATCTGTCATGTTATATTTCCGCCTTTGTACGTGATCATAATATACGTACATGAAATTATATAATAAAGGTTATCACATCTCACAAGCCATTGGCTTTCTTGTGATGCCTTATATTCATTGTTCATGAAAGTTGTTTATTTTTGTTTGTTAAATGAATAAAGAATTGAATCGATTTTTTTTTTTAAATGTACTCGTCGCTATATCTGCTCTTTTGTAGGTAATATATTTCATAGAATAGCAATTCCCATAAATCACAGAAAAGACTTAGTAAAGATTTGGGAAAGAAAAAAATATGATTGCAGTTGTTTGTCTCTGACGCCGTGTGGCTTTGTCTATTCACTTTTGCTTTAGCTCTAGTTTTTGGTGTTTCAACCGAAGATAAATGAAATTAACTCGGAGCAGAAGGGGAGGTTATCGACGAGCGTTGTGAAGTAACCACAAAGTAGTTATACCAAAAATAAGATTGTTACTAACTTAAAAAAAATTGTTTTATACAAAGAAGTATACATTTGTGGAGTGCTAAAAAGTGTTGTGAAGGGGGAAACAAAAGAAGAAATAAAATCTATAGGAAATAATGTGATATTGTTCTGAAAGTTAATTGATGGAATAAACGAGATGCGTCAGCAGGAACTGTACGACATACGTTGATCAGGTTGCACTTTAATCTGTGCTTGAATGTGTGGATAGTTACAGATGACTGCAGGTCACTGCTCAATGAGTTCCACTCAGGGATGTGTTATGGAAGGATATGAAACAACTTTCTTTCTTTGAACCCATGCGTGGCACCGCCGAAAAAATGTCTTCTCAGCATGTGCTTTTCAGGTGTTTTAATAATAACGAACAGGATTGCGTAGCAACGGTTTCTCAGATAGAACAAAAGAAATGTAGAGTCTTATTTCGCTTGTCCAGTTCTGTTGGATTGCATCAATACTTTTGTGAGGAAAAGGGATATCAGCGAACCAAAATAAACAGTTTTTTTTTCTACTAAAATATCTCAGTTGCACGCAAATGCACGCAAACTCTGTTAATGAAAACAAGCAGCTTAAGATATAATTTTGATACTGATTGAATTCCACATGGAAACCTGCGGATAGTGAAATATTTTTAATTGTTTAAGTAAGAATATTATCTTATATCTCCGTTTGTGCATCATTCAACAAGTATTTAGAAGAAAACCGAATACAGGATCTTTAGTGGCGTTGCCCGTAACTTTCTTGAAAATTGCACAAAAATGTGATAAGAAACATAGCTTCCAGAGACAAAACAGTGAATTAAAGATATTGCTTTCCAAGTTGACAGCAGCTAAGTGTCGGTGCCGCGCATGGGACATCAAAGCATTATAGTGATTGTGAAATGCTTTTGACATTCATTAGCACGCTTTAGAACCCATACAGATGTTTGAATGTATTATGCTCGAGTTTCTACTCCTTCCTAACACCTCCTTGGTAATAGCAGGAAGGTGTTAGAAGTGGAGTCGGCACGAAGAGTAATTTATTCCTACACCAGTCGCGTTCATTGAGAGCACAATAGAATATTTGACGCGTTTGGTTCTTTGATCCAATGACGACCGCCGCCAAATATGCAAGACAAATTTTTGATGCATTTAGGGGAATTTATATTCTGTATGCGCACAAGATTCCCGAACCACTTCATGTACTGAAGTACATGTGCAGTAGTAGTACATCTTATAATGATACGATTCTGTGAATTTCAGATTATATTGTTGCTTCGTTTTTGTGATAAATTGAGAATACTGTACAAAATATGTCTGAGAAATTCCTCCATATCGCACATTGGGCAATTTTATTTCCCTACAAACATTTTGTAAATCGTTTATTGCATGTTTCACCTTCCATGGAAACAACCTCGATTTCATGTCCGGAGATGTCCGAAAAAGTTACGGACCAAATTCTTTCTATAATCTTTATCAAAACTTCCCTTCGCTCACCCCGAAACTAATTCCCAATGTGTGTAATAAGATCAGCTATGAACTCCAAGCGAAGGCTGAACGGTTGACATATTTCTCAAACCAGATTTTTTTTTGTTATTCAGAGCAAAGCACTGCCTATTTAGAAATACAGGACATTGTTTAAAACACCTGAATGTCTTGTTTATGAGGCGGCAATCATCATAGATCAAAGGAAGTCTACCACTTCAACTCCCGGGACAATCAACTCTTCCAGTGTTTGAAAAGACATCAGCTTCCAATTCATCATGAAGCTCCTCACGCAAACTAGGAAGGTGTTAGAACTGGAGTCGGCACGAAGAATAATTTATTCCTATACCAGTCTAGCACAATAGAATATTTGACGCATTTAGTTCTTTGATCCAGTGACGACCGCCGCCAAATATGCAAGAGGAATTTTGGATGCATTTAGAGGAATATATATTTTGTATGCGCAGAAGATTTCAGAACCACTTCATGAACTGAAGTGCATGTGCAGTAGAAGTACATCTTATAATGATGCGATTCTGTGAATTTCCGATTATATTGTTGCTTCGTTTTTGTGATAAAAGGAGAGTATTGCAGAAAACATGTCGGAGAAATGTATAGATTAAACGAGAACTTACCTAAGTTTGATCTTCATTTTATGAAGTAACGGAGAGTCTAGGGATTGTGTGAGATACAAGCTGCGCAGGCGCACATCAGTTTTGAAAGGATATAGTGATGCCAGAGTAAATGGAGAGATTAAACGGAAAAACATAGTACCTTTCCGTAATGTATTACATGCATTACATTTAGGCTAAACCTTTAAAAAAACACATTGGGACGGAGGGCCGGGCACATAATCCCTAGACTCTCCGTTACTTCATAAAATGAAGATCAAACTTCAAACTTAGGTAAGTTCTCGTTTAATCTATACATTTTATCTCGTAACTCCAAGTTACGGGATTATATGAGATATTGAAAGCTACTCTGGACTCACTATAATCACACATGAAAAAGAAAAGTACATGTATCAGATTTTAATACTTTGTTCAATACATGTGCTTCAACAAACTAAAAACATAGGGATTTATCAAAATACCCAAACAACATATTTTCAAAGTTGCATACATACTTGTATGCAAGGCATAACACGAGCTGCAAAATTCTTCCAAAAATAACTGACGAAAAAATGACTGCCCGTGGTCAGTCGAACATGCACAAGGCTCACTGATGTGCACATGCGCAGCTCGTATCTCATATAATCCCGTAACTTGGAGTTACGAAATAAAATGCCACAACGTCGCACATTGGGCAATCATATTTCCTTAAAAATTTCTTGTAAATCGCTTATTGAGTGTTTCACCTTCCATGGAAGCAACCTCAATTTCGTGTCCAGAGATGTCCGAAAAAGGAACGGACCAAATTCTTTCTACAATTTTGTCAAAATTTTCATTCGCTCACCCCAAAACTTATTCACAGTGTGTGTAAAAAGATCAGCTTTGAACTCCCAGCAAAGGCTGAACGGTTGACATATTTCTCAAACCAGATTTTGTTTTGTTATTCAGAGGAAGGCACTGCCTAATTAGAAATACAGCGTATTGTTTGAAACACCTGAATGTCTTGAATTTTTATGAGGTGGCGGTCATCATAGATCAAAGGAAGTCTATCCGAGCGCAGTCCATCCATGCTAGGTCCATGCGCAAACATATGGTACTTGCATAATGATTAATTATGCTTAAATCAAGAAGCAAAAATAAGTTATCATAGGTCTACCGCATGTTTTTTTTTATTGTTGTACATTCAACAAACATATGGTACTTGCATAATGATGATTAATTATGCTTAAATCAAGAAGCAAAAATAAATTACCATAGGTCTACCGCATGTTTTTTTTTTTTTTATTGTTGTCCATTCGGTAGTTACCAGAGCGTGCACATATTTCGTGATTTAGTACCTTGTTTTGATCAGACAAGGGAAGCGTATAAAAGAGCCGCATTAGATATTTATATTCATTCGACCACTTCAACTCCGGAGACAATCAACTCTTCCAGTGTTTGAAAAGACATCAACTTCCGATTCGTCATGAAGCTCCTCATTGTGTTCCTGTGCGTTATCATCGCCACGGCTTTCGCCTGTAAGTTGCTTGGTACCGTATACAAGGCCAGGTTTTTAAAGAAAATGTGTCTATTGTGTGGCACCATGGGCAACATTACTTATACCTATGACGGATACAATTTTGATGTTGATTCTTAATAGCACATGTATAACTGCCAAAAGCTAGATATGATTCAATCTACATGTCAAGCTGTCATTTACATAATCATGATTGGTGATTTGTGTCTTCGAGATTGTTTCATCTTAAGTCTCGATAATTTTTTAAAGGTAACAAATCTTGTTTAACTCTTTATGTGCCATATATGTGTCTTTATTCACAATTAATGCACACAAATCCCACAGGGTGCCGTTTTGTCTGGCACACAACGGGCTAACAAGCCTCAAATCAAGAGTTCAAAAAAAATTTACGATAGAGTAAAAGTTTAAAAAAAAAAAGGAAACATGGGTTTTTATCTGATTTACTAAAAAAAAAAAAACGATGAAAAAATATATGAAAGAACCGATTTAATTGAAAGCTCAAACGATAACTTACCAGTTTGAAGTTTGAGCTGAATTTTATGAGGGAGTTGAGTGAGGAGATTAATTGAGATCCCGCCTCGTGCATGCGCACTCATTCTTCGGAGCATCAAAATGTGATCGCTGTTTAGGAAAAAATATCAGCTATTATAATTCAGCTGATTGAACAAACATTGGCTTGAAGTAATGTAATAGCAAATTGTTAGAGTTAATTTCGTTTTCTAAGGGAGGGAGAGGAGGGCAATTAATCTCCTCACTCAACTCCCTCATAAAATTCAGCTCAAACTTCAAAGTGGTAAGTTATCGTTTGAGCTTTTAATTTTATTTCGTTCGTCTCGAGAGGAGACTAATTGAGATTTTGAAGATCAGCGAACACATTTTGAAGTGCACTGTCCGCAAAGGGACATGTATGTGCAGGTTCTTGCAAGAAGGACTCATGAATATCATTACTTTATGACAGGTATTGAACATGTACAAAATGCATTTTGTACATACCTTGTGAAAACTCAATTGTACTACTGTTGTAGGATAGCTTGCGAGAAATCAGTTCCTCCACTATCAGCAAGCGGCTTGTTATAGAATTGTTGGAAGGTTCTCTCCCTTGACCATCCTGCCTGGTTCATGATGTTAGAAATAGGCACGCTTGCTCTGTTGGCTGCCGATGCTGCAGCCGATCTTGTAGAATGTGACTTGTACACGCAAGTGTCAATCCCGGCGCCTGCTAATGTCACTTTGATCCATCTTGATACGGTCTGGGATGAGACTTTACCATGTGGCTTGGTATAGCTAATGAGCAAGCGGCGCTCTGTTCCTCTGATAGTCTCGGTCCTCTTAACATATGCTCGTAAATAATTAACAATGCACACCCTCCTGTCTGGTGGATATGCCTTTAGCTTCATAGTGAAACCATGGTTACCTGGTCTGCTGTGTCTGAGCAGTTCATCAACATAAAAACTCACTGAATTTTGTTTCAGTTCCATCTTATCCAAGTTCAACAAATGCAACGTTTGCACCCTCTGTGCGGAAATCAAAGCTATCAATAAGCAAACTTTATGTGTGAGCTGCTTTAGGCTTAGAGTCTTTGCTGGTGAAAGCGTACGCAGGTATTTCAATACACATGTACTATGCTGACATCCCAAGTGTCTTTATATCGGGCCTGTGGGGGTCTAAGGTTAAAGGTCCCTTTGAGAAACCTGCAGATAAGAGGTTGCGTCTCCACAGAATGAACACTATTCTCCAGTGTTATGTACAAAGATAATGCGCTTCTTGCCGCATTTAAGGTGCTATAACTAGCCTTCTCTCGATAAAACAATTCTGCTAAGAATTCTAACACAAAGTTAACTAAAGATCGAAGAGGATTTTTCTTCTTTTTCCCACAAAATTGTATCCACTTTGTCCAGCATACTTGGTACTGACGCTGAGTTGACTTCCTCAATGATGCTGTCAGCACGTTGGTGATCCCTTTATCCAAGCCTATATTCTCGAAGGGTCCGCTGTTACCCTGCAACATAAAAGATCAAGACGATCATAGAGTGGGTGAGGTATATTGGTTACAGGTTGTCGAAGGAGGTTAAAGTCTCTGTTCAGGAGTAAGGGCTCCTCCATGAGAATGCTATTAAGGCATGGAAACCATGATTGCGTTGGCCAGTTTGGAACAACCAAGATACCTGAAGCCCTATCAGACTTGATCTTTTGAATGCATCTGGCTGACAAGCAGAAGGGTGGAAAAGCATAAAAATTTAGCTTACCCCAATCTAGTGTGAATGCATCTACCGATTCCGCATTTGGATCCGGCAACCATGAAACGTATCTCTGTGTTTGCGCATTCAACCTAGAAGCAAAAATATCAATTTCAGGACTGCCAAATCTTTGGGTAACTTTTTTTAATGCCGTTTTGCTGAGCATCCATTCAGTCCTGTCATTAAAATTGCGTGATTCATAATCCGCATCAACATTTTGGCTGCCTGGGAGGTGTGCAGCACTAATCCAGAGATTTCGTTCAATGCACCATTTCCAAATTTTTGCTGACAGCTTGTTACAATTGGAGGATTTTATGCCCCCCATATTGTTAACATAGCATACTGCCGTTGTGTTATCAGACCTGATCAAGATATGGGCATTACGAGTATTACTGTGAAAAGATCTCAACCCAAGATCAATGGCCAAGATTTCAAGATAATTGATTTCATTGTTTCGTGCTTTTTCACCTTCAAACTGATTCCACCTCCCCCCTGTATGAATTTGCATGTTTGTGGCACCCCATCCATCGCCACTAGCATCTATTCGGATTTCAAATTCGTTTTTTTTCCTTTTTATAGGAGCAAATGCCACGTCCACATGGATTATCCACCATTCAAGTTCTTGCCTTGACTCATGAGATAGCTCCATGATTCTGTCATAATGTCCTTTATTCTTTCTCAAGGCTTCTATTTTGTCCTTCTCCAGGTTTCTATAAAACAGTGGCCCATGCTGGACAGCAGGGAAGGTGGAAATGATCTTTCCAATAACATGTGCAACCTAATTGTGGGTTTTGGCTGTGTTAGCAACTTTTCACATTCCTCCGTGACATTCTGAGCTTTCTCTACTGGGAGTTTAATGGTCATGTCTACGGTATTGATGGTAAATCCCAGGAACTGGATCTTTTGTACTGGTTTTAGCACTGATTTCTCTGGATGAACTTTGAACCATAATTCTGAAAATACTTGCAAAGTGGCATTAATGGCAGAGCTAACTTTTTCTTTCGTTTCCCCAATAAGGATTGTATCATCAAGATAGCCAAGTACAATGTGACCTCTTTCACGTAGTGAAGAGACTACTGGTTTCAACATCTTTGTAAATAATCTGGGTGCAGAAGTCAACCCGTTTGGCAGTGCTTTATATTGCCACTTTTGGCCATGCCAGTTAAATTGCAAGTATTTCCGGAATTCAGTATGGATTGGTATGGAGTAGTATGCATCTTGGAGGTCGACTGAAGCCATATAACAATTTTTTGTCAAGAGACAAATCACAGAGTGAATGTTATCCATCTTGAAATGTTGTTTTTACCACAAACTCATTCAGGTCCGAAAGATCCAAGATCAATCTAAGTCTGCCATCTTTCTTTGGCCTTGTAAATATGTTGGAAAAATAACCACCTTTGATGAATGGTGGGCTCCTTTCTATCACATTCTTCCTTTCAAGGCATCTCAATTCAACAGATGTCTCATCTGTTTCTGATTCATTGCGTTTGAATTGATGACATATCAACCTTTCTGGATGATGTGGTGAATTTGTATTAAACTCAACCTTATAACCCCTGACAGCTTCAAGGATTGTGTAATCTGATGTGATTTTCTTCCAATTGTTATAAAATTGTTTCAGTCGACCTCCAACTGGGGATGCTTGATCAGAAACATTGCCACCTACCTCTTGGGGTAGACTGGTAGCTACTTCCGCTGTGGATTCTCGTGGTAGCGGCTCTGAGATGCCGGTGGTGTAATGATAGTAGGTCTTGAGACAAGACTAGAGCACTTCTCAAGATGGCAACTGTATCAACACACACACACGTATAGTCTGCTGCATTAAAGTTACTACAACGTAGAAGCCTTGTTCGAGTCATCCTATCTGAGTCTACACAAGATCACAACATGGTGTCAGAAGTCCCAGAACCAACTCAGAAAAAGTCAATTTCCGAGGATCAAGGCCCCAAACAGGTGCAGACATTCCGATATTGAGTGTGAATTACGTGTGTATTAGACTGGCTAGCCAGTGCATTGATATATGTATGGTGCATGACAATGTACAGCACACAGTGCACGCTACTGTGTACATGTCTATGACTATGTGCGTGTAGAGACATTGCATAGTGCGTACGGCATACTGCTCAATGAAATTGTTTATCTCGTTATTCTGACGGGTTGAAAAGATACCACTAGAGTAGAATAAGAGATTAAAGCTTTGTTCAGAGAGCGAATACTAAAAGAACTTTCGCGCTTTTATGTAGAATTAGTCGCGTTTTATGTAGAATTAGTAAAGAGATCAAGTTGAAGTAATCTAGAAAAACTTGATAGCATGAATGTAACTATGTTTTATGTTTCATCAGCAAGATTTGGATAAGCAGCTGATTATCTTCAACGCTAACCAGTGATGGTACTGAACTCTTAATACAAAGGACTGGATAAATATTCTTTAAAGATCTGCAACCGGATCCACAATATACGTTGACTATTATAAGATACATGTACTAGTTATAGTACAGTTAGTGTTTCAAAGAAAAGTATACAAATTGACTGTCTGACATATTTGGAAACTGATACAAAGGATGTGATGAGAATAAGTTTACTTTAATGAAAAGAATGTAAACCTTCTTTTTAAAGAAAGGGAGGTGTAATGATAGTAGGTCTTGAGACAAGACTAGAGCACTTCTCAAGATGGCAACTGTATCAACACACACACGTATAGTCTGCTGCATTAAAGTTACTACAACGTAGAAGCCTTGTTCGAGTCATCCTATCTGAGTCTACACAAGATCACAACAGGTGGTTTTCTCGCTGCTGTGGCTTGTGACAGCCGGCGACCCCTGGTGGGGGCCTTTCTGTCCAAAAAAGGCCTGTAGGTCGTACCTGCTTTGGGCCGAGCATTGAAGGAAGACCACCCTGCAGCTCTGTATTGACGTTGACGGGAGAAATATCCTGCTCTGTATGGGTGGTAGTTGGCATGTCCTCGATAGCGGCCACGGCCTGGCTCTGATGTTCTAACTACTTTTCCAGTAGCTTTCTGTTCTTCGGTATGTCCTTCACTCTCTTCCCCAAATCGTCCCCAAAAAGGAACTTTGTGACCGGAACTGTTGGTTTGCAGAGGTGACTGTATACAGCATTCATGTCAGGCTTTACTTGTTCCTTGCGCAAAGCATTCATCTCATAATTTGCATTAGACAGCAAAGCCAAAGCATCCTGCTGTGAAGTAGAAAGGTTGCCTGACGAGATTGAACGAGTGAAGGCAGTCAAGCCCCTAGTGAGGGACTTCTGTACCCTAGCTAGCTTGAGGTCTCTGCTCCTTGTTGAAGGAGACAGGTTCTCCCAGATGACTGGGTTTACTTTAGGTGCATCTAAGGAAGGGCAGTTGCTAGGTGGCAGATACTTGATCCCCGTTTCTTCAAGAACTTTCTCCTCTAGCTTATTGTTCATCATGAACATCGTTGAGCTAGCTATGTCCTCTTCAAGTGGAGGCCCCTCATCAGACTGGGCAGCAAACTTAGCTGCGAACGTGGGGATCACTTTCTGCGATGTAGATCCAAATTGTGCTGTTCCAATTTCATTCTCTTGGGAAGTGAAGTCGTAATCAACATCAAGATCACCTGGTTGTGCATACTGTTGCCTCAGGTGAGAGCTCATGAGCTACGTCAGCGTAATGCTGTTCGCAATCTTCCTCTGCTGGTATAGTGGGAGGGCACTAATGACACGACTAAGCATAGATTCTAGTCTGGTTAATCGGCTGTCAATCTCTGAATTATCCTTCCCATCCCGTGCGTGGGCTGACCGCTCCTTTTCAGAAGTTGCAGCTGAAGAGCCGCTCTTGCCCTCTCTAGCATCGTTTTGCTTCTTCTTATCCTTCTCAGGCTTTTTAGCCGATCGTTTATCTATCTTCTTCTCACTCGCGGAGCTCTTGGGCTCATGACTCGCGAGGCTTTGAGAGGTTGATGTGCTCGCGGGGTGCTTAGACCCATGGTGGAGCATCGCCGCCGGAGTTTCGGGGGCCGCGGAGGGCCCCGATACGGTCGGAGACACGTGGAAATCCGCCGACTCCCGGTCACGAGAGTTCCTCGCACTCATGATAGAAAACGTGATTACGATTCCAAATCGAAAGTAAATGTTTACCCTGCCTTGTGTTACTTCTGCAAACAAGATGTAAAGAGTCCAAAGTAAGAAATACGACGTATTTCCGAAGAAAAACTACCTTTTTTCAAGAGTGCAGCAGGTGTTTGAACCTGCGTTTGCAGCGAACGAAGCGATAATGAGTGCACATGCGCGAGGCGGGATCTCAATTAGTCTCCTCTCGAGACGAACGAAATAAAATTTCAATTTAAACATTGAATCATTCATCCTAGATGGCTGAAAAGTAATCAATTTTGTGAAAGAAAATATCAAACTTGCCATATCCAAGTTTGCGTTGTTTGCGCTGTATGGTGGTATTTGCACGAGCGTTCAAAACAAAGCATCATTTCATGCATATGCACTGATTGGCTGTTCGGTTTCTTTTTATGCCCTCTTGCACTGTTGGGCAAAATTAATCATGCAGCTCAAAACGTAACAGAGGGTTTACTAGTGCAATAGCACCTTTGCAAACAAGGTCTGCCAGATTTCCGATCTTGCTGAATTATTGCCAAATCGAGCCTCTTCAGCAAGAAGCACAGTTCTCAAAAGAACATCAAATAAATTATTTACACGGAGCTACCAAATTGAGCCTTAATCTACCGCATTTTTTTTTTATTAAGGGTTAATGACGCGTTAAATTAAATAACAAGCTTGGAAAAGTACGCTACATTGTAGAGGTGGCGATATCAATTGAAATGAATTAGTACCCGCAATTCGTGATGTAATTAAATTTTACACTGCAAACTTGAAGCGGAAATTGATTACTACCCGTGTATTTTACAGTGTCATTAATTAATATTTATTAATAATTATTTATTAATACTCTTTAATATTTAGAAGAAGTGATGATAATATTAGATTTGCAGTTGAACTCAAATGAAATTAAGTAAGGAATTTTATTAAAAAAAGGTCCTGCCAAACTACATTTCAACTCAGATGGGCCCTTCCGATAACGTTGATATTTCTCAAGCAAACACTGTAATGGATACTTTGTAATGTTTAGCCAGAAATGGCGTGATTGACTAGCACTCAGTTGAATCCAGACTTTGATTTATTTGAGGTGGTAGCCAAATTAAAAATGCTTAAACCGTGAAGGCATGACAATAATGTGATGGTTTAGATGGTAGATGGTATCATGAACATATTAACAGCTTCATCACCAGTTATAATACCTTCTCTCACCTACCTCATTTACGAATAATTGTTGGTGGAAAATTTCCCTTGAAATTTCCCCTCACAATCTAAAAAGGTTGAACTCATTCTGCTGTTTTAAGTCCGGTACTAAGTCTTCCTACGCAATTTACAATAGCCCATTACTTTGTTTCCGTGAGTCTTTAACATCAATGCAAGGCTTGTTCAAATCAATACTTGATAACAATGATAGACTTCGGTATACTTTTTGCTGCATAATTTGATTATAAAAGAATATACGGAAGTTTCGAATAAATATTTCGAAAACGGATTATTAAATAATGACGATCTGTGCACTGGGGCAGTATTCATCGACCGTAAAAAAAAAATGGTTTTCGACACAGTGGGTGTTTCGATTATGATGGATAAGTTAAAAGGTAGGCGTATATGTGTGTCCGTTTCCTGTTTTACTTGGTTCCAAAGTTATATGAAATATCAAAAAGTCGGTAAATTTTTAAATCAATGAATGTCGAACTTTTCACATGGGTGGTGTTTTTCGAAAGAGGGACAATTCTAAGCCGTGCTATAAATCCAATAGCAAAAGGGTGAATATCGAAGCTAACACAATTCTAACATTAGTTCTAAATGCTGAAACTGCTCGGATCCTGTCGCAACTATTGTTCTGGCATGTGTCTGGAGCGGGTGATCACTGAGCCAAATAGCGACTCACGGAAAGCCGAATTAGGTGATTAGGGCCATGAAAAGTAAACGCATTTGCATTATTCCTGCTGGGATGAAATTCCGGTTGTATTTGCTAAGAACAATATCACTGAAACAGCACTTTCTGCAGATTGAGTTTACATACAACGCATGTTATCATGCATCTGTAAATGCATTAATTCCACTTTTCTTGATAATCATGTTCATATTTGTGTGTTTATTTCCTTTAAATAGTAATGATTTTGTATATTTGTGTACGTCTGTATGCGTGTGGAGGAGGGGGGGGGGGGGGGTCATAATCTTACTATCGGCCTGACATTAAAATATGGTGCCCGAATCAACAAACAAAATTCAAAGCAAAATAACACTTTTTGAACCTGGAAAGTGCGAAAAGCTATCTAAATGTTAAGTTTGAATAACAGTTACAAGTCTATCTTGTTGCACATCCTATTTATTACGTGATTTATTTCGTAACTTTCCTTTTTAGCCGCTGTGAACGTTATGGAGGACTGCAGGAGTGCTGAGGGTAAGGAAATATTCACTTTTTTTTTCTTTTAATTCCATGACAACAGTATAAAATTCCACCACATAAATATTGAGAAAGAGGGGTGAATGGGATTCATTTTTTCTAGCCAAAGATCAAAATTGTGCATAATGTGCATTAATATGCTCCATTTCTGTGTGTATTTTCATGTCTGTCTACAGTAATGGGTACATTTCTGTTACATTTACTGTAACATTTGCATGAATCTCTTAAATTTCAATTCTTTTTGTCTCTTAAATAAACCAGTCAATAATAATAAAATATCAAACAAATGTATTGTTTGCACTTTACAAGGTTTTGTGAGGTCAGGTTAGTCCTGCCACTGGTCATCTAGTAATCCAGTGCTACTTGTTACACGGTCGAGTGCTCGGTGAATAATCCGGGTAACCCACGCTAGGGCATCAGCTATCGGGTGAGAAGGGGGTGCCGGACCCCCTGTCGGAATTAAAAACCAGATCTGACTTAAGAGTTCCTTTACTGCGGGTTGGAGTCCTAGGAACTCATTCGACCCCTACCAATCCACCTTGCCAGTGTGGTAGAGTATGGCACACACCCTTCATCATTTATGGATTTGAGAATAAAGAGAGGTCGTAACGCCCATGGCCAGAACGGGCCTAGCTTTACAAATAGAGCTGGGAAATCGGTGACTGCTGATACTTCTGGTGTCAAGCCAAAGGAGGACCCAAATCTGATAGAAGAATCATCACGAGCCATACAGATTTATTTATTTGTACATATAATGTAAGGACATTGAGAATAGAGGAAGACCTAGATGCTCTACTGGAGGAAATAGATGATGTAACATGGCACATAATAGGATTAGCTGAAACTAGGAGACCAGCGAATCTCATCAAGTTATCAAAGTGTGGACATACACTGTTCACAACATCAGCAACAAACAAAAGTTTCAATGGAGTTGGATTTCTTGTGAATAAAGAGGTTGAGGGAAAATATCATGGAATATAAATGTATCAGACAGGATAGCTTTTCTGAAAGTACATATCAGTAGTAGCCATACACTTAAATTATTCAAGCATATGCACCAACTACCAGTTCAAGCAGGTGAAGTCGTTGAAGATTTTATAATAAAATTGACAACATAATGACAACAGAATCCACAACGTTTACGTTACTTATGGGTAATTTCAATGCCAAGGTTGGACTGAGAAAGGATGACGAGGAAAGTGGTATAGGCCCATACGGGATAGGAGAAAGGAATGAAAGGGGAGAAAGACTACTGGAGTTTGCCTCAAGCAGAAACTTGACAATTGGCAATACATACTTCAAAAAACCTACCAAAAACTACTGGTCGTGGGAAAGCCCAAATTCAGCAACTCACAACTTGATAGATTGCATTATTTGCGATCATCGTAGAATCTTGATGGATGTGGGAACAGTACCAAAGGTGGATACAGGCAGTGACCACCGACTTGTTAGAGCTAAAGTAAGGATAAGAGAATGGAAAGAGTGAGAAGGGTAAGGAAGCCTAGGAGAAGACATATTAATTTAGAACTGCTTTCAACATGTTCAAGTAAGCAGGAGCAGTTCCAGCTTGAGTTACACAATAGGTTTGAAGTGCTGGCAGATTCAATGGTGAACCAACCACTAGACACTCTCTATGAGCAAATAGCCAGAAAAATTATGGATGAAGCGGAAAAGCTAGCTAAGGGGGAGAAAATTGATTGAAACAATACAGACAAGGAAAGAGAGGAGATACATAGACTGAATAAGAAAAGGAAAGCCCTTCAGCCATCCAGACAGACATCAAAACGTGACCAAGTTGAATATACAGAGCTGAATAGAACAATTCGCAAGATGAGAAGAAAGCGAAAGAGAAAGATCAGAACTAAGATGGTACGTGAAGTGCTAGAAAACCACAAAGGACCAAAAATCATTAACAGAAAGTAAGAGATGGGTAGAAAGCTTCTGTCATCACTGAAAACAAAAGATGGCACAGAAGTTAATGACAAAGAGCAGATTACTCAAGCCATTCAGGACTTCTATAGAGAAATCTATAGCACAGATCAAGCAGATTGGAGAGTAAATGAGGACTGGAATGAGAAATGAAATGATTTTCCACCAATACTTAAGGAAGAGGTGAAGAGTGCTTCAGATCAGATGAAAAGGGGAAAGGCTCCAGGGCAGCACCAAATGACTGCAGATATTTTAAAGTTGGGGGGAGAGGACACCATATCAATCCTAACAAAACTGTTCAACAAGATCATGCAAATGGAACAAGTACCTACCCAGTGGAGCGAATCAAAAGTTATCATACTGTTCAAGAAAGGGGACATGAAGGACACCAAAAACTACATGCCCATTAGTCTGTTGCCTCATATATATAGTCTTCACAAGAATTATTCTTGTTATAGGGTAGAGAAACAGCTTGATGAAAATCAACCACAGGAACAAGCTGGATTTCGTACAGGATATAGAACATCAGACCATCTCGACACCTTGAGCCAGATAATCGAGAAGGCAAAAGAATATCGTTTTGACATCTGCCTTGGCTTCGTTGATTACGAAAAGGCATTTGACAGCCTAGACCATCAATCATTATGCAATGCCTTAGAAAGAACATCTTTAAGTACCCTAGTGACCGTGTACATCTAGAAAGCACTACAACAAATGCCTTTAAAATCCTGAAAGGGGTAAGACAAGGTGACCCCATCTTACCAAAGCTTCGTTACTGCAGCTATTGAGGATGTCTTCAGAAACCTTGATTGGTTATCATTGGGAATAGTGGTGGATGGCGAATACCTGACACATCTCAGATTTGCAGAGGACATTTTACTGCTTAGCCATACACTTCAGGAACTGGAGAAAATGATCCGAGAACTAAGTGAAGAAAGTAGAAAAGCTGGACTAAAAATGAATATCACAAAGACAAAGGTAATGATGAGCAGTAGATTCAAAGAACACAAAATCACAGTTTGGGGGAGGACCGTAGAAAAGGATGAAAACTACATATACTTGGGCAAAAAGATTTCCATAGAAAATGAAACAGCAGGGGAAGTGGATAGAAGGATCCAGTTGGCTTGGGAAAAATTTGGCAAACTCAATTATATCTTTCGTGATGAGAATCTCCCTCTTTCTCTCAAGGAACAGATTTTCAACCAATGCATCATACCTGTGCTCTCGTATGGAGCAGAAACATGGACCACAACTAAGAGACTGGAGAGAAAACTTAGAGTAACCGAAAGGGCTAAGGAAAGAATTATGATTGGTGTTACAAAGAGGGATGAAGTTAGAAAACTAAAGTACGGGACAGACATAGTACAGGAAATTATATCAAAGAAATGGAGGTGGGTGGTCATCTGGCTAGGAGGAAATATGATAGATGGACATATAAATTAACAATCTGGACCCCCAGAGCTAACACCAGAAGAAGAGGCAGACAAAGTAGGAGGTGGATCGACGATATTAGAGAATATAATAGTGTGGCACAAGATAGATCAAGATGCAAAAATGATGAGGAGGCCTTCCTTCAGCAGTGGAGAGAAATAGGCTAAATAGAAATGGAAATAGTACGCTTCAGAAAATTGGCCCTGTAGAAATTTGCCATAGCACGTTGGTAACGGGACAGACACTCGTCTGTCCCGTTAACAATGTACAGGCTCATTTTAGAAATGTATAATAAATGAACATTTAGAGCAGGGTTTTAGCTGAAGTTATTTTGGAGGAAATTAATTCAGAACTCTGTCATATTTTGGTGGTGCAATGTGGTCATAATTTCAAATGATTCAGTTGTGCCAAAAAATATCCCTTTATTGTAGACAGACCCACCTCCATATTGAATAGCTTGGACTCTATGTAATCAACGCTTGTGGAATTATAGTTTTCCCAAAATCATTAAAAGGAAGGGGTTAATAGACTGGTTCGCGGGGCTGATATGCCATTAATTCGTACTATGAAGCAAACATTAACTTGACAACTCCAATCTCAGGACTGAGAAAAATACCAACATCAACTGAAACAGTCAGGTTGACAGGTGCTACCACCTACAACAGTGTAACAACTCAATATAATCATATTTTATACAAAGTCTTTGAAAAATATAATTTTGAATGAATATCACCCCTGAGTTTAGCATAAAATAATACCATGAAGACTTCATTGAAAAAAGTTCAGTCTTCTATTTCGTAACCGCCCCCATTCCGGTTTACTTATAACCTTCAATTTAGCCCTGGAGAGTACCTACCAGTCTCCCACAAAGAATGTTTATTGTATTTGCAAAGCTTGTGCATGAGAAGACATAAATACCGACATAAATACATTCCACAAAAGCGGTAAAACTCGAATTTTGCCTTATACAGTACCTGCCTGTATCCTTAATATCATTTATGAATTGTATTTGAAAAGCTTATACCTTACAAGACATGAATACCAAGATATATAAAGTATACATTCTAAAAACTCCGTAAATGGGATTTGTGTTCTAAGTGGCATTCTCTCTGTCTCTCTCTCTCTCTGTGTTCGTACTTTGAAGGGGTGTATGAGATGACGATGGTGAGCGAGGACGGCTACCACTGGAGTGGATGCTGCGGAACCTGCTGAGCTCCGTAAAGGAAGCATGCCCTCAAGTGCCAGGCAAGCACACTCGTGGATCGGCGGAGGCGTCCAATCTGATCAATTCGGATGCCATCATTAGTCAAGTTCATGGTGGAAATAAAGGCTTCCGGTGATGATATATACTCTCATACTGTACGATCTTTTTTTTTGTATTAAATGCTTTGCCCGTTTTGATTTGTGCATGTGTGCCGTGGAGGTTGGTATAAAGAAATTTACAAATTGAATGTTGCTTTATGTGTGTGTGTGTGTGTGTGTGTGTGTTTCTGCATATTTTATGTATGATACTGTTTCTGTGTGTCTGCGTGTGTCTTTATGTTTCTTTATATAAAAAAAAGGATATATCTGTGACTGCGTGTGTGTGTATATGTGTTTATGTATGTGTGTGCACGTGTGTTTTAATTTAAATGTATCTTTGTTTGAAAGTACAAAATAAAGCAACCATGATCGTCAAGAATACAGCTCGATGTAATTTTGTTTGTTGTGATTAGTTCATATGTGTAACGTATTTCTACTTTTCTAAACTTTGGGTTACTGAGATGTAGTGGGTAATGTTTGGCTAATTACAGTTTATATTATCAGTGGCAGCCAAAGGAAATAAGGGTACCAGAGAAAAAAAATGAAGACCTGATGATATGATAGCAGTATACATTTTTTTATACAGACACACAACGTCACACACACACATACATACACATAGGCACATATACACAGACTCTTCTTTTTTTCGATCGTATTTTTTTCTCCAGTTCCATTCAAATAATTAATGAAACCACAATTTCATATGATATAACCATATACCAAAATATAATTACATGATCAGGCTTCACATAATTAGATCACAACGAGCCGAAAAGAGAAAGACGAAAAAAAAGCCAAGACAACGAAATCCCAGAATTATGTTATCTTGATACTTATACGCTGAAACACGAACGTTGAATTGTTTTTCAATACGAGCCTGATAATGTGATTTGATATGAACATACATATTTAATATAGGCACACAACGACAGTCTTATGTTCTTTACTTTTTACTCCTGATGTTTCCCCTTCTTTCTGTCTCTGGTACAGAGATTGAAGCTATCATCTTAAAATGTCACAGTGATATAAATGTTGGTTTGTTCAATTCTATTTTGTTGCATGATGCGATGAGCAGTAGGTTAACGCATTAAAATGTTGTTTTTTTAAGTTTGTATATGCAATCCGTCAGTGTACGTAACTTGATACAACGGGTTTATCCAAACCACAAAACATGATATGTTTGCGAAACCGGCGAAAGTGTGCAAAGACATCTACTTTTTTAGATATTTTGTACTCTTTGATAGCAATGTCAGAACCAATTATCTGTCATGTTGTATTTCCGCCTTTGTACGTGATCATGATATACGTACATAAATTACATAATAAACGTTATCACATCTCACAAGCCATCGGCTTTCTGGTGATGCCTTATATTCATTGTTCATGAAAGTTGTTTATTTTTGTTTGTTAAATGAATAAAGAATTGAATCGAATTTTTAAAAAAAAATGTACTCGTCGCTATATCTGCTCTTTTGTTGGTAATATATTTCATAGAATAGCAATTCCCATAAATCAGAGAAAAGACTTAGTAAAGATTTGGGAAAGAAAAAAATATGATTGCAGTTGTTTGTCTCTGACGCCGTGTGGCTTTGTCTTGTCACTTTTGCTTTAGCTCTAGTTTTCGGTGTTTCAATCGAAAATAAATGAAATTAAATCGAAGGAGAAGGAGAGGTTAGCGACGAGCGTTGTGAAGTAACCACAAAGTAGTTATACCAAAAATAAGATTGTTACAAACTTCAAAAAAAATTGTTTTATACAAAGAAGTATACATTTGTGGAGTGCTAAAAAGTGTTGTGAAGGGGGAAACAAAAGAAGAAATAAAATCTATAGGAAATAATGTGATATTGTTCTGAAAGTTAATTGATGGAATAAACGAGATGCGTCAGCAGGAACTGTACGACATACGTTGATCAGGTTGCACTTTAATCTGTGCTTGAATGTGTGGATAGTTACAGATGACTGCAGGTCACTGCTCAATGAGTTCCACTCAGGGATGTGTTATGGAAGGATATGAAAGAACTTTCTTTCTTTGAACCCATGCGTGGCACCGCCGAAAAAATGTCTTCTCAGCATGTGCTTTTCAGGTGTTTTAATAATAACGAACAGGATTGCGGAACAACGGTTTCTCAGATAGAACAAAAAAAATGTAGAGTCTTATTTCGCTTGTCCAGCTCTGTTGGATTGCATCAATACTTTTGTGAGGAAAAGGGATATCAGCGAACCAAAATAAACAGTTTTTTTCCACTAAAATATCCCAGTTGCACGCAAATGCACGCAAACTCTGTTAATGAAAACAAACAGCTTAAGATATAATTTTGATACTGATTGAATGCCACATGTGCGGAAACCTGCGGAAAGTGAAAAAAAAATAATTGTTGAAGTAAGAATATTATCTCATATCTCCGTTTGTGCATCATTCAACAAGTATTTAGAAGAAAACCGAATACAGGATCTTAAGTGGCGTTGCCCGTAACTTTCTTGAAAATTGCACAAAAATGTGATAAGAAACATAGCTTCCAGAGACAAAACAGTGAATTAAAGATATTGCTTTCCAAGTTGACAGCAGCTAAGTGTCATCATCAATGGGACATCAAAGCATTATAGTGATTGTGGAATGCTTTTGACATTCATTAGCACGCTTTAGAACTTATACAGATGTTTGAATGTATTATGCTCGAGTTTCTACTCCTTCCTAACACCTCCCTGGTAATAGCAGGAAGGTGTTAGAAGTGGAGTCGGCACGAAGAGTAATTTATTCCTACACCAGTCGCGTTCATTGATAGCACAACAGAATATTGACGCGTTTGGTTCTTTGATCCAATGACGACCGCCGCTAAATATGCAAGACAAGTTTTTGATGCATTTAGGGGAATATATATTCTGTATGCGCACAAGATTTCAGAACCACTTAGTAGTAGTACATCTTATAATGATACGATTCTGTGAATTTCAGATTATATTGTTGCTTCGTTTTTGTGATAAATCGAAAATACTGTAAAAAATAAGTCTGAGAAATTCCTCCATATCGCACATTGGGCAATCATATTTCCCTACAAACATTTTGTAAATCGTTTATTGCATGTTTCACCTTCCATGGAAACAACCTCAATTTCATGTCCGGAGATGTCCGAAAAAGTTACGGACCAAATTCTTTCTATAATTTTTATCAAAAATTCCCTTCGCTCACCCCGAAACTAATTCCCAATGTGTGTAATAAGATCAGCTATGAACTCCCAACAAAGGCTGAACGGTTGACATATTTCTCAAACCAGATTTTCTTTTGTTATTCAGAGGAAGGCACTGCCTATTTAGAAATACAGGACATTGTTTAAAACACCTGAATGTCTTGTTTATGAGGCGGCAATCATCATAGATCAAAGGTAGTCTACCACTTCAACTCCCGGGACAATCAACTCTTCCAGTGTTTGAAGAGCTGATAAGTAGGGAGGTAGACTCGACGTTTCGGGCAGATTGACTGTCCGTCTCTTCACGCTTTCTGGTTTACAGTCCTTTTCAGGACTAATCTCATTTCGAAAGAATACTCTACTTTCTAATCTCCACTTTCTCATCTGTCCATTTCACCTTCAATTCTATTCACGTTTTCTCATCTCAGTCCTCCCAGGACTTTACACATGGTGTACCGTAAACCTCTCTCGTGAAACATATGGTACTTGCACATTGATGATTAATTATGCTTAAATCGAGAAGCAAAAATAAATTATCATACGTCTACCGCATGTTTTTTTTATTGTTGTACATTCGGTAGTTACCAGGGCGTGCACATATTTCGTGATTTAGTATCTTGTTTTGATCAGACAAGGGAAGCGTATAAAAGAGCCGCATCAGATACTTATATTCATTCGACCACTTCAACTCCCGAGACAATCAACTCTTCCAGTGTTTGAAAAGACATCAACTTCCGATTCATCATGAAGCTCCTCATTGTGTTCCTGTGCGTTATCATCGCCACTGCTTTCGCCAGTAAGTTGCTTGGTATCGTAGTACAACAAGCCCAGGTTTTTAAAGAAAATGTGTCCATTGAGTGGCACCATGGGCAACATTACATATACCTATGATGGATACAATTTTGATGTTGATTCTCAATAGCATTCTCAATGTATAGCTGCCAAAAGCTATATGATTCAATCTGCATGTCGAGCTGTCATTTACATAATGATGATTGGTGATTTGTGTCTTCGAGATTGTTTCATCTTAAGTCTCGATAATTTTTTAAAGGTAACAAATCTTGTTAACTCTTTATGTGCCATATGTGTCTTTATTCACAAGTAATGCACATAAATCCCATAGAGTGCCGTTTTGTCTGGCACACAACGGGCTAACAAGCCTCAAATCAAGAGTTCAAAAAAAAAAACTTTACGATAGAGTAAAAGTTTAAAAAAAAAAGGAAACATGGGTTTTTATCTGATTTACTAAAAAAAAAACGATGAAAAAATATGAAAGAACCGATTTAATTTCATTTTAAGCGTGAATCATTCATATCCTAGATGGCTGAAAAGTAATCGATTTTGTGAAAGAAAATATCAAACTTGCCATATCCAAGTTTGCGTTGTTTGCGCTGTATGGTGGTATTTGAACGAGCGTTCAAAACAAAGTAGCATTTCATGCATATGCACTGATTGGCTGTTCGGTTTCTTTATGCCCTCTTGCACTGTTGGGCAAAATTAATCATGCAGCTCAAAACAGAGCAGAGGGTTTACTAGTGCAATAGCACCTTTGCAAACAAGGTCTGCCAGATTTCCGATCTCGCTGAATTATTGCCAAATCGAGCCCCTTCAGCAAGAAGCACAGTTCTCGAAAGAACATCAAATAGATTATTTACACGGAGCTACCAAATTGAGCCTTAATCTACTGCATCTTTTTTTTTTTGTTAATGACGCGTTAAATCAAATAACAAGCTTGGAAAAGTACGCTACATTGTAGAGGTGGCGATATCAATTGAAATTAATTAGTACCCGCAATTCGTGATGTAATTAAATTTCACACTGGCAAACTTGAAGCGGAAAATTAATTACTACCCGTGTATTGTACAGTGTCATTAATATTCATTAATAATTATTTATTAACACTTTTTAATATTCAGGAGAAGTAATGATAATATTAGATTTGCAGTTGAACTCAAATGAAAGGAATTTAATTAAAAAAGGAGTCCTGCCAAAATATATTTCAACTCAGATGGGCCCTTCCGTTAAATTGATATTTCTCAAGCAAACACTGTAATGGATACTTTGTAATGTTTAGCCAGAAATGGCGTCTTGTGAAGTGTCTTATCATGATGATTGACTAGCAGTCAGTTGAATCCAGACTTTGATTTATTTGAGGTAGTAGCCAAATTAAAAATGCTTAAACCGTGAAGGCATGACAAAAATGTGATGGTTTAGATGGTAGATGGTATCATGAACATATCAACAGCTTCATCACCAGTTATAATACCTTTTCTCACCTACCTCATTTACAAATGATTGTTGGTGGAAAATTTTCCGTGAAATTTCCCCTCACAATCTAAAAAGGTTGAACTCATTCTGCTGTTTTAAGTCCGGTACTAAATCTTCCTACGCAATTTACAATAGCCCATTACTTTGTTTCCGTGAGTCTTTAACATCAATGCAAGGCTTGTTCAAATCAATACTTGATAACAATGATAGACTTCGATATACTTTTTGCTGCATAATTTGATTATAAAAGAATATACGGAAGTTTCGAATATATATTTTGAAAACGGATTATTAAATAATGACGATCTGTGCACTGGGGCAGTATTCATCGACCGTAAAAAAAAAATGGTTTTCGACACAGTGGGTGTTTCGATTATGATGGATAAGTTAAAAGGTAGGCCTATATGTGTGTCCGTTTCCTGTTTTACTTGGTTCCAAAGTTATATGAAATATCAAAGAGTCGGTAAATTTTTAAATCCATGAATGTCAAACTTTTCACATGAGGGATGTTTTTCGAAACAGAGACAAATCTAAGCCGTGTTCTAAATCCAATAGCAAAAGGGTGAATATCGAAGCTATCACAATTCTAACATTAGTTCTAAATGCTGAAACTGCTCGGATCCTGTCGCAACTATTGTTCTGGCATGTGTCTGGAGCGGGTGATCTCTGAGCCTAATAGCGACCCACGGAAAGCCGAATTAGGTGATTAGGGCCAAGAAAAGTAAACGCATTTGCATTATTCCTGCTGGGATGAAATTCCGGTTGTATTTGCTAAGAACAATATCACTAAAACAGCACATTCTGCAGGATGAGTTTACATACAACGCAAGTTATCATGCATCTGTAAATGCATTAATTCCACTTTTCTTGATAATCATGTTCATATTTGTGTGTTTATTTCCTTTAAATAGTAATGATTTTGTATATTTGTGTACGTCTGTATGCGTGTGGAGGAGGGGTCCTAATCTTACTATCGGCCTTACATTAAAATATGGTGCCCGAATCAACAAACAAAACTCAAAGCAGAATAACACTTTTTGAACCTGGAAAGTGCGAAAAGCTATCTAAATGTTAAGTTTGAATAACGGTTACAAGTCTATCAAGTTGCACATCCTATTTATTTCGTGATTTATTTCGTAACTTTCCTTTATAGCCGCTGTGAACGTTCTGGAGGACTGCAGGAGTGCTGAGGGTAAGGAAATATTCACTTTTTTTTCTTTTAATTCCATGACAACAGTATAAAATTCCACCACATAAATATTGAGAAAGAGGGGTGAATGGGATTCATTTTTTCTAGCTAAAGATCAAAATTGTGCATAATGTGCATTTATATGCTCCATTTCTGTGTGTATTTTCATGTCTGTCTACAGTAATGGGTACATTTCTGTTACATTCACTGTAACATTTGCATGAATCTCTTAAATTTCAATTCTTTTTTGTCTCTTAAATATAAAACCAGTCAATAATAATAAAATATCAAAGAAATGTATTGTTTGCACTTTACAAGGTTTTGTGAGGTCAGGTTAGTCTTGCCACTGGTCATCGTGTAATCCAGTGCTACTTGTTGCACGGTCGAGTCCTCGGCGACTAATCCGGGCAACCCACGCTAGGGCATCAGCTCTCGGGTGAGGAGGGGGTGCCGGACCCCCTGTCAGAATTAAAAACCAGATCTGACTTAAGAGTTCCTTTACTGCGGGTTGGAGTCCTAGGAACTCATTCGACCCCTACCAATCCACCTTGCCAGTGTGGTAGAGTTTGGCACACACCCTTCATCATTTATGGATTTGAGAATAAAGAGAGGTCGTAACGCCCATGGCCAGAACGGGCCCAGCTTTACATATAGAGCTAGGAAATCGGTGACTGCTGATACTTCTGGTGTCAAGCCAAAGGAGGACCCAAATCTGATAGAAGAATCATCACGATTCATACAGATTTATTTATTTGTACATATAATGTAAGGACATTGAGAATAGAGGAAGACCTAGATGCTCTACTGGAGGATATAGATGATGTAACATGGCACATGACAGGATTAGCTGAAAGTAGGAGACCAGCGAATCTCATCAAGTTATCAAAGTGTGGACATACACTGTTCACAACATCAGCAACAAACAAAAGTTGCAATGGAGTTGGATTTCTTGTGAATAAAGAGGTTAGAGGAAAATATCATGGACTATAAAAGTATCAGACAGGATAGCTTCTCTGAAAGTACATATCAGTAGCAGCCATACAATGAAATTATTCAAGCATATGCACCAACTACCAGTCACGCAGATGAAGTCGTTGAAGATTTTTATAATAAAATTGACAACATAATGACAACAGAATCCACAACGTTTACGTTACTTATGGGTAATTTCAATGCCAAGGTTGGACTGAGAAAGGATGACGAGGAGAGTGGTATAGGCCCATACGGGATAGGAGAAAGGAATAAAAGGGGAGAAAGACTACTGAAGTTTGCATCAAGCAGAAACTTGACAATTGGCAATACATACTTCAAAAAACCTACCAAAAACTACTGGTCGTGGGAAAGCCCAAATTCAGCAACTCACAACTTGATAGATTGCATTATTTGCGATCATCGTAGAATCTTGATGGATGTGGGAACAGTACCAAAGGTGGATACAGGCAGTGACCACCGACTTGTTAGAGCTAAAGTAAGGATAAACAAGAGAATGGAAAGAGTGAGAAGGGTAAGGAAGCCTAGGAAGAGACATGTTAATTTAGAACTGCTTTCAAGTAAGCAGGAGCAGTTCCAGCTTGAGTTACACAATAGGTTTGAAGTGCTGGCAGATTCAATGGAGAACCAACCACTAGACACTCTCTATGAGCAAATAGCCAGAAAAATTATGGATAAGCGGAAAAGCTAGCTAAGGGGGAGAAAATTGATTGAAACAATACAGACAAGGAAAGAGAGGAGATACATAGACTGAATGAGAAAAGGAAAGCCCTTAAGCCATCCAGACAGACATCAAAACGTGACCAAGTTGAATATACAGAGCTGAATAGAACAATTCGCAAGATGAGAAGAAAGTGAAAGAGAAAGATCAGGACTAAGATGGTACGTGTGAAGTGCTAGAAAACCACAAAGGACCCAAAATCATTAACAGAAAGTTAGAGAGGGGTAGAAAGCTTCTGTCATCACTGAAAACAAAAGATGACACAGAAGTTAATGACAAAGAACAGATTACTCAAGCCATTGAGGACTTCTATAGAGAAATCTATAGCACAGATCAAGCAGATTGGAGAGTAAATGAGGACTGGAATGAGAAATGAAATGATTTTCCACCAATACTTAAGGAAGAGGTGAAGAGTGCTTTAGATCAGATGAAAAGGGGAAAGGCTCCAGGGCAGCACCAAATGACTGCAGATATTTGGAACAAATGGAACAAGTACCTACCCAGTGGAGCGAATCAAAAGTTATCATACTGTTCAAGAAAGGGGACATGAAGGACACCAAAAACTACATGCCCATTAGTCTGTTGCCTCATGTATATAAAGTCTTCACACGAATTCTTCTTGCTATAGGTTAGAGAAACAGCTTGATGAAAATCAACCACAGGAACAAGCTGGATTTCGTACAAAATATAGAACATCAGACCATCTCGACACCTTGAGCTAGATAATCGAGAAGGCAAAAGAATACCGTTTTGACATCTGCCTTGGCTTCGTTGATTACGAGAAGGCATTTGACAGCCTAGACCATCAGTCATTATTCGATGCCTTAGAAAGAACATCTATAAGTACCCTAGTGCCCGTGTACATCTAGAAAGCACTACAACAAATGCCTTTAAAATCCTGAAAGGGGTAAGACAAGGGTTAGGCCATTTCCTGACTTACTTTTAATCTGACCTAGTCTTTCTGACCTAGTTTTTTGCCATTCACTCAGTACGGCCTCTGTTATTGGCTACTGTGCTAATGAATATTCAAGACTATGGTATGGTTTGTTGAACATTCGCGCCGGCGCGGCCAAAGAGGCGGCCAGGAGGCGCAATTTTTTCGAACATTCGCGCCGGCGCGCCCAAAGAGGCGGCCAGGAGGCGCAATTTTTTCGAACATTCGCGCCGGCGCGCCCAAAGAGGCGGCCAGGAGGCGCAATTTTTTTTTACACGCTAGCTCATAGACGCCAGAGCTTTTCACAGCTGAGAGAGAAATCCTTGCTCTCTGCAATCGGCCACAGCCTGCGAGAGCACGCTCATGCCGATATCAGCTGTTCCTTTGTACCATTGTATGTTGGTAATGAGTTGATATAAGGACACTAGAAAACCTATTACTGTGCACAAATGCCATGTTGTGATAAAAAGTTGAGTAAATAGATAAGTGTTTGTGTTATAATTATTTCATGTTTGCTAGGTTTTATTAGACTATTTATTATTTTTTTATCTGTCCCTCCCGACATGATGCTCTAAATCCCCTAGAGCAAAATGGAATCTCCCGTCTCTTTTTCCCCAAATCTCGCTAGAGAAAAAAATATTGGAGTCATCGACTGTTTGATAGGGGTGCATAATAAATTTCTACCAAAAATATTCCTTATTCAATCATTCAATAACATTTTCATGAGATGATGTATTCTTCAATAATACAACAAGGATAAACAAATTCACTTTTATCTTATTGTCCAACAAAAATCCAGTGTTTTTTACATTATATTTTCTTTCTGAGAGCACCGTCCCGTTTTTCTGTAGTGGAGCAGTCCGGCGCCGGCAATTCCCGCGTGGACTAGCGCGCCTCCAGCTCACCAGCTCCTGGCGATGGCCGCCTCTTTGGCCGGCGCGACGTTCGACAAGCCATACCATCGTCTTGAATATTCATTAGTACAGTAGCCAATAACAGAGGCCGTCTCATGAAAACTGCCTCGTGTACAAAATGAATGGCAAAAAAACTAGGTCAGAAAGACTAGGTCAGATTAAATACGTCAGGAAATGGCCTAACCCGTAAGACAAGGTGACCCCATCTCACCAAAGCTTCGTCACTGCAGCTATTGAGGATGTCTTCAGAAACCTTGATTGGTTATCTTTGGGAATAGTGGTGGATGGCGAATACCTGACACATCTCAGATTTGCAGATGACATTTTACTGCTTAGCCATACACCTCAGGAACTGGAGAAAATGATCCGAGAACTAAATGAAGAAAGTAGAAAAGCTGGATTAAAAATGAATATCACAAATACAAAGGTAATGATGAGCAGTAGATTCAAAGAACACAAAATCAGAGTTTGGGGGAGGACCGTAGAAAAGGATGACAACTACATATACTTGGGCAAAAAGATCTCCATAGAAAATGAAACAGCAGGGGAAGTGGATAGAAGGATCCAGTTGGCTTGGGCAAAATTTGGCAAGCTCAATTATATCTTTCGTGATGAGAATCTCCCTCTTTCTCTCAAGAAACAGATTTTCAACCAATGCATCATACATGTGCTCTCGTATGGAGCAGAAACATGGACCACAACTAAGAGACTGGAGAGAAAACTTAGAGTAACCGAAAGGGCTAAGGAAAGAATTATGATTGGTGTTACAAAGAGGGATGAAGTGAGAAAACTAAAGTACGGGACAGACATAGTACAGGGAATTATATCAAAGAAATGGAGGTGGGCTGATCATCTGGCTAGGAGGAAATATGATAGATGGAAATATAAATTAACAATCTGGACCCCCAGAGCTAACACCAGAAGAAGAGGAGGACAAAGTAGGAGGTGGATCGACGATATTAGAGAATATAATAGTGTGACATGGAAACGAAAGGCATAAGATAGATCAAGATGAAAAAATGATGAGGAGGCCTTCCTTCAGCAGTGGAGAGAAATAGGCTAAATAGAAATGGAAATAGTACGCTTCAGAAAATTTGCCCTATAGAAATTTGCCGTAGCACGTTGGTAACGGGACAGACGAGTTTGTAACACACTCGTCTGTACCGTTAACAATGTACAGGCTCATTTTAGAAATATATAATAAATGAACATTCAGAGCAGGGTTTTAGCTGAAGTTATTTTGGAGGAAATTAATTCAACACTCTGTCATATTTTGGTGGTGCAATGTGGTCATAATTTCAAATGATTCAGTTATGCCAAAAAATATCCCTTTATTGTAGACAGACCCACCTCCATATTGAATAGCTTGGACTCTATGTAATCAACGCTTGTGGAATTATAGTTTTCCCAAAATCATTAAAAAGAAGGGGTAAATAGACTGGTTCGCGGGGCTGATGTGCCATTAATTCGGTCTATGAAGCAAACATGAACTTGATAACTCCAATCTCAGGACTGAGAAAAATACCAACATCAACTGAAACAGTCAGGTTGACAGGTGCTACCACCTACAACAGTGTAACAACTTAATATAATCATATTTTATACAAAGAAAAATATCATTTTGAATGAATATCACCCCTGAGTTTAGCATAAAATAATACCATGAAGACTTCATTGAAAAAAGTTCAGTCTTCTTTTCCGTAACCGCCCCCATTCCGGTTTACTTATAAACCGATATTTAGGATATAACCTCCAATTTAGCTTTGGATAGTACCTACCAGTCTCCCATAAAGAATGTTTATTGTATTTGCAAAGCTTGTGCCTGAGAAGACATAAATACCGACATAAATACATTCCACAAATGCGGTAAAACTGGAATTTTGCCTTAAACAGTACCTCCTGTATCCTTAAGATCATTTATGAATTGTATTTGAAAACCTTATAATAATAATAATAATAATAATGGTTATTTATCTGCGCTATACACAAAAAGTATCACAGCGCTTACAATCAGATATAAAATATAAATATATACATTAAATTGCATCAACCATTGGAGTTCTCAACTGTGCCAGATGAGGCCTGGTGGCCCCTTGCTTGCTGCTTCGTTCACCAACAATTTAAGGGACAAGCCCGGTCAGCACATTATTCACAGAAGCTCTAGTATAGCACTTGAGGCCACCAGGCCCCAGATGGGTTAGCCAAGTCAAACCAAATAGTGATAGCAAAAATCATCAAAACAAATACACATTAAATAAATGAAAATATAAAACTAGATATTTGGAAAAAGATATGACTTGAGTTGTCGTTTGAAAGATGATATGGTCGGTGTTGTTCGGATGGAAGAGGGGAGTGTATTCCAAACTCTAGATCCAGCTATACTAAAACGTTTTTCTGCTATGGAGAGGTTTGTTCTCGGAATAACAAGTTTGGTGGTATCATTTAGGGAACGTAGATTACGAGCAGGTGTGTAATGAGCAATTGTGTTTACAAGATATGAAGGACCAGTACTGTTAATCAATTTATAAATGTACAGACAAAGTTTGAACTTGACACGTTGAGAAAAAGGGAGCCAATGGAGTTCCCTAATCAAAGGAGACGTATGTATATTGCGACCAACTGAAAACACTAAACGTGCGGCACGATTCTGAACACTCTGAAGTTTTTTCTGATCTTTAACACAAAGAACTGAAAAGAGACTGTTACAATAGTCAAGTCGAGAAAGTACAAGTGCCCTAACTGCATGATGGCAAGTTTTTTCATTGATAAATCTTCTAATGCTCCACAGATTCTTAAGATGGAAATTACAGGTACGTACAGTATTACTGACGTGAGATGAGAGTGTAAAGCACGAGTCAATACATATGCCAAGATTCTTAACTTTAGAGGATAGTGCAATTTCATTATCACATACATTGAGTTTTACGTTGGATAGATTTTCATTGAATTGGTTTTTCCGACATAGTATAGTGAATTCAGTTTTAGAAACATTTAGTTTGAGGAAATTTGAAGTCATCCACGTGTTTATCTCAGCAATACATAACGAAATTCTTTCTAACACTTCTTGCATACTTGATGGTGAACGAGGATCGAGGAGCCATGTTTCAGTGATCATCATTATATCTAAGTCATATTCTAATATATAACCGCGGAGGAGAAAAGTTTTGTTTCTTATTGAATGAGCATTCCACAGACAAAGTTTAATATTTGGTGAGTTAAATGGGTCAAATAGCTTGATTGGTACAAGATTATTCTTAACGACACCACGATGAATAGACGGTCTATTAGGTCGAGTCATGGAGACAAGCACTGGGATCTGACGTTGCTTTCTTTGACCGCCACGTTTACCCCGATGCCTATGTTTCCTAGGTTTTCTTTGTACACATGGTTTACGAGATATACCGAGTAGGCTAATTTTATCAAGTACTTCATGCTTAAGTATACAATGAAATTGTTTGTGAGAGAGGTAGTAAACTCTTAACAAGGAGTCCCTGTCATAGGATAAACGATGTATACATGTTTTGTTCTCATCAACCTGTGAATTGTGATGAGAGTTATTCTTAGTAGTTGGTGGTCTCAATGGGCCAGGATTTGACTGTACATCACCTGACGTGAGGAGACTCAATTGAAAAGTAGCAGTTGTATTGGCATAATAAGTAAGACGGGACCCAAGAAATTTGGTTGGTTTGGTGTGTAATATACCATTAGCATACTGCTGCAAGTTTATACAGGGGTAGTATAGCACATGAAGGTGAACCTGGGCTTCACATTCCTTCACAACAGTACACAAAAGAAGACAGAGGATTAGCTTGGGTAACCCCATTGTCCAAAGAAGGATCAATTTGC
Source organism: Arbacia lixula (assembly GCA_963669155.1). Taxonomy (NCBI): domain Eukaryota; kingdom Metazoa; phylum Echinodermata; class Echinoidea; order Arbacioida; family Arbaciidae; genus Arbacia; species Arbacia lixula. The sequence goes on along the minus strand of OZ022577.1, from coordinate 32,579,393 downwards.
AACAGAAAAGTGTCAGACACAATAGAGCTGAGGACTACAATGGAGAACAAATTCAATGGCAAGAGAAAGCAGTATTGAGGATATGGATAAGATACAGTTTACCTCAAAATTCTTTCCGCTGTTAGTGTATCCTTTCCAAGAAATAGTATTTACTGAAATCAGCCTACCACCTTCCACAACACACACACAATCCACTAGTAAACAACTGGAGACAGATAACTCCAAATAGACACAACAAAATTCACAAAACCAAGAGAGCTCAGAGGGGCGACCTGTCAGGCGCACACCATCTTACGCACATTAGAGGACATGAATACCAAGATATATATACATTCTAAAAACTCCGTAAATTGGATTTGTGTTCTAAGTGGCATTCTCTCTCTCTCTCTCTGTTTGTACTTTGAAGGGGTGTATGAGATGACGGTGGTGAGCGAGGACGGCTACCACTGGAGTGGATGCTGCGGAACCTGCGGAGCTCCGTAAAGGAAGCATGCCCTCAAGTGCCAGGCAAGCACACTCGTGGATCGGCGGAGGCGTCCAATCTGATCAATTCGGATGCCATCATTAGTCAAGTTCGTGGTGAAAATAAAGGCTTCCGGTGATGATATCTACTCTCATACTGTACGATCTTTTATTTGTATTAAATTCTTTGCTTGTTTTGATTTGTGCATGTGTGCCGTGGAGGTTGGTATAAAGAAATTTACAAATTGATTGTTGCTTCATGTGTGTGTGTGTGTGTGTGTGTGTGTTTGTTTGTTTCTGCATATTTGTTATATATGTATGATACTGTTTCTGTGTGTCTGCGTGTGTCTTTGTGTTTCTTTATATATAAAAAAAGGATATATTTGTGACTGCGTGTGTGTGTATATGTGTTTATGTATGTGTGTGCACGTGTGTTTTGATTTAAGTGTATCTTTGTTTGAAAGTACACAATAAAGCAACCATGATCGTCAAGAATACAGAGTGATTTCGTTTGTTGTGATTAGTTCATATGTATAGCGTATTTCTATTTTTCTAAACTTTGGGTTATTGAGATGTAGTGAGTAATGTTTGGCTAATTACAGTTTATATTATCAGTGACAGCCAAATGAAATAAGGGGGCCAGGGAAAAAAGTAAAGACCTGATGATATGATAGCAGTATACATTTTTTTATACAGACACACAACGTCACACACACTCATACATACACATAGGCACATATACACAGACTCTTCTTTTTTTCGATCGTATTTTTTTCTCCAGTTCCATTCAAATAATACATGAAACCACAATTTCATCTGATATAACCATATACCAAAATATAATTACATGATCAGGCTTCACATAATTAGATCACAACGAGCCGAAAAGAGAAAGACGAAAAAAAAGTCAAGACAACGAAAACCCAGAATTATGTTATCTTCATACTTATACGCTGAAACACGAACGTTGAATTGTTTTTCAATACGAGCCTGATAATGTGATTTAATATGAACATACATATTTAATATAGGCACACAACGACAGTCTTATGTTTTTACTTTTTGCTCCTGATGTTTCCCCTTCTTTCTGTCTCTGGTAAGAAAGAACTATCAATCACACATGCCATGTGCATTTCCTTTTTTTTTTTTTTTTTTTACAGAGATTGAAACTATCATCTTAAAATGTCACAGTGATATAAATGTTGGTTTGTTCAATTCTATTTTGTTGCATGATGCGATGAGCAGTAGGTTAACGCATTAAAATGTTGTTGTTTTTTTAAGTTTGTATATGCAATCCGTCAGTGTATGTAACTTGATACAACGGGTTTATCCAAACCACAAAACATGATATGTTTGCGAAACCGGCGAAAGTGTGCAAAGACATCTACTTTTTCGGATATTTTGTACTCTTTGATAGCAATGTCAGAACCAATTATCTGTCATGTTATATTTCCGCCTTTGTACGTGATCATGATATACGTACATGAAATTATATAATAAAGGTTATCACATCTCTCAAGCCATCGGCCTTCTGGTGATGCCTTATATTCATTGTTCATGAAAGTTGTTTATTTTTGTTTGTTAAATGAATAAAGAATTGAATCGAATTTTTAAAAAAAAAATGTACTCGTCGCTATATCTGCTCTTTTGATGGTAAAATATTTCATAGAACAGCAATTCCCATAAATCAGAGAAAAGACTTAGTAAAGATTTGGGAAAGAAAAAAATATGATTGCAGTTGTTTGTCTCTGACGCCGTGTGGCTTTGTCTAGTCACTTTTGCTTTAGCTCTAGTTTTTGGTTTTTTCAACCGATGATAATTGAAATTAACTCGGAGCAGAAGGGGAGGTTAGCGACGAGCGTTGTGAAGTAACCACAAAGTAGTTATACCAAAAATAAGATTGTTACAAACTTAAAAAAAAATGTTTTATACAAAGAAGTATACATTTGTGGAGTGCTAAAAAGTGTTGTGAAGGGGGAAACAAAAGAAGAAATAAAATCTATAGGAAATAATGTGATATTGTTCTGAAAGTTAATTGATGGAATAAACGAGATGCGTCAGCAGGAACTGTACGACATACGTTGATCAGGTTGCACCTTAATCTGTGCTTGAATGTGTGGATAGTTACAGATGACTGCAGGTCACTGCTCAATGAGTTCCACTCAGGGATGTGTTATGGAAGGATATGAAACAACTTTCTTTCTTTGAACCCATGCGTGGCACCGCCGAAAAAAATGTCTTCTCAGCATGTGCTTTTCAGGTGTTTTAATAATAACGAACAGGATTGCGTAGCAACGGTTTCTCAGATAGAACAAAAGAAATGTAGAGTCTTATTTCGCTTGTCCAGTTCTGTTGGATTGCATCAATACTTTTGTGAGGAAAAGGGATATCATCGAACCAAAATAAACAGTTTTTTTCTACTAAAATATTTCAGTTGCACGCAAATGCACGCAAACTCTGTTAATGAAAACAAACAGCTTAAGATATAATTTTGATACTCATTGAATCCCACATGTGCGGAAACCTGCGGAAAGTGAAAAATTTTTTTTAATTGTTGAAGTAAGAATATTATCTCATATCTCCGTTTGTGCATCATTCAACAAGTATTTAGAAGAAAACCGAATACAGGATCTTTAGTGGCGTTGCCCGTAACTTTCTTGAAAATTGCACAAAAATGTGATAAGAAACATAGCTTCCAGAGACAAAACAGTGAATTAAAGATATTGCTTTCCAAGTTGACAGCAGCTAAGTGTCGGTGCCGCGCATGGGACATCAAAGCATTATAGTGATTGTGGAATGATTTTGACATTCATTAGCACGCTTTAGAACTTATACAGATGTTTGAATGTATTATGCTCGAGTTTCTACTCCTTCCTAACACCTCCCTGGTAATAGCAGGAAGGTGTTAGAAGTGTAGTCGGCACGAAGAGTAATTTATTCCTACACCAGTTGCGTTCATTGATAGCACAATAGAATATTTGACGCGTTTGGTTCTTTGATCCAATGACGACCGCCGCCAAATATGCAAGACAAGTTTTTGATGCATTTAGGGGAATATATATTCTGTATGCGCACAAGATTTCAGAACCACTTCATGTACTGAAGTACATGTGCAGTAGTAGTACATCTTATAATGATACGATTCTGTGAATTTCAGATTATATTGTTGCTTCGTTTTTGTGATAAATCGAGAATACTGTAAAAAATATGTCTGAGAAATTCCTCCATATCGCACATTTGGCAATCATATTTCCCTACAAACATTTTGTAAATCGTTTATTGCATGTTTCACCTTCCATGGAAACAACCTCGATTTCATGTCCGGAGATGTCCGAAAAAGTTACGGACCAAATTCTTTTTATAATTTTTATCAAAACTTCCCTTCGCTCACCCCGAAACTAATTCCCAATGTGTGTAATAAGATCAGCTATGAACTCCCAGCGAAGGCTGAACGGTTGACATATTTCTCAAACCAGATTTTCTTTTGTTATTCAGAGGAAGACACTGCCTAATTAGAAATACAGGACATTGTTAAAAACACCTGAATGTCTTGTTTATGAGGCGGCGGTCACCATAGATCAAAGGAAGTCTACCACTTCAACTCCCGGGACAATCAAATCTTCCAGTGTTTGAAAAGACATCAGCGTCCAATTCATCATGAAGCTCCTCACGCAAACAAACATATGGTACTTACATAATGAAACAACACTATTAAAGGTGGTTGATGAGCTCATGTACATAAGAACAAGACGTGATGGTAAAAGATCCTTTCTTTGGATGAATGAAAATATGCTCTCATTAATGAAAGAGGGGGTTATTATAAATGAAACAATGGAGCAGGCCAACTAAAAATGTATTCCTAAGAACCCAATTCACAAAATCAACCAATGAAAGCAAGAAGGTTGAAGATGGATAAATGATCTGAGTGATTATGTAATAAAGAATGTTCAACATGAGAGCCAGATATGAGGATGGAATGAATGAGCACATTTGAATAGGAAAGAAATAAATACAGAGAAGTAGGTTAATGGACCCCTGTCATCGAAATGTGTGTTGACTTCTGTTGATGCAATTTAATGTGTACATAACAAAATCACTAACTGTTCAATGGAAATATGTGTCCTATATTTTAAAATATTTTTTTCTATATTTTTTCTCAGCACTGATAGGCCCCGCCTCCAAAATATCCTCCAACTCAAGATTCCCCCTGTGACATCATAATCTAAGGTTGAAATTAACAGGATAATAGACATAATTTATGCACAAACTAAAAATTGCAATGACTACCTGCAAGTGCTTATAATAGCATCACACATCTAGCACATATCTGACATAAGGAAACGATTATTCCCAAATGAAAGGTTGTTAGATGGTATTGTGTGAAGACATGTGGGCAGGTGGAGGTAGTCATTGCAATGTTTAGTTTGTCCATAACTTCTGCTTATTATCCTGCTAATTTCTACCTTTGATCAGGAAGGTGTTAGAACTGGAGTCAGCACGAAGAGTAAATTATTCCTACACCAGTTGCGTTCATTGATTGCACAATAGAAAATTTGACGAATTTGGTTCTTTGATCCAGTGACGAATTTTGGATGCATTTAGAAGAATATATATTCTGTATGCGCAGAAGATTTCAGAACCACTTCATGTACTGAAGCGCATGTGCAGTAGTAGTACATTTAATAATGATACGATTCTGTTCTGTATCGGTCATCATAGATCAAAGGAAGTCTATCCGAGCGCAGTCCATCCATGATAGGTCCATGCTTTGATGATGTCACAGGGGGAATCTTGAGTTGGAGGATATTTTGGAGGCGGGGCTTATCAGTGCTGAGAAAAAATTAAGAGAAATTATTTTAAAATATAGGACACATATTTCCATTGAACAGTTAGTGATTTTGTTATGTACATGTTATGTCGCATCAACATAAGTCGACATACATTTTGATGACAGTGGACCTTTAATGACCGATAAGATACGACACGGACATAAGAATCTATTGAAATTAAACTGAATACAAATTGAACTGCATACAAACTGAACTGAATTCCAAACAGAACTGAACCCAATACCAAACTTAATTGAACTAAAGAGAAACTAAACAAAAGGGAATTCAAAAGAACAAAAAAACTCCATACAGTAGGATTCTTGACTGTCAATTTAACAGGAAGGTGGTCAAGAAATACATTGAGGTAGTGTGGATTTTTGTCACGCTTTCTTCGGAATTCATTTGTATTCTGGAAGTCATAGCGAAGGTTTATTCTGCTCACAGGCCGGTTGAGGGTGGAGAGTAAAACCATGGACCTATCATGGATGGACTGTGCTCGGATAGATTTCCTTTGATCTATGATGACCGCCGCCTCATAAAAATTCAAGACATTCAGGTGTTTTAAACAATAAGCCGTATTTCTAATTAGGTAGTGCCTTCCTCTGAATAACAAAAGAAAATCTGTTTTGAGAAATATGTCAACCGTTCAGCCTTCGCTGGGAGCTCGTAGGTGATCTTTTTACACACACTGTGAATTAATTTGGGGGTGAGCGAAGGGACATTTTGGAAAAATTGGAGAAAGAATTTGGTCCGTTACTTTTTCGGACACCTCCGGACACGAAATTGAACTTATTTCCATGGAAGATGAAAGACTCAATAAACGATTTAAAAGATATTTTAAGAAAATATGATTGCTTAATGTGCGATATGGAGGCATTTCTCTGGCATGTTTTCTACAGTATTCTCCTTTTATCTCCAAAACAAAGCAACAATATAATCTGAAATACACAGAATCGTATCTTTATAAGATATACTACTACTGCACATGCACTTCAGTTCATGAAGTGGTTCTGAAATCTTCTGCGCATACAAAATATATATTCCTCTAAATGCATCCAAAATTCGCTTTGCATATTTGGCGGCGGTCGTCACTGGATCAAAGAACCGAATGCGTCAAATATTCTATTGTGCTATCAATGAACGCGACTGGTGTAGGAATAAATTATTCTTCGTGCTGACTCCAGTTCTAACAACTTCCTGGTAAAACCAAGGATGTTTCACCACGGACCTATCATGGATGGACTGCGCTCGGATAGACTTCCTTTGATCTATGATGACCGCCGCCTCATAAGAATTCAAGACTTTCAGGTGTTTTAAACAATACGCTGTATTTCTAATTAGGCAGTGCCTTCCTCTGAATAACAAAAGAAAATCTGGTTTGAGAAATATGTCAACCGTTCAGCATTCAGAGGGAGTTCATAGCTGATCTTATTACACACACTGGGAATTATTTTCGGGGTGAGCGAAGGGAAATTTTGATAAAATTGTAGAAAGAATTTGGTCAGTAACTTTTTCGGACATCTGCGGACATGAAATCGAGGTTATTTCCATGGAAGGTGAAACACTCAAAAAACAATTTTCAAGATATTTGTAAGGAAATATGATTGCCCAATGCGCGATATGGAGGCATTTCTCTGACATGTTTTCTACAGTAGGCCTCTTCCCGCTTTATCACAAAAACGAAGCAAAAATATAATCTGAGATTCATAGAATCGTATCATTATAATATGTACTACTACTGCACATGCACTTCAGTACATGAAGTGGTTCTGAAATCTCCTGCGCATACAGAGTATATATCCCTCTAAATGCATCCAAAATTTGTCTTGCATATTTAGCTGCGGTCGTCATTAGATCAAAGAACCAAACCGTGAAATATTCTATTGTGATATCAATGAACGCGACTGGTGTAGGAATAAATTACTCTTCGTGCCGACTCCAGTTATAACACATTCCTGGTTTCACCAATGGATATCCAGCTGCCGTTTGATTAATGCAGATTCATTGTACTCTCATTCTAGTCACAAAAGAACGCTTTTCAAAGATTTTCTCTTTGAACCTCTATGTTCGAATCCGCCGATTCTCTGGATGATTTTGGTCTGGATTTGACGTATAAACAAAATCGGATGCGCAGAAGAATTTGGGGAAATGTCATCACCCCATATGCTTGTGCAATTGTAACATGTAATACCTACGATGCATCTATAAAGATTTAATCGAGGAATAGTTTTACAATATGGCAAAAAGGCTTTAAACGTGTCATCAAGGTGCAGTTTAAAAGTCTCAATTTCACAATGTTCCGCATCATAGCTGCTTAACAAATTGCATAAAACGTTACTTTCAGATATTTTCCATTCAGACAAGTAACATGAAAAACGTGCCCAGCCGCGCCCAAGCTAGTATTTCCATCTCAGAAAGTATCACATTTCGCATTCGCTTGTCCTTTTTAACTACATAACAAGCAATTATCGAGTGCTTGTTCAGCAGTGTATGCATGTATAGGAATGCGCATGACCTCTTATAAAATCCAGGTGAACGTGACCCAATCGCCTATGCATCATATTGTTGAGAGCAGCTGCTAGTTATGAATATTAAGTAGCGGCATCAAACCTTGTTCAAAGCGATGTATATCCATGTGCCAGCAGCCATTTAATTAATGCAGATTCATTGTACTCTCCTTCTAGTCACACAAGAATGCTTTACAAAGATTTTCTCTTTGATCTCACATGTTCAATGCCGCCGATTCTCTGGATGATTTTTGACTGGATTTGACGTATAAACAAAATCGGATGCGCAGAGGAATTTTGGAAATATCCTCACCCCATATGCTTGCGCAGTTGTAACATGTACTAATACCTACGATGCATCAATAAAGATTCAGTCGAGGAATATTGTTGCAATATGGCAAAACGTGTCTGAACGTGATATCACGTTGCAGTACAAAAGTCTCAATTTCATAATGTTTCGCATGATATTCCATCACAAAAGTGCATGAGACGTTACTTAACGAATTTCCGCGGGCTGTATCTCCAGCTCGCCTAGTACCTCCTTTGTAAAACTAGACTGCTCTACTAGAGGCTGCCTGCCAGCCAGCCAGCCAGTCTCGACTGCCTGCCTGCCAGCCAGCCAGAGCCTCGACTGTCTGCCTGCCAGCCAGCCAGAGCCTCGATTGCCTGCCTGCCTGCCAGCTAGCCAGTCTCGACTGTCTGCCTGCCAGCCAGCCAGCCAGCCGGCCAGAGTCTCGACTGCTTGCCTGCCAGCCAGCCAGTCTCGAGTGACTGCCTGCCAGCTAGCCAGCCAGTTTCGACTGCCTGCCTGCCTGCCAGCCAGAGTCTCGACTGCCTGCCTGCCAGCCAGCCAGTCTCGACTGCCTGCCTGCCAGCCAGCCAGTCTCGACTGCCTGCCTGCCAGCCAGCCAGTCTCGACTGCCTGCCTGCCAGCCAGCCAGAGTCTCGACTGCCTGCCTGCCAGCCAGCCAGAGCCTCGACTACCTGCCTGCCAGCTTGCCAGCCAGTCTCGCCTGCCTGCCTGCTAGCCAGCCAGTCTCGACTGCCTGCCAGCCAGCCAGAGTCTCGACTGCCTGCCTGCCAGCCAGCCAGAGTCTCGACTACCTGCCTGCCAGCTTGCCAGCCAGTCTCGCCTGCCTGCCTGCTAGCCAGCCAGTCTCGACTGCCTGTATGCCAGTGTCGACTCTTACGGCCTGCTGCAGCGGCTGTAAGCTGGGAGAATTTTCGGAGTTAAAGTGTGGATCCAAATAAAGTAGATGGAGGTTGAGAGAAGGAAAATGGGGGGGGGGGGGGGTGAGATAAATAAAAGAGAAGGCTGCTGAAAGAGGGTAAGTTACAAAAGAGAGAAGACACTGCAACAAATAGTGATCAACAAATCAAATTGTCTCATACCACGAAAAATGAGAGGAAATACTATTTATAAGAACTTTCCCAAGAGCGGAATTATATTGGTGGCTAGATTACGAGATTTTAGTTTTCTCAGTGTATCCCTCCATTCCTCCATTGTAATTTCCCTCTCAGACACACGTACAAATACACAGACATACGCATATTCTTTATCTCTCTCTTGTTGTCTATATCTCTTGTCTCTCACGTACACACACACACACACACACACGTACATGCAAACACACAAATATGTGAACATGCGCGCATACAATTTCGGTCCTCATGCCTAGTAAGATTCTTGACTGATAATTAAATAGAAGGGGATCAAGAAAAGTCTGGACGTATACTGGCATAGCAGCTGCCTAAAACTTAGTAGAAATTATATTTGTCTCCATATTTTTTTCGACACAAGGGAATTAGTCTTCAGCATAGGGCCTAATGTGTCGGCAGAAGAGCCATTTTCGTTAGAACATGTTATTTGTGCTGACAAAAATGTCCCTTTTTACATGTTTTAAGGCTAAAAAGACGATACGACCAATTTCGTACAAACCGTAGCGGCTCTGACGGGCCTGTGTTATAATGTGAATATGTAATGAACTTCTCACTTTTGGAAAAATTGAGAATTGAAGATGTTTGTGTATCAAATAATAAATTCAGAGCACATTAATGACCATTGTGGGTCACACCTCCCAATCCACTAGCAACTACCATCATAGTGTCATCAATGAAAGAATGAATGAATGAATGAGTGAATGAATGAATCAATCAATTGTAATGTCGGATTGCAGGAACAGTAGCAACTTACCATTCTTTTTATATCCTACACAAGCTTGGATACATTGGTATCATAATACCATGCAGCAAGTATCGTGACACACTTATGATGATACTCTATAGGTCATGGTGGATATTGCTCCCCGAAGGGGGGGGGAGGGGGGGGGTAGTGTGCATTTTTTGTCTCTGTGCACCCGTCCCCCCGGGATTTCCGCTCATGCTCTAGGTAGCAAATGTCATGATAACAGTAGGCGCCTGTACAGATTTTTCATATTTAAGAGACAAAATCGCAAGGGACCCGTACGGCGCCTCTTCGGGCCATTTGCGGGCTCTCTACGGCTAACGGTAAGATGATGATTCAGAGACAAAATCGTAAGGGACCCGTACGGGGTCTCTTCGGGCCATTTCCGGGCCCTCTACGGGTAACGGTAAGATGATGATTCAGAGACAAAATCGTAAGGGACGCATACGGCGCCTTTTCGGGCCATTTGCGGGCTCTCTACGGCTAACGGTAAGATGAAAACGCCGGAAGAATTGGGAGCAGCCAACTCATCACTCCGGTGCCCGAACGGCTGGTGGAAAATGTTCCGACTTGTCACTCCCGCGCTTCAAACTTTTTTCATTCAATTTCATTTTGCTTCACTTAATTTTCTAGTTTTTACATTCAAATAAGAGCGAGTTTCATTCAATTTCGAAATTCGTAATTGTCATTCAATTTCACCAAGTTTTACTACAAGGGGAATTATCGCCGAATTGCGTATTCAATTTCGCCTACAGGCAACCTCTTTGGCATTTTGGTCATTCAATTAAAAAAATTCACATCCTTACTTTTTGGACCCGTGAGGCTTCTTTTTTTTTCATTTCACATCATACGTTATTATTTTTCTCTTTAATATTGATTTATTCCTTTTTCTTTTTCTTCAGTTTTTATTTCATTTCACTCATATTTTTCTTTTGATATTCTTAGTATTTCATTTTCTATACGTTGCTTCATTTTCGGAGGTTTATATCATGGATATAATTGTTTTCATTTGATCTTTAAGAATAAGTGCATTGTCGTTTTTATTTGTTTTGTTACATTTTCATCTTTTTCATCATTCATCATATACTCTCTTGTTTTCATCATGGTAAATGTTGTGCACTGCTTCATCCGTCGATTTCCTGGCGATTCAGGCATCTAGGCATATATGTTTGAGAATGGTTGTACCACTGGGTGCATTTTGCAGGGGTTATGGTGTCGATGTACTGCACTGCAACCTCTCTCAGGATGGTGCAGGCCCTGTATGTAGCTTGCGGTTGAACTTACAAGAAAAGTCAGAAATAGCCCTCCTTCTCTGACGACTGTTATCGGTGAATTGAGAGCAACAAGCTAATGAATCACATCACCTTTCTTCATGCGAAACTGTGCATATAATTATTCTAACAGAAATGCACAAATTGACAAATAAGCATAAGATGAAAACCATTGCACAAATGTCAAAAATGTATGCCTGTTCACTAAATTGAATAACCGAATTCTTACTGCAGACTATCCGGCGCGAATTTGAATGCTCCTTGCACGTTTTTGGAATTGAAAGCTCGTTCTACATTTTTGTATGACGAAAGTATGAAATCGCATGCTCCTAAAATGAAATAAAACGACAAATTTTGCTTTTTGAATGATGATCTACACCGTCATTCAATTTCGTTCTAAATTGAATGAACCTATAGTTAATTCGGCTGCTGAGTTTACGAAATTGGGCGGGAAAACCTATATTATCCCGGAAGATCTTGTAATTGTTTTGTTGTCTCTGTTTTTACTTCGCAAAGCGGTATCTTGTTGTTCAGTGTGTTGGATTAAAATAATAATGAATTAGTGAAATGCTGCAGTTGTGTTGAAATAAATGTACATGCCAGGAGACGCTTGATTTTTTCTTTAATAAGTAATAAGTGAGTAAGTTACACCTCGAATCAACCTGAATTTGACACATAATAAAGTCAACGAAGCAGGTTTTCTGACATTAATTTCATCAATTATTATTCTTGTAATGATCCATAGAATATTTTCTGACATTTCTTTTTACTCTTGGCAAAATTTGGCCACTGTTGTGTTCTGAATTAATTATCTAATACACACAAACCTTTAAATCACAGCAGGGATGTGTTAGGAATGCGAAACAACTCGAGCATAATATATTCAAACATCTGTATGGATACTAAAGCGTGCTAATGAATGTCAAAAGCATTCCACAATCACTACAATGCTTTGATGTCCCATGCGCGGCACCGACATAGCTGCTGTCAACTTGGAAAGCAATATCTTTAATTCACTGTTTTGTCTCTGGAAGCTATGTTTCTTATCACATTTTTGTGCAATTTTCAAGAAAGTTACGGGCAACACCACTAAAGATCCTGTACTCGGTTTTCTTCTAAATAACCATTGAATTATGCACAAACGGAGATATATATAAGATAATATTCTTACTTACACAATTAACAAATTTCTTCACTTTCCGCAGATTTCCGCAAATGTGGGATTCAATCATTATCAAAATGATATGTTAAGCTGTTTATTTTCATTAACAGAGTTTGCGTGCATTTGTGTGCAACTGAGATATTTCAGTAAAAAAAAATGTTTATTTTTGTTCGCTGATATCTCTTTTTCTCACTAAAGTATTGATGCAATCCAACAGAACTGGACAAGCGAAATAAGACTCTACATTTCTTTTGTTCTATCTGAGAAGCCGTTGCTACGCAATTCTGTTCGTTACTATTAAAACACCTGAAGAGCACATGCTGAGAAGACATTTTTTTCGGCGGTGCCACGCATGGGTTCAAAGAAAGAAAGTTGTTTCATATCCTTCCATAACACATCCCTGATCAAATTTTGTCCAAAATTGAAAATCTTTTTATATTTCCAGGATTGTTACAAGAAATGAAATGTCCCCAAACCTGCCTCTAAAAAACATCGACATCCCTTAATTTTATGATGTGTCAATTTCAGGTTGGTTTTAGTTTTAACTTATTTTTAATCATTTTTCAAAAGTGTAATTTTGCACTGGTAACCAGTCAGTGCCATCAAGGATATTGTTATAGAAGGATATGAGTCCTTTCTTTGAAGCCATGCTCCACGCCACCGAACAGTTATGTGTTCTCAATATGTGCATTTCAGGCGATTTAACAGTTAAGAACAAGACTGTGTTCTCAGAGAGAACAAAAGAAGTGTAGAGTCTCATTTCGCTTGTCCAGTTCTGTTAATGACATCAATATCTCCATGAGCGTAACAGATATCAGCAAAAAGAAAAAAAATAAACAGGTTTTTCAATAAAATATCTCAGCTGCACACAAACGCACGCAAACATTGTAATGTGTCTTTATTCACAAGTAATGCACATAAATCCCATAGAGTGCCGTTTTGTCTGGCACACAACGGGCTAACAAGCCTCAAATCAAGAGTTCAAAAAACTTAACGATAGAGTAAAAGTTAAAAAAAGGAAACATGGGGTTTTTATCTGATTTACTAAAAAAAACGATCAAAATATATGAAAGAACCGATTTAATTTCATTTTAAGCATGAATCATTCATATCCTAGATGGTTGAAAAGTAATCGATTTTGTGAAAGAAAATATCAAACTTGCCATATCCAAGTTTGCGTTGTTTGCGCTGTATGGTGGTATTTGAACGAGCGTTCAAAACAAAGTAGCATTTAATGCATATGCACTGATTGGCTGTTCGGTTTCTTTATGCCCTCGTGCACTGTTGGGCAAAATTAATCATGCAGCTCAAAACAGAGCAGAGGGTTTACTAGTGCAATAGCACCTTTGCAAACAAGGTCTGCCAGATTTCCGATCTTGCTGAATTATTGCCAAATCGAGCCCCTTCAGCAAGAAGCACAGTTCTCGAATGAACATCAAATAAATTATTTACACGGAGCTACCAAATTGAGCCTTAATCTACCGCATATTTATTTTTTTGTTAATGACGCGTTAAATCAAATAACAAGCTTGGAAAAGTACGCTACATTGTGGAGGTGGCGATATCAATTGAAATGAATTAGTACCCGCAATTCGTGATGTAATTAAATTTCACACTGGCAAACTTGAAGCGGAAAATTAAATACTACCCGTGTATTGTACAGTGTCATTAATATTCATTAATAATTATTTACTAACACTTTTTAATATTCAGGAGAAGTAAAGATAATATTAGATTTGCAGTTGAACTCAAATGAAAGGAATTTAATTAAAAAAGGTCCTGCCAAAATATATTTCAACTCGGATGGGCCCTTCCGTTAAATTGATATTTCTCAAGCAAACACTGTAATGGATACTTTGTAATGTTTAGCCATTGTGAAGTGTCTTATCATGATGATTGACTAGCAGTCAGTTGAATCCAGACTTTGATTTATTTGAGGTAGTAGCCAAATTAAAAATGCTGAAACCGTGAAGGCATGACAAAAATGTGATGGTTTAGATGGTAGATGGTATCATGAACATATCAACAGCTTCATCACCAGTTATAATACCTTTTCTCACCTACCTCATTTACAAATGATTGTTGGTGGAAAATTTCCCGTGAAATTTCCCCTCACAATCTAAAAAGGTTGAACTCATTCTGCTGTTTTAAGTCCGGTACTAAATCTTCCTACGCAATTTACAATAGCCCATTACTTTGTTTCCGTGAGTCTTTAACATCAATGCAAGGCTTGTTCAAATCAATACTTGATAACAATGATAGACTTCGATATACTTTTTGCTGCATAATTTGATTATAAAAGAATATACGGAAGTTTCGAATATATATTTCGAAAACGGATTATTAGATAATGACGATCTGTGCACTGGGGCAGTATTCATCGACCGAAAAAAACAAATGGTTTTCGACACAGTGGGTGTTTCGATTATGATGGATAAGTTAAAAGGTAGGCCTATATGTGTGTCCGTTTCCTGTTTTACTTGCTTCCAAAGTTATATGAAATATCAAAAAGTCGGTAATTTTTTAAATCCATGAATGTTAAACTTTTCACATGAGGGATGTTTTTCGAAACAGGGACAAATCTAAGCCGTGTTCTAAATGAAATAGCAAAAGGGTGAATATCGAAGCTATCACAATTCTAACATTAGTTTTAAATGCTGAAACTGCTCGGATCCTGTCGCAACTATTGTTCTGGCATGTGTCTGGAGCGGGTGATCCCTGAGCCAAATAGCGACCCACGGAAAGCCGAATTAGGTGATTAGGGCCATGAAAAGTAAACGCATTTGCATTATTCCTGCTGGGATGAAATTCCGGTTGTATTTGCTAAGAACAATATCACTAAAACAGCACATTCTGCAGGATGAGTTTACATACAACGCAAGTTATCATGCATCTGTAAATGCATTAATTCCACTTTTCTTGATAATCATGTTCATATTTGTGTGTTTATTTCTTTTAAATAGTAATGATTTTGTATATTTGTGTACGTCTGTATGCGTGTGGAGGAGGGGGGGTCATAATCTTACTATCGGCCTTACATTAAAATATGGTGCCCGAATCAACAAACAAAACTCAAAGCAGAATAACACTTTTTGAACCTGGAAAGTGCGAAAAGCTATCTAAATGTTAAGTTTGAATAACGGTTACAAGTCTATCAAGTTGCACATCCTATTTATTACGTGTTTTATTTCGTAACTTTCCTTTATAGCCGCTGTGAACGTTCTGGAGGACTGCAGGAGTGCTGAGGGTAAGGAAATATTCACTTTTTTTTCTTTTAATTCCATGACAACAGTATAAAATTCCACCACATAAATATTGAGAGAGAGGGGTGAATGGGATTCATTTTTTCTAGCCAAAGATCAAAATTGTGCATAATGTGCATTTATATGCTCCATTTCTTTGTGTATTTTCATGTCTGTCTACAGTAATGGGTACATTTCTGTTACTTTTACTGTCACATTTGCATGAATCTCTTAAATTTCAATTCTTTTTTGTCTCTTAAATAAACCAGTCAATAATAATAAAATATCAAAGAAATGTATTGTTTGCACTTTACAAGGTTTTGTAAGGTCAGGTTAGTCCTGCCACATGGAAACGAAAGGCACAAGATAGATCAAGATGAAAAAAATGACGAGGGGGCCTTCCTTCAGCAGTGGAGAGAAATAGGCTAAATAGAAATGGAAATAGTACGCTTCAGAAAATTTGCCCTGTAGAAATTTGCCATAGCACGTTGGTAACGGGACAGACGAGTTTGTAACACACTCGTCTGTCCCGTTACCAATGTCAGGTGATGGGGGGGGGGGGGTGTTACACCCACAAATGTAATAACGCCCACAAATGTAATAACGCCCACAAATGTAATAACACTTTACCCACAAATGTAATAACGCCCACAAATGTAATAACACTTTACCCACAAATGTAATAATTTCACCCACAAATGTAATAATGCACTTTACCCACAAATGTAATAATTTTGAACCACCCACAAATGTAATAATCACTTTACCCACAAATGTAATAATTTTTAGGGGATATTTTGTCGAATTTCTTCAAAACTGAAACCCTGTACTGATGCATCGGTATAGCGCGCAGTCTTTATTCCAGACCCAATTATAGGCCCGATCACCTTCTCTCTGTGGAATAACGTGAGAATGGAGTCTAGTCTTTCCTCCAGACCCGAAAATTTAAAAAATAAGGACGTAGTCTTTTTTCCAGACCCAATTATTTCATTTTTGGAATCTTCAAAACCAAGGCCCGATCATCTTATTCCTGAGGGATAACCTGAGAATCGAGTCTAGTCTTTCCTCTAAACCCGATTATTTAAAAAATGAGAGCCTAGGCTTTTCTCCAGACCAGTTTTATTAATTTTTTAAATCTTCAAAACCAAGGCACCATCATCTCACTCCTGTAGAAAAACATGAAAATTGAGTCTAGTCTTTCCTCCAGACCTGATTATTTCAAAAGTAAGAGTGTAGTCTTTTCTCCAGACTCAATTATTTCATTTTTTCAATTCTTCAAAATCAAGACCCCGTCATCTCATTCTTATGAAATAACATGAGAATCAAGCCTAGTCCTTCCTCCAGATCCGATCATTTCAAAATTAAGAGCGTAGTCTTTTCTCCAGACGCAATTATTTCATTTTTTCAAATGTTCAAAACCAAGGCCCCATTATATTTTTCTTGTGAAATAACATGGTAATCGAGCCTAGTCTTTCCTCCAGACCCGAGTAGTTCAAAAATAAGAGCGTAGTCTTTCTCCAGACCCAATTATTTCGTGTGTTTTTTTAAATCTGCAAAGACAAGGCCCTATCATCTTATTCTTGTTGAATAACATGAGAATCAAGCTTAGTCTTTCCTCCATACCCGGTTATTTTAAAAGTAAGAGCATGGTCTTCTCTGCAGACCCATTTAATTAATTTTCTAAATCTTCAAAACTAAGGTCCCATCATCTTATTCCTGTGGAATAAGATAAGAATCGTTTCTAGTCTTTCCTCCAGACCCAGTTAGTTTAAAAGTTAGAGCGTAGTCTTTTCTGCAGACCCAATTAATTAACTTTCGAAATCTTCAAAACCAACACCCCTTCATCTTATTCCTGTGGAATAACATGAGAGTTTCAAGTCTTTCCTCCAGACCCGGTTATTTTAAAAGTTAGAGCGTAGTCTTTTATCCAGACCCATTTAATTAATTTTTTAACCTTACAAACTCAGACCACATCATCAGATTCTCATGGAATAACATGAGGATCGAGCCTAGAAGTCTTTCCTTCAAACCCTGTTATTTCACAAATTAGTGCCTAGTCTTTTCTCCAGACCCATTTAATTCATTTTTGAAACCTTAGAAAATAAGACCATCATCATCTTATTCCTGTGGAATAATGTCAACATCTTCCAAACTAAGACCCTGACTGTGATAAATCAAATGTTTAGAGCGTAGTCTTTCCTCGTAGTTGAAATTTAAAAACAAATCTTCAAAACTAAGATCCTATCAACTAATTCCGTTTTTTTAATAAAAAAATACAACTCAAAAAGTCAAGCACCTTGAGCATGTACATAATGTGTATATAGCTCATTATAAATACTCATCATTATCGTCATCTTTTCTTGGCGATGCATGGCATCGCTTTACATTGTTACATATGTGGATACAACACGTCTCAGTGGTCGGCGGTCACACAAACTGACGAATCAGTCAAAATAGTACATATATATACTTGTATATAACGCACAGAGGTGGGACCGATTCGATGGTACGTTAACTGTCGACTATTCTTTCAATTATCTATGCCTATATTCTAATGGTCTAATTCAATGGTCGTATAGAAACAAAGTAATTTGATAAAATTTGGGCGATTCAAATCATTACATTTGTTGGTAAAGGGCGTTACTACGTTTGTGGTTGAAACTAATGCATTTGTGGGTAAAGTGTTATTACATTTGTGGGTGTCTCGTACACCCACAAATGTAATAACGCCCACAAATGTAATATAACACTTTACCTACACATGTAATAATTTCACCGACAATTGTAATAATGTTTTATGGTCACTAATTCGATTTCTTCTTTTTTCGATGACCATTGAAATCCAGGATATTTGTAAGCGATAGAATATTTCCATGATTAAAAAAAAATCCGTCCATGATCAACGATCCATCACATCGGTTCCTCCTGTCTGTGTTATATGACCATTTGGACTGATTCATCAGTTCGTGTGACCACCGAACAATCATTTATTTGCGACGTGTTGTTCCACATATGTAACTATGTTAAGCGATGCCATGCATCGCCAAGAAATGATGATGGCACTGATGAGTACTTAGAATGCACTAAATCCACCTTATGTAGATGCTCAAAGTACTTTATTGAAAAGAAAAAAGAAAAAACAGGAATGAGATAATAGCCCAGCTAACAAAAAAGAAACATGCATATATGCATACATACGCACACATGCATACATATACGCACACATACCCTAATCCTATACTTACCTATCCTAATCATTTCTTATCCTATCCTGCTCCTATCGTATTTTAACACCCTCACTAGTACTACGGCAATATGCTCTACAAAATATTGCACTCAATTAGGTGGCATTTATGTTTTTAATGTCTAAATTTCAAAACGTTTATTGGAATGTATGCTTAAATATTCCTTCTTTCTAGTTATATGCCGGTTATCTATTCAAATGTTCAAAAATATGACACAAGTCAATACGCCGAATGCATGCATGTACTTTTAAAATAACCGGGTCTGGAGGAAAGACTAGAAACTTTCATGTTATTCCACAGGAATAAGATGAAGGGGTGTTGGTTTTGAAGATTTCGAAAGTTAATTAATTGGGTCTGGAGAAAAGACTACACTCTTTTGAAATAATCAGGTCTGGAGGAAAGACTAGACTCAATTTTCATGTTATTCTACAGGAGTGAGATGATTGGGCCTTGGTTTTGAAGATTTAAAAAATGAATGAAACGGGTCTGGAGAAAAGCTTCGGCTCTCATTTTTTAAATAATCGGGTTTAGAGGACAGACTAGACTCGATTCTCAGGTTATCCCTCAGGAATAAGATGATCGGGCCTTGGTTTTGAAGATTCAAAAAATGAAAAAAATGGGTCTGGAAAAAGACTACGTTTTTTTTTTTAATCATCGGGTCTGGAGGAGAGACTAGGCTCGATTTTCATGTTATTCCACAAAAATAAAGACGATCGGGCCTTTGTTTTGAAGATTCCAAAAATGAAATAATTGGGTCTGGAAAAAAGTCTACGTTCTTATTTTTGAAATTTTCGGGTCTGGAGGAAAGACTAGGCTCCATTCTCACGTTATTCCACAGAGAGAAGGTGATCGGGCCTATAATTGGGTCTGGAATAAAGACTGCGCGCTATACCGATGCATCAGTTCAGGGTTTCAGTTTTGAAGAAATTCGACAAAATATCCCCTAAAAATTATTACATTTGTGGGTGGTTTAAAATTATTACATTTGTGGGTAAAGTGCATTATTACATTTGTGGGTGAAATTATTACATTTGTGGGTAAAGTGTTATTACATTTGTGGGCGTTATTACATTTGTGGGTAAAGTGTTATTACATTTGTGGGCGTTATTACATTTGTGGGCGATTATTACATTTGTGGGTGTAACAGGGGGGGGGGGGGACCGTAGAAAAGGATGACAACTACATATACTTGGGCAAAAAGATTTCCATAGAAAATGAAACAGCAGGGGAAGTGGATAGAAGGATCCAGTTGGCTTGGGCAAAATTTGGCAAGCTCAATTATATCTTTCGTGATGAGAATCTCCCTCTTTCTCTCAAGGAACAGATTTTCAACCAATGCATCATACCTGTGCTCTCGTATGGAGCAGAAACATGGACCACAACTAAAAGACTGGAGAGAAAACTTAGAGTAACCGAAAGGGCTAAGGAAAGAATTATGATTGGTGTTACAAAGAGGGATGAAGTTAGAAAACTAAAGTACGGGACAGACATAGTACAGGAAATTATATCAAAGAAATGGAGGTGGGTGGTCATCTGGCTAGGAGGAAATATGATAGATGGACATATAAATTAACAATCTGGACCCCCAGAGCTAACACCAGAAGAAGAGGCAGACAATGTAGGAGGTGGATCGACGATATTAGAGAATATAATAGTGTGGCACAAGATAGATCAAGATGCAAAAATGATGAGGAGGCCTTCCTTCAGCAGTGGAGAGAAATAGGCTAAATAGAAATGGAAATAGTACGCTTCAGAAAATTGGCCCTGTAGAAATTTGCCATAGCACGTTGGTAACGGGACAGACACTCGTCTGTCCCGTTAACAATGTACAGGCTCATTTTTGAAATATATAATAAATGAACATTCAGAGCAGGGTTTTAGCTGAAGTTATTTTGGAGGAAATTAATTCAGAACTCTGTCATATTTTGGTGGTGCAATGTGGTCATAATTTCAAATGATTCAGTTATGCCAAAAAATATCCCTTTATTGTAGACAGACCCACCTCCATATTGAATAGCTTGGACTCTATGTAATCAACGCTTGTGGAATTATAGTTTTCCCAAAATCATTAAAAGGAAGGGGTAAATAGACTGGTTCGCGGGGCTGATATGCCATTAATTCGCACTATGAAGCAAACATTAACTTGACAACTCCAATCTCAGGACTGAGAAAAATACCAACATCAACTGAAACAGTCAGGTTGACAGGTGCTACCACCTACAACAGTGTAACAACTCAATATAATCATATTTTATACAAAGTCTTTGAAAAATATAATTTTGAATGAATATCACCCCTGAGTTTAGCATAAAATAATACCATGAAGACTTCATTGAAAAAAGTTCAGTCTTCTATTCCGTAACCGCCCCCATTCCGGTTTACTTATAAACCGATATTTAGGATATAACCTCCAATTTAGCTTTGGATAGTACCTACCAGTCTCCCATAAAGAATGTTTATTGTATTTGCAAAGCTTGTGCATGAGAAGACATAAATACCGACATAAATACATTCCACAAATGCGGTAAAACTCGAATTTTGCCTTAAACAGTACCTGCCTGTATCCTTAATATCATTTATGAATTTATGAAAAGCTTATACATTAGAAGACATGAATACCAATATACATTCTAAAAACTCCGTAAATGGGATTTGTGTTCTAAGTGGCATTCTCTCTCTCTCTCTCTCTCTCTCTGTTCGTACTTTGAAGGGGTGTATGAGATGACGATGGTGAGCGAGGACGGCTACCACTGGAATGGATGCTGCGGAACCTGCTGAGCTCCGTAAAGGAAGCATGCCCTCAAGTGCCAGGCAAGCACACTCGTGGATCGGCGGAGGCGTCCAATCTGATCAATTCGGATGCCATCATTAGTCAAGTTCATGGTGGAAATAAAGGCTTCCGGTGATGATATATACTCTCATACTGTTCGATCTTTTTTTTTTTGTATTAAATGCTTTGCCCGTTTTGATTTGTGCATGTGTGCCGTGGAGGTTGGTATAAAGAAATTTACAAATTGAATGTTGCTTTATGTGTGTGTGTGTGTGTGTGTGTGTGTGTGTGTTTGTTTCTGCATATTTGTTATATGTGTATGATACTGTTTCTGTGTGTCTGCGTGTGTCTTTATGTTTCTTTATATAAAAAAAGGATATATCTGTGACTGCGTGTGTGTGTATATGTGTTTATGTATATGTGTGCACGTGTGTTTTAATTTAAATGTATCTTTGTTTGAAAGTACAAAATAAAGCAACCATGATCGTCAAGAATACAGCTCGATGTAATTTTGTTTGTTGTGATTAGTTCATATGTGTAACGTATTTCTACTTTTCTAAACTTTGGGTTACTGAGATGAAGTGGGTAATGTTTGGCTAATTACAGTTTATATTATCAGTGGCAGCCAAAGGAAATAAGGGGACCAGAGAAAAAAAATGAAGACCTGATGATATGATAGCAGTATACATTTTTTTATACAGACACACAACGTCACACACACACATACATACACATAGCCACATATACACAGACTCTTCTTTTTTTCGATCGTATTTTTTTCTCCAGTTCCATTCAAATAATTCATGAAACCACAATTTCATATGATATAACCATATACCAAAATATACATGTAATTACATGATCAGGCTTCACATAATTAGATCACAACGAGCCGAAAAGAGAAAGACGAAAAAAAAAGCCAAGACAACGAAATCCCAGAATTATGTTATCTTGATACTTATACGCTGAAACACGAACGTTGAATTGTTTTTCAATACGAGCCTGATAATGTGATTTAATATGAACATACATATTTAATATAGGCACACAACGACAGTCTTATGTTCTTTACTTTTTACTCCTGATGTTTCCCCTTCTTTCTGTCTCTGGTACAGAGATTGAAGCTATCATCTTAAAATGTCACAGTGATATAAATGTTGGTTTGTTCAATTCTATTTTGTTGCATGATGCGATGAGCAGTAGGTTAACGCATTAAAATGTTGTTGTTTTTTAAGTTTGTATATGCAATCCGTCAGTGTACGTAACTTGATACAACGGGTTTATCCAAACCACAAAACATGATATGTTTGCGAAACCGGCGAAAGTGTGCAAAGACATCTACTTTTTCGGATATTTTGTACTCTTTGATAGCAATGTCAGAACCAATTATCTGTCATGTTATATTTCCGCCTTTGTACGTGATCATGATATAGGTACATAAATTATATAATAAAGGTTATCACATCTCACAAGCCATCGGCTTTCTGGTGATGCCTTATATTCATTGTTCATGAAAGTTGTTTATTTTTGTTTGTTAAATGAATAAAGAATTGAATCGAATTTTTAAAAAAAAATGTACTCGTCGCTATATCTGCTCTTTTGTTGGTAATATATTTCATAGAATAGCAATTCCCATAAATCAGAGAAAAGACTTAGTAAAGATTTGGGAAAGAAAAAAAATATGATTGCAGTTGTTTGTCTCTGACGCCGTGTGGCTTTGTCTTGTCACTTTTGCTTTAGCTCTAGTTTTCGGTGTTTCAATTGAAAATAAATGAAATTAGATCGAAGGAGAAGGAGAGGTTAGCGACGAGCGTTGTGAAGTAACCACA
The DNA here is from genome assembly GCA_963669155.1 of Arbacia lixula. Taxonomy (NCBI): domain Eukaryota; kingdom Metazoa; phylum Echinodermata; class Echinoidea; order Arbacioida; family Arbaciidae; genus Arbacia; species Arbacia lixula. Next base: position 32,555,891 of record OZ022577.1, on the reverse strand, counting down.
AAGTAGTTATACCAAAAATAAGATTGTTACAAACTTTTAAAAAATTGTTTTATACAAAGAAGTATACATTTGTGGAGTGCTAAAAAGTGTTGTGAAGGGGGAAACAAAAGAAGAAATAAAATCTATAGGAAATAATGTGATATTGTTCTGAAAGTTAATTGATGGAATAAACGAGATGCGTCAGCAGGAACTGTACGACATACGTTGATCAGGTTGCACTTTAATCTGCGCTTGAATGTGTGGATAGTTACAGATGACTGCAGGTCACTGCTCAATGAGTTCCACTCAGGGATGTGTTATGGAAGGATATGAAACAACTTTCTTTCTTTGAACCCATGCGTGGCACCGCCGAAAAAATGTCTTTTCAGCATGTGCTTTTCAGGTGTTTTGATAATAACGAACAGGATTGCGTAGCAACGGTTTCTCAGATAGAACAAAAGAAATGTAGAGTCTTATTTCGCTTGTCCAGCTCTGTTGGATTGCATCAATACTTTTGTGAGGAAAAGGGATATCATCGAACCAAAATGAACAGTTTTTTTCTACTAAAATATCTCAGTTGCACGCAAATGCACGCAAACTCTGTTAATGAAAACAAACAGCTTAAGATATAATTTTGATACTCATTGAATCCCACATGTGCGGAAACCTGCGGAAAGTGAAAAAAAATTTAATTGTTGAAGTAAGAATATTATCTCATATCTCCGTTTGTGCATCATTCAACAAGTATTTAGCCGAATACAGGATCTTTAGTGGCGTTGCCCGTAACTTTCTTGAATATTGCACAAAAATGTGATAAGAAACATAGCTTCCAGAGACAAAACAGTGAATTAAAGATATTGCTTTCCAAGTTGACAGCAGCTAAGTGTCATCATCAATGGGACATCAAAGCATTATAGTGATTGTGGAATGCTTTTGACATTCATTAGCACGCTTTAGAACTTATAAAGATGTTTGAATGTATTATGCTCGAGTTTCTACTCCTTCCTAACACCTCCCTGGTAATAGCAGGAAGGTGTTAGAAGTGGAGTCGGCACGAAGAGTAATTTATTCCTACACCAGTTGCGTTCATTGATAGCACAATAGAATATTTGACGCGTTTGGTTCTTTGATCCAATGACGACCGCCGCCAAATATGCAAGACAAGTTTTTGATGCATTTAGGGGAATATATATTCTGTATGCGCACAAGATTTCAGAACCACTTCATGTACTGAAGTACATGTGCAGTAGTAGTACATCTTATAATGATACGATTCTGTGAATTTCAGATTATATTGTTGCTTCGTTTTTGTGATAAATCGAAAATACTGTAAAAAATAAGTCTGAGAAATTCCTCCATATCGCACATTGGGCAATCATATTTCCCTACAAACATTTTGTAAATCGTTTATTGCATGTTTCACCTTCCATGGAAACAACCTCGATTTCATGTCCGGAGATGTCCGAAAAAGTTACGGACCAAATTCTTTCTATAATTTTTATCAAAACTTCCCTTCGCTCACCCCGAAACTAATTCCCAATGTGTGTAATAAGATCAGCTATGAACTCCCAACGAAGACTGAACGGTTGACATATTTCTCAAACCAGATTTTTTTTTGTTATTCAGAGGAAGGCACTGCCTATTTAGAAATACAGGACATTGTTTAAAACACCTGAATGTCTTGTTTATGAGGCGGCAATCATCATAGATCAAAGGTAGTCTACCACTTCAACTCCCGGGACAATCAACTCTTCCAGTGTTTGAAAAGACATCAGCTTCCAATTCATCATGAAGCTCCTCACGCATTTTAGGAAGGTGTTAGAACTGGAGTCGGCACGAAGAATAATTTATTCCTATACCAGTCTAGCACAATAGAATATTGCATTTAGTTCTTTGGTCCAGTGACGACCGCCGCCAAATATGCAAGACGAATTTTGGATGCATTTAGAGGAATATATATTTTGTATGCGCAGAAGATTTCAGAACCACTTCATGAACTGAAGTGCATGTGCAATGAAGTACATCTTATAATGATGCGATTCTGTGAATTTCCGATTATATTGTTGCTTCGTTTTTGTGATAAAAGGAGAGTATTACAGAAAACATGTCGGACATCGCACATTGGGCAATCATATTTCCTTAAAAATATCGTGTAAATCGCTTATTGAGTGTTTCACCTTCCATGGAAGCAACCTTAATTTCGTGTCCAGAGATGTCCGAAAAAGGTACGGACCAAATTCTTTCTACAATTTTGTCAATTTTCATTCGCTCACCCCAAAACTTATTCCCAGTGTGTGTAATAAGATCAGCTATGAACTCCCAGCGAAGGCTGAACGGTTGACATATTTCTCAAACCAGATTTTCTTTTGTTATTCAGAGGAAGACACTTCCTAATTAGAAATACAGGACATTGTTTAAAACACCTGAATGTCTTGTTTATGAGGCGGCGATCATCATAGATCAAAGGTAGTCTACCACTTCAACTCCCGGGACAATCAACTCTTCCAGTGTTTGAAAAGACATCAGCGTCCAATTCATCATGAAGCTCCTCACGCAAACAAACATATGGTACTTGCATAATGATTGATTATGCTTTAATCAAGAAGCAAAAATAAATTATCATAGGTCTACCGCATGTTTTTTTTTTATTGTTGTACATTCAAGAAACATATGGTACTTCCATAATGATTAATTATGCTTAAAACAATAAGCAAAAATTAATTATCATAGGTCTACCGCATGTTTTTTTTTTATTGTTGTACATTCAACAAACATATGGTAGATGATGTTTGAAGGTTTGCATGGTGGTATGATCAATCACGAGAGAGGTTTACGGTACACCATGTGTAAAGTCCTGGGAAGACTGAGATGAGAAAACGTGGATAGAATTTAAGGTGAAATTAATGGACAGGCGAGAAAGTGGAGATTTGAAAGAAGAGTATTCTTTCGAAATGAGTTTAGTCCTGAAAATGAGTGTAAACCAGAAAGCGTGAAGAGCTGATAAGTAGGGAGGTAGACTCGACGTTTCGGGCAGATTGACTGTCCGTCTCTTCACGCTTTCTGGTTTACAGTCCTTTTCAGGACTAATCTCATTTCGAAAGAATACTCTACTTTCTAATCTCCACTTTCTCATCTGTCCATTTCAATTCTTCAATTCTATCCACGTTTTCTCATCTCAGTCCTCCCAGGACTTTACACATGGTGTACCGTAAACCTCTCTCGTAAAACATATGGTACTTGCACATTGATGATTAATTATGCTTAAATCGAGAAGCAAAAATAAATTATCATACGTCTACCGCATGTTTTTTTTTTATTGTTGGACATTTGGTAGTTACCAGGGCGTGCACATATTTCGTGATTTAGTATCTTGTTTTGATCAGACAAGGGAAGCGTATAAAAGAGCCGCATCAGATACTTATATTCATTCGACCACTTCAACTCCCGAGACAATCAACTCTTCCAGTGTTTGAAAAGACATCAACTTCCGATTCATCATGAAGCTCCTCATTGTGTTCCTGTGCGTTATCATCGCCACTGCTTTCGCCAGTAAGTTGTTTGGTATCGTAGTACAACAAGCCCAGGTTTTTAAAGAAAATGTGTCCATTGAGTGGCACCATGGGCAACATTACATATACCTATGATGGATACAATTTTGATGTTGATTCTCAATAGCATTCTCAATGTATAGCTGCCAAAAGCTATATGATTCAATCTGCATGTCGAGCTGTCATTTACATAATGATGATTGGTGATTTGTGTCTTCGAGATTGTTTCATCTTAAGTCTCGATAATTTTTTAAAGGTAACAAATCTTGTTAACTCTTTATGTGTCATATGTGTCTTTATTCACAAGTAATGCACATAAATCCCATAGAGTGCCGTTTTGTCTGGCACACAACGGGCTAACAAGCCTCAAATCAAGAGTTCAAAAAACTTAACGATAGAGTAAAAGTTAAAAAAAGGAAACATGGGGTTTTTACCTGATTTACTAAAAAAAAAACGATCAAAATATATGAAAGAACCGATTTAATTTCATTTTAAGCATGAATCATTCATATCCTAGATGGCTGAAAAGTAATCGATTTTGTGAAAGAAAATATCAAACTTGCCATATCCAAGTTTGCGTTGTTTGCGCTGTATGGTGGTATTTGCACGAGCGTTCAAAACAAAGTAGCATTTCATGCATATGCACTGATTGGCTGTTCGGTTTCTTTATGCCCTCTTGCACTGTTGGGCAAAATTAATCATGCAGCTCAAAACAGAGCAGAGGGTTTACTAGTGCAATAGCACCTTTGCAAACAAGGTCTGCCAGATTTCCGATCTTGCTGAATTATTGCCAAATCGAGCCCCTTCAGCAAGAAGCACAGTTCTCGAAAGAACATCAAATAGATTATTTACACGGAGCTACCAAATTAAGCCTTAATCTACCGCATCTTTTTTTTTTTTGTTAATGACGCGTTAAATCAAGTAACAAGCTTGGAAAAGTACGCTACATTATAGAGGTGGCGATATCAATTGAAATGAATTAGTACCCGCAATTCGTGATGTAATTAAATTTCACACTGGCAAACTTGAAGCGGAAAATTAATTACTACCCGTGTATTGTACAGTGTCATTAATATTCATTAATAATTATTTATTAACACTTTTTAATATTCAGGAGAAGTAATGATAATATTAGATTTGCAGTTGAACTCAAATGAAAGGAATTTAATTAAAAAAGGTCCTGCCAAAATATATTTCAACTCAGATGGGCCCTTCCGTTAAATTGATATTTCTCAAGCAAACACTGTAATGGATACTTTGTAATGTTTAGCCAGAAATGGCGTCTTGCGAAGTGTCTTATCATGACGATTGACTAGCAGTCAGTTGAATCCAGACTTTGATTTATTTGAGGTAGTAGCCAAATTAAAAATGCTGAAACCGTGAAGGCATGACAAAAATGTGATGGTTTAGATGGTACATGGTATCATGAACATATTAACAGCTTCATCACCAGTTATAATACCTTCTCTCACCTACCTCATTTACAAATGATTGTTGGTGGAAAATTTCCCGTGAAATTTCCCCTCACAATCTAAAAAGGTTGAACTCATTCTGCTGTTTTAAGTCCGGTACTAAATCTTCCTACGCAATTTACAATAGCCCATTTCTTTGTTTCCGTGAGTCTTTAACATCAATGCAAGGCTTGTTCAAATCAATACTTGATAACAATGATAGACTTCGATATACTTTTTGCTGCATAATTTGATTATAAAAGAATATACGGAAGTTTCGAATATATATTTCGAAAACGGATTATTAAATAATGACGATCTGTGCACTGGGGCAGTATTCATCGACCGTAAAAAAAATGAATCTGGACACAGTGGGTGTTTCGATTATGATGGATAAGTTAAAAGGTAGGCCTATATGTGTGTCCGTTTCCTGTTTTACTTGCTTCCAAAGTTATATGAAATATCAAAAAGTCGGTAAATTTTTAAATCCATGAATGTCAAACTTTTCACATGAGGGATGTTTTTCGAAACAGGGACAAATCTAAGCCGTGTTCTAAATCAAATAGCAAAAGGGTGAATATCGAAGCTATCACAATTCTAACATTAGTTTTAAATGCTGAAACTGCTCGGATCCTGTCGCAACTATTGTTCTGGCATGTGTCTGGAGCGGGTGATCCTTGAGCCAAATAGCGACCCACGGAAAGCCGAATTAGGTGATTAGGGCCATGAAAAGTAAACGCATTTGCATTATTCCTGCTGGGATGAAATTCCGGTTGTATTTGCTAAGAACAATATCACTGAAACAGCACATTCTGCAGATTGAGTTTACATACAACGCATGTTATCATGCATCTGTAAATGCATTAATTCCACTTTTCTTGATAATCATGTTCATATTGGTGTGTTTATTTCCTTTAAATAGTAATGATTTTGTATATTTGTGTACGTCTGTATGCGTGTGGAGGAGGGGGGGGGGGGGTCATGATCTTACTATCGGCCTTACATTAAAATATGGTGCCCGAATCAACAAACAAAACTCAAAGCAGAATAACACTTTTTGAACCTGGAAAGTGCGAAAAGCTATCTAAATGTTAAGTTTGAATAACAGTTACAAGTCTATCATGTTGCACATCCTATTTATTACGTGATTTATTTCGTAACTTTCCTTTATAGCCGCTGTGAACGTTATGGAGGACTGCAGGAGTGCTGAGGGTAAGGAAATATTCCCTTTTTTTTCTTTTAATTCCATGACAACAGTATAAAATTCCACCACATAGATATTGAGAAAGAGGGGTGAATGGGATTAAATTTTTCTAGCCAAAGATCAAAATTGTGCATAATGTGCATTTATATGCTCCATTTCTGTGTGTATTTTCACGTCTGTCTACAGTAATGGGTACATTTCTGTTACATTTACTGTCACATTTGCATGAATCTCTTAAATTTCAATTCTTTTTTGTCTCTTAAATAAACCAGTCAATAATAATAAAATATCAAAGAAATTTATTGTTTGCACTTTACAAGGTTTTGTCAGGTCAGATTAGTCCTGCCACTGGTCATCGTGTAATCCAGTGCTACTTGTTACACGGTCGAGTGCTCGGCGACTAATCCGGGCAACCCACGCTAGGGCATCAGCTATCGGGTGAGGAGGGGGCGCCGGACCCCCTGTCGGAATTAAAAACCAGATCTGACTTAAGAGTTCCTTTACTGCGGGTTGGAGTCCTAGGAACTCATTCGACCCCTACCAATCCACCTTGCCAGTGTGGTAGAGTATGGCACACACCCTCCATCATTTATGGATTTGAGAATAAAGAGAGGTCGTAACGCCCATGGCCAGAACGGGCCCAGCTTTACAAATAGAGCTAGGAAATCGGTGACTGCTGATACTTCTGGTGTCAAGCCAAAGGAGGACCCAAATCTGATAGAAGAATCATCACGAGCCATACAGATTTATTTATTTGTACATATAATGTAAGGACATTGAGAATAGAGGAAGACCTAGATGCTCTACTGGAGGAAATAGATGATGTAACATGGCACATGACAGGATTAGCTGAAACTAGGAGACCAGCGAATCTCATCAAGTTATCAAAGTGTGGACATACACTGTTCACAACATCAGCAACAAACAAAAGTTTCAGTGGAGTTGGATTTCTTGTGAATAAAGAGGTTGAGGGAAAATATCATGGAATATAAAAGTATCAGACAGGATAGCTTTTCTGAAAGTACATATCAGTAGTAGCCATACAATTAAATTATTCAAGCATATGCACCAACTACCAGTCACGCAGGTGAAGTCGTTGAAGATTTTTATAATAAAATTGACAACATAATGACAACAGAATCCACAACGTTTACGTTACTTATGGGTAATTTCAATGCCAAGGTTGGACTGAGAAAGGATGACGAGGAGAGTGGTATAGGCCCATACGGGATAGGAGAAAGGAATGAAAGGGGAGAAAGACTACTGGAGTTTGCATCAAGCAGAAACTTGACAATTGGCAAAACATACTTCAAAAAACCTACCAAAAACTACTGGTCGTGGGAAAGCCCAAATTCAGCAACTCACAACTTGATAGATTGCATTATTTGCTATCATCGTAGAATCTTGATGGATATGGGAACAGTACCAAAGGTGGATACAGGCAGTGACCACCGACTTGTTAGAGCTAAAGTAAGGATAAACAAGAGAATGGAAAGAGTGAGAAGGGTAAGGAAGCCTAGGAGAAGACATATTAATTTAGAACTGCTTTCAAGTAAGCAGGAGCAGTTCCAGCTTGAGTTACACAATAGGTTTGAAGTGCTGGCAGATTCAATGGTGAACCAACCACTAGACACTCTCTATGAGCAAATAGCCAGAAAAATTATGGATGAAGCGGAAAAGCTAGCTAAGGGGGAGAAAATTGATTGAAACAATACAGACAAGGAAAGAGAGGAGATACATAGACTGAATGAGAAAAGGAAAGCCCTTAAGCCATCCAGACAGACATCAAAACGTGACCAAGTTGAATATACAGAGCTGAATAGAACAATTCGCAAGATGAGAAGAAAGCGAAAGAGAAAGATCAGAACTAAGATGGTACGTGAAGTGCTAGAAAACCACAAAGGACCAAAAATCATTAACAGAAAGTAAGAGAGGGGTAGAAAGCTTCTGTCATCACTGAAAACAAAAGATGGCACAGAAGTTAATGACAAAGAACAGATTACTCAAGCCATTCAGGACTTCTATAGAGAAATCTATGGCACAGATCAAGCAGATTGGAGAGTAAATGAGGACTGGAATGAGAAATGAAATGATTTTCCACCAATACTTAAGGAAGAGGTGAAGAGTGCTTTAGATCAGATGAAAAGAGGAAAGGCTCCAGGGCAGCACCAAATGACTGCAGATATTTTAAAGTTGGGGGGAGCGGACACCATATCAATCCTAACAAAAGTGTTCAACAAGATCATGCAAATGGAACAAGTACCTACCCAGTGGAGCGAATCAAAAGTTATCATACTGTGAAAGAAAGGGGACATGAAGGACACCAAAAACTACATGCCCATTAGTCTGTTGCCTCATATATATAAAGTCTTCACACGAATTCTTCTTGCTATAGGGTAGAGAAACAGCTTGATGAAAATCAACCACAGGAACAAGCTGGATTTCGTACAGGATATAGAACATCAGACCATCTCGACACCTTGAGCCAGATAATCGAGAAGGCAAAAGAATACCGTTTTAACATCTGCCTTGGCTTCGTTGATTACGAATAGGCATTTGACAGCCTAGACCATCAGTCATTATGCAATGCCTTAGAAAGAACATCTTTAAGTACCCTAGTGCCCGTGTACATCTAGAAAGCACTACAACAAATGCCTTTAAAATCCTGAAAGGGGTAAGACAAGGTGACCCCATCTCACCAAAGCTTCGTCACTGCAGCTATTGAGGATGTCTTCAGAAACCTTGATTGGTTATCATTGGGAATAGTGGTGGATGGCGAATACCTGACACATCTCAGATTTGCAGATGACATTTTACTGCTTAGCCATACACCTCAGGAACTGAGGAAAATGATCCGAGAACTAAGTGAAGAAAGTAGAAAAGCTGGACTAAAAATGAATATCACAAAGACAAAGGTAATGATGAGCAGTAGATTCAAAGAACACAAAATCACAGTTTGGGGGAGGACCGTAGAAAAGGATGACAACTACATATACTTGGGCAAAAAGATTTCCATAGAAAATGAAACAGCAGGGGAAGTGGATAGAAGGATCCAGTTGGCTTGGGCAAAATTTGGCAAGCTCAATTATATCTTTCGTGATGAGAATCTCCCTCTTTCTCTCAAGGAACAGATTTTCAACCAATGCATCATACCTGTGCTCTCGTATGGAGCAGAAACATGGACCACAACTAAGAGACTGGAGAGAAAACTTAGAGTAACCGAAAGGGCTAAGGAAAGAATTATGATTGGTGTTTCAAAGAGGGATAAAGTTAGAAAACTAAAGTACGGGACAGACATAGTACAGGAAATTATATCAAAGAAATGGAGGTGGGTGGTCATCTGGCTAGGAGGAAATATGATAGATGGACATATAAATTAACAATCTGGACCCCCAGAGCTAACACCAGAAGAAGAGGCAGACAAAGTAGGAGGTGGATCAACGATATTAGAGAATATAATAGTGTGGCACAAGATAGATCAAGATGCAAAAATGATGAGGAGGCCTTCCTTCAGCAGTGGAGAGAAATAGGCTAAATAGAAATGGAAATAGTACGCTTCAGAAAATTGGCCCTGTAGAAATTTGCCATAGCACGTTGGTAACGGGACAGACACTCGTCTGTCCCGTTAACAATGTACAGGCTCATTTTAGAAATATATAATAAATGAACATTCAGAGCAGGGTTTTAGCTGAAGTTATTTTGGAGGAAATTAATTCAACACTCTGTCATATTTTGGTGGTGCAATGTGGTCATAATTTCAAATGATTCAGTTATGCCAAAAAATATCCCTTTATTATAGACAAACCCACTTCCATATTGAATAGCTTGGACTCTATGTAATCAACGCTTGTGGAATTATAGTTTTCCCAAAATCATTAAAAGGAAGGGGTAAATAGACTGGTTCGCGGGGCTGATATGCCATTAATTCGCACTATGAAGCAAACATTAACTTGATAACTCCAATCTCAGAACTGAGAAAAATACCAACATCAACTGAAACAGTCAGGTTGACAGGTGCTACCACCTACAACAGTGTAACAACTCAATATAATCATATCTTATACAAAGTCTTTGAAAAATATAATTTTGAATGAATATCACCCCGAGTTTAGCATAAAATAATACCATGAAGACTTCATTGAAAAAAGTTTAGTCTTCTATTCCGTAACCGCCCCCATTCCGGTTTACTTATAAACCGATATTTAGGATATAACCTCCAATTTAGCTTTGGATAGTACCTACCAGTCTCCCATAAAGAATGTTTATTGTATTTGCAAAGCTTGTGCATGAGAAGACATAAATACCGACATAAATACATTCCACAAATGCGGTAAAACTCGAATTTTGCCTTTAACAGTACCTGCCTGTATCCTTAATATCATTTAAGAATTGTATTTGAAAAGCTTATACATTAGAAGACATGAATACCAAGATATATATACATTCTAAAAACTCCGTAAATGGGATTTGTGTTCTAAGTGGCATTCTCTCTCTCCCTCTCTCTCTCTGTTTGTACTTTGAAGGGGTGTATGAGATGACGATGGTGAGCGAGGACGGCTACCACTGGAATGGATGCTGCGGAACCTGCTGAGCTCCGTAAAGGAAGCATGCCCTCAAGTGCCAGGCAAGCACACTCGTGGATCGGCGGAGGCGTCCAATCTGATCAATTCGGATGCCATTATTAGTCAAGTTCGTGGTGAAAATAAAGGCTTCCGGTGATGATATATACTCTCATACTGTACGATCTTTTTTTTTTGTATTAAATGCTTTGCCCGTTTTGATTTGTGCATGTGTGCCGTGGAGGTTGGTATAAAGAAATTTACAAATTGAATGTTGCTTTATGCAGGGAGGTGTTACGAAGGAGTAGAAACTCGAGCATAATATATTCAAACATCTGTATGGGTTCTAAAGCGTGCTCATGAATGCCAAAAGCATTCCATAATCATGACAATGCTTTGATGTTCCATGTGCCGTGCCGACATTTAGCTGATGTCAACTTGAAAAGAAATTTCTTTAATTTCCCATTTGTCTGTAGACGTTTTGTTTTTGACAAATTTGTTTGCAAACTTTAAGGAAGTTAACGGCAGATAATGACAGATCCTTTACTCTGCTTTTGTTTCGAAAAGTATTGAGGAATCATTAAAAATCGGACATATAAGCTATTTTTATTACTTACAAAATTGGCCAATTTCTTCACTTTCCGACAACTTGTGCATCTGGGGGATTCAACCACTCTCAAAATGATATATTAAGCTGTGTATTATCATTAACGGCGTTTGTGTGTGTTTGCGTGAAACAGAGATATTTCACTTGAAAAACTTGTTTATTTGTGTTTGCTGATACTTGTTATGCTCATGGAAGTATTAACAGAACGGGACAAGCGAAATGAGACTGTAAATTTCTTTTGTCCTCTCCGAGAAGCCGTTGCCACACAATCATATTCATAATTGTTCAAACACCTGAACAGCACCTGTTGAGAACACATAACTTTTCAGCGGCTTGGCACATGGGTTCAAAGGAAGAAAGTTGCTTCATATCCTTCCATAACACATCCCTGCTTTATGTGTGTGTGTGTTTGTTTGTTTCTGCATATTTGTTATATATGTATGATACTGTTTCTGTGTGTCTGCGTGTGTCTTTATGTTTCTTTATATAAAAAAGGATATATCTGTGACTGCGTGTGTGTGTATATGTGTTTATGTATGTGTGTGCTCGTGTGTTTTAATTTAAATGTATCTTTGTTTGAAAGTACAAAATAAAGCAACCATGATCGTCAAGAATACAGCTCGATGTGATTTTGTTTGTTGTGATTAGTTCATATGTGTAACGCATTTCTACTTTTCTAAACTTTGGGTTACTGAGATGTAGTGGGTAATGTTTGGCTAATTACAGTTTATATTATCAGTGGCAGCCAAAGGAAATAAGGGGACCAGAGGAAAAAAATGAAGACCTGATGATATGATAGCAGTATACATTTTTTTATACAGACACACAACGTCACACACACACATACATGCACATAGGCACATATACACAGACTCTTCTTTTTTCGATCGTATTTTTTCTCCAGTTCCATTCAAATAATACATGAAACCACAATTTCATCTGATATAACCATATACCAAAATATAATTACATGATCAGGCTTCACATAATTAGATCACAACGAGCCGAAAAGAGAAAGACGAAAAAAAAAAAGCCAAGACAACGAAATCCCAGAATTATGTTATCTTGATACTTATACGCTGAAACACGAACGTTGAATTGTTTTTCAATACGAGCCTGATAATGTGATTTAATATGAACATACATATTTAATATAGGCACACAACGACAGTCTTATGTTCTTTACTTTTTACTCCTGATGTTTCCCCTTCTTTCTGTCTCTGGTAAGAAAGAACTGTCAATCACACATGCCATGTGCATTTCCTTTTTTTTTTTTTTTTTACAGAGATTGAAACTAGCATCTTAAAATGTCACAGTGGTATAAATGTTGATTTGTTCAATTCTATTTTTTTGCTTGATGCGATGAGCAGTAGAGGATTAGATTTAAAGTGTTTTAACGCATAAAAATGTTTTTTTTTGTATATGTAAGCCATCAGTGTACGTAACTTGATACAACGGGTTTATCCAAACCACAAAACATGATATGTTTGCGAAACCGGCAAAAGTGTGCAAAGACACCTACTTTTTCGGATATTTTGTACTCTTTGATAGCAATGTCAGAACCAATTATCTGCCATGTTATTTTTCCGCTTTTGTACGTGATCATGATATACGTACATGAAATTATATAATAAAGGTTATCACATCTCACAAGCCATCGGCTTTCTGGTGATGCCTTATATTCATTATTCATGAAAATTGTTTATTTTTGTTAAATGAATAAAGAATTGAATTGAAAAAAAAATGTACTCGTCGCTATATCTGCTCTTTTGTTGGTAATATATTTCCTAGAATAGCAATTCCCATAGATCCCTACAGATAACAAGATTTCTACGAAAGTAAACGAGAAAAGAATTAGTGAAGATTTGGGGAAGAAAAAAATACCGAGTTTTATGATTGCAGTTGTTTGTCTCTGACGCCGTGTGGCTTTGTCTAGTCACTTTTGCTTTAGCTCTAGTTTTCGGTGTTTCAATCGAAAATAAATGAAATTAAATCGAAGCAGAAGGAGAGGTTAGCGACGAGCGTTGTGAAGTAACCACAAAGTAGTTATACCAAAAATAAGATTGTTACAAACTTTAAAAAAAATTGTTTTATACAAAGAAGTATACATTTGTGGAGTGCTAAAAAGTGTTGTGAAGGGGGAAACAAAAGAAGAAATAAAATCTATAGGAAATAATGTGATATTGTTCTGAAAGTTAATTGATGGAATAAACGAGATGCGTCAGCAGGAACTGTACGACATATGTTGATCAGGTTGCACTTTAATCTGCGCTTGAATGTGTGGATACTTACAGATGACTGCAGGTCACTGCTCAATGAGTTCCACTCAGGGATGTGTTATGGAAGGATATGAAACAACTTTCTTTCTTTGAACCCATGCGTGGCACCGCCGAAAAAATGTCTTTTCAGCATGTGCTTTTCAGGTGTTTTGATAATAACGAACAGGATTGCGTAGCAACGGTTTCTCAGATAGAACAAAAGAAATGTAGAGTCTTATTTCGCTTGTCCAGTTCTGTTGGATTGCATCAATACTTTTGTGAGGAAAAGGGATATCAGCGAACAAAAACAAACAGTTTTTTTCTACTAAAATATCTATATCAAATGCACGCAAACTCTGTTAATGAAAACAAACAGCTTAAGATATAATTTTGATACTGATTGAATCCATATTTGCGGAAATCTGCGGAAAGTGAAGAAATTTGTTAATTGTGTAAGCAAGAATATTATCTTATATCTGCGTCTGTGCATCATTCAACAATTATTTAGAAGAAAATCGGATACAGGATCTTAAGTGGTGTTGCCCGAAACTTTCTTAAAAAATGCACAAAAATGTGATAAGAAACATAGCTTCCAGAGATAAAGCAGTAAATTAAAGATATTGCTTTCCAAGTTGACAGCAGCTAAATGTCGGTGCCGCGCATGGGACATCAAAGCATTATAGTGATTGTGGAATGCTTTTGACATTCATTAGCACGCTTTAGTATCCATACAGATGTTTGAATATATTATGCTCGAGTTGTTTCTCCTTCCTAACACACCCTAGCTGTTCCACTGTTGCAGGTCCTTTATAACCAGGGATGTGCTAGGAGGGATTTAATCATTATCAAAATTATATCTTAAGCTGTTTATTTTCATTAACAGAGTTTGCGTACAACTGAGATATTTTAGTAAAAACAAACTGTTTATTTTTGTTCGCTGATATCTCTTTTCCTCATGAAAGTATTGATACAATCAAACAGAACTGGACAAGCGAAATAAGACTCTACAATTCTTTTGTTCTATGTGAGAAACCATTGCTACGCAATCCTGATCGTTATTATTAAAACACCTGAAAAGCACATGCTGAGAAGACATTTTTTTCGGCGGTGCCACGCATGGGTTCAAAGAAAGAAAGTTGGAGTAATTAATGAATTCCTCTATTTAAGCCCTGACAACATGTAATATTTTAAAACATAGCTCTCCTGCTGATTTTGCTTAAGATAGCAAGTTGTACACCATGTCTGGCTACGATCGATTTTCAATCGATCGTAGACTTACGATTGTTCCGGAGAAGATACGGTCGATCCGCCCAGAAAGTTACGATCGATATCAATCGTAGGTTCTTTGTGATACGGATTTACGATTGATATCGATCGTACGATTGATCTATTTGTTTTTCGAGTAGTTTTTTTTTATTGACATCTTCAATTCATATACGAAATAAATATATATAACAAGTAGAACTTTGAAACATAGTATTTTCATGAATGTTACAATAAAACACAATGTCATACATCTTCCAATACATGATTATAAATAACATTGATGATAGTTATATGCATCAAGAAGAAACTTCTACAGAAAATTCCAACATAATGATTTTTTTTCCAGTGTCAAATAAAAAACATAAGAGAAATACAAAAGTGAATAAAGAAATCATTGATAAAATCTAAACGAATTGAAGCCATCAACATATCGATTTTTGACCATCACCTCGGCCTCTTCACCCAAATACATTCAAAAACAAACTCAGCCCTTGTCATTACCCCCCCCCCCCCCCACCCTCCCTTGAACTCCCCATCCCCTATCCGGTGGAGAACTGGCTCTGGGCTCCGATACATGGTCTAATATTTAAGTTTTCCCATTTAGAGAAATGGATTGTAAGGGTCCCCCTCTTTGTTGCTAATTTCTTTTCTTCTCTTTGATCCCCCTTAATACTATTTTTTATTTCAATCAATGAAGGAGGTTTTTTTAATTCTCGGTTTATGTAAATAAGATATTTAACTACAATCAAAACATGATTAATTAATTGATATTTACCTTTACTTTTCTCCTGCTTCCCGAAAAGAATTTCCTGCCAACTAAATTGATTCATTTCAAAATTTAAACTTCTTGCACATAGATCCCAAAGTGATTTTGAAAATTCACAAGTATAAAATAGATGTTCATACGTTTCTTCTTCCTTTTCACAAAATGAGCATAAATTGGTCGAAATAAGACCAAAACGGAAAAGGTGGTGGTTAGTGTATAAAATATTATGCAAGAGTTTATACTGGAACTCCCTTAATCGACTATTCAGTGTGCAATATCTTAGTCTTAAAAATATACTTTCTATTTCCTTATTGGTAAGATCATAATTCGTTCTAATTCTGTCAAAAATAGAAGGTTTAATTTCATTTTTATATAACAGCTGTTGGTATATTTCTTTTGATTTCAAAAACATCAAATTAGTCGTTTTCTTACCCAAATTGAAATCGATTCCAGAGTTATGCTTTGCATTTATTTCAATATTGTTCTTCCAACTAACAGGTAAACAGGCATAAATATGCTTAATCTTTTCAACATTATTTGCATCTAAATTCAAATTAAGAAAATGTGTATCACATTTTAGTTAAACGTTATTATCCAAAATATGATGCAGTCTATAAACCCCTTTATCGTATAGAATCTTATCAAATATAACAACTCCCTTTATATCGAATAAGCTTATTATTAAAAATCACCACTTTCCCAAACTCTGTACTTCTAATATGTCTTATATTTACCCACTCTTCTAACAATTCCATGTAAGATTTGGAAGCTGTTACTTTCAATAAACCTGGTATATAGTCACATGAAAGTAACAGATCTCCACCCAAATGTTTAGTGGCAAAATTAAAGTACCGTTTCCATTTCATATCTTCATCTTTATTTAAAAGTCTTTTAATCCACATTATACGCTGTGCCTTTACCTGTACAGGGAAGTTTAACGTCTTTAATCCTCCTTGCTTATAGTCTATAAACATTGTATTCCTATTAATTTTGTCTTTCTTACCTTTCCATAAAAAAATCAAAAGTTAATTCATCCAATGATTCATAAACCCACTAAGGAACAGGAGTAAGAGACGCTCGGAAGAGTACTTTAGAATAGATATGCACCTTCAATAGTTGAATTCTCCCCATGAGTGTTATATCCCTTAGCTTCCAAAAGTTCAAGAGTGTTTTAATTTTGCTTAAGATTTCTTTGTAATTTAGATCTTCTTTCTTATGTTCAAGGTGAAAAATACTCCTAAAACTTTACGAAAATCCACGGTCTCGCCGAAGGAGGAGTCATAATGCAAATGTTGGCATGAACCTAATTTTAATACTTTAGTTTTGTCATTATTGATTTTTAATCCAGAAAGTGTTTCAAAATCTGCAAATAGAACTTTTAGCCTATCCACTGATTGTACATTACGAGCAAAAATTGTCATGTCATCTGCATAAAGAGCTAATTTAATTTCTTCAACTCCAAATTTAATTCCTTCAATCAGATTATCTTTTCGTAATTTATGAGCCATTACTTCAATACACAAAATAAAGAGGTAAGGACTAAGCGGATCCCCTTGCCTAACCCCCCCCCCCTTTTTATTTCAAAATAGCCGGTGGAATTTCCTTCATTTAAAACGCAACTTAGAGTGTCAGTATACAAAACTTTGACCCATCTCTGAAAGGATGGACCAAAACCAAAAGCCGTCAGAGCCTTTTAAAGAAAATGGTGTGATAACGAGTCAAAGGCCTTCTCAAAATCTATAGCAAACAAAAAGCCAGGTAGATTAAAATGGGATGTATGAAAAATAACATCATCTATAGTACGAATGGCTTCACCAATATTTCTACCTTGTATGTAACCCACCTGATCCCCCACAACGATTTCATTAAGTATTTTCTTGATTCGCTTAGCCAACATTTTTGTTAAAATCTTATAATCTACGTTAAGAAGGGATATGGGTCTATAATTTTTCAATAAAAGAGGATCTTTCCCATCTTTAGCGATTAACGTAATAACTGCTTGTTTTTGCGACGAAGCCAATTCCCCGGAACAATATGCCTCATTTAAAGAATCTTTTACTAAATCTCCATAAATCAATGTTTCTTCAAATTACTTCCTGATCATTCTTCCATCAGCTTTTAAACATTTCCGAGAAAATTAGGCTGAAGAAAATTGCTAATAGTGGTTACAGATCTCTTCGTATCAATCGTACAATCGATCGTAGCTCTTTGTGATACGGGACCCTGGCTGGGTTGTTTCACCAAGCTGTTCGTACGAACAACTTTACGAACGACTGGTGATCCCTTCTTCGAGGCATGGTCTGATGGTAGGGTCCATGGTCTGATCAGGGAGGTGTTAGGAAGGAGAAGAAACTCGAGCATAATACATTCAAACATCTGTATGGATACTAAAGCGTGCTCATGAATGTCAAAAGCATTCCATAATCATGACAATGCTTTGATGTTCCATGTGCCGGGCCGACATTTAGCTGTTTTCAACTTGAAATGAAATTTCTTTAATTGCCCATTTGTCTCTAGAAGCTTTGTTTTTGAAAAAAATGTTTGCAAACTATAAGGAAGTTAAGGGAAGAATATGACAAATCCTTTACTCTTCTTGCATTTCGAAATATAATGAGGAATCATTAAAAATCGGACATATAAGATATTTGTGTCACTTACGAAATTGACCAATTTCTTCACTTTCCGACATCTTGTGCATTTGTGGGATTCAACCATTATCAAAATGATATATTAAGCTGTGTATTAACGTTATTGGTATTTGTGTGCGTTTGCGTGCAGCGGAGATATTTTACTTGAAAAAATTGTTTATTTGTGTTTGCTGATACCCATTATGCTGATACCCGTTATGCTGTATACCCGTTATGCTCATGGAAGTATTATGACATTAACAGAACGGGACAAGCGAAATGAGACTGTACATTTCTTTTGTTCTCTCTGCCGAGAAGCCGTTGCCTCACAATCATGTTCATAATTGTTCGAACACCGAAGAGCACCTGTTGAGAACACATAGCGGCATGGCACATGGGTTCAAAGAAAGAAAGTCGCTTCATATCCTTCCATAACACATCCCTGGTCTGATGTACCGAACCTGAATTAAGGCGTGGGGAGAGATATGAATCCTACCAGGGTTGATCCAAATAGCCCCCCCCCCCCCCCCCCACACACACACAAACAAAAACTTAAACGCATGCAACCACATATATACGCTTTAACTCGTGCACACACACACACACACATATGCTGTAACACGCACATGCACACACACATCACATGCAGGCACACACACATACACACACAAAAAAAAAACACCACGAATGCCATTAACCCTCCAATTCATTCAAAGTCGGCCCAGTTTTAATTTCCACCCTCATCCCTCCCCTTTTCTCTTGCCAACATTTTTGTCATATTGTTTTGTCACTTTATAAACACACATTTCCGTCATAACGGTCTTAAAAGACAAATGAAGCCATTTTATTATTTAAGTAAAGAAATCAAAGTTGAATTTATGATTTACAGTGTACAGGAGTTGTGTTTGGAAACAAACTGTATATGCCATTGCCGCAATGTCCACAATACCAAGCGAATTTCCAAGTACAAATGATAACTTTTACTTGTTAATCCAGTTAAGTGGTCTTTGAAACTTTTAAATAAAGTAGAACAAACTGAAGAATGTGAACATAAATAACATAAGTTTGTGAGAGCAAAACTTGTAAAATATATATGATTTTTTGAGCACTCCAACACAGTTTGATCGTACGCAGTATATCACGACTGACAGCTTTTTTGATAGTCCCACAATGGCGGCCGCTTCGATTCGGCAGCTTCACGACGGAATAACGAATGAGCGTGCAACAACCTATCCAGTCAGTATAGAGATCAGTCACTGATCTCTACACTAACAGTGAGATCAGTGGACGAATGGGTACCGTTCATCATCGATATCGATGATCGATATACACCACTCGATGGCTGCATGGCACGCACCGAGCTCTATCTACGGCTATTTATTTACGCACTGAGGGAGATCATATACGGCACACGTACTACTGTGTAACGTATATGCGCATGCTGCATTTTAGATGCGCATACACGTGTTGCGTAACAAAACAGTCATAACTACATAACACTTACGAGGAATGTGTTTTGATTACTACATGTAACTACTATCGTTTCAAAGAGAGCTGTTTCAACGCAGTCGACAGTCCTTGATGTGGTATGTTATTTGATCATGTCGTGAGTTTTAAGGAAATTAAGCTGAGCAGAATAAGCCGCAGCGTAACCATAAAAATAGTGTGCCGATTGTACCGTGGCGTTCGATTCGTCCATGATTATGATTCGAGGAACCTCACGCCAGAGAGGTGGCCACCTCTCTGCCGCAGGGTTCTTAAAACGTACAACTAAGCAAATACAAGGTTTCCACCAAAGTTACAAAGTCACCCGATTAGTGCAAAGTCTATGGGAAAACGGATTTTGAGATAAATATCATAGCTACTTCGTCTAAAAAAGAAAAATTTTAACATCTTTCAAACTATGATGCAACAAATCTACTTTGATTAGATCCAGGCCTATATTATAAATTTATAAATTCTAGGACTAAAATCTGCCCGAAAAAATCGAAAGGTGAAAATGTGAAAAAGGTGAAAAGACGTACTTTCCGCCGATCACACGTTTATCGCAGACACTCTTGATCTACTCGAGTCTGACATAAATTTGACCAATCAGATTGTTCGACGAGTTGTTGTCTATGAATATTTAAATCGTCAACGTTTGGACAGAAAAAAAATAGCACACGGCAAACGCGCGAGAAAAAAATGTGCGCATGCGTGAAATTACTTATTCATATCTGCATTCATATTCAACATGGCGACCCGCATCGATCGCCATACAGTGTACAGGTGTAATGTTCAGTCTCTAGATAAGGCGTTCAGAGGAGCCAGATGCAATCTCAGCGGATCCAACGTCCTACAGAGATTGATTTTTCGGTCTATATTAATGAGGGCATGCCCTGTGCTCCTATCCCAGAAGCAGCCAGTAATAAACGTCCTTTCATGTCTTTTGCATACATTAACACCATCATTAAGCTGGTGTGATGTCACACCAGCGTTTCAGAATACGGATTTAGCTCATATAAAGAACTGGTGCATGTACATGAACTTCATTCTTCATATCGCAGCTGCAATAATTCTGACCACCTTACTTCGGTTTGTTTAAAATAAAAAAAAAATGCAGCATGGATTAAAATCATCTTCAAACCATCACTGAAACGTACGTGTGTTCAACATATATAAATTTCGAGCAGTAGAATAGCCAAAATTTTCTAATGTTAGCTCGACTCTCTTGCTGCAAAGCTCAGGGCAACGCAGCCCGCTAACTGCGTGAGGGGCTGATGGCAGTAACTTCCTAATCATGCCAATATACTTATACTAGTAAGTGATCTGCTTGTGTAGAATAACACTTTTAACCAACACTAACAACAGATTGATTGAGGTAGATCTACAGACAGTATTTTGCATAGATATTACGATCAGTACGATTTAGATTTTCTTTGGTTTTACCCGGCACAGCTGATTTGAGCCTACACCTGTATGACTGAGGCCTAGGTGAGGTGTGTGTACACTGTATCCAACACAGGATGAGGTCCGTATGCAGCATGAGGCAGATCATCGGTCAGCAGTACATCCGCTCCAGACCCAGCTGCATAGCCTCACGCTCACAGAGGGCATGCACCTACAGCTTCCTTCATAGGACCTACTGCCTCCTCAAGAGCTGTGGGGTCTCCAGCCTGTCCAGGCAACATCCATTGAGTGCAGCGGCAACCCCAACAAGCACTGGACCCACCCCCACTATGGCCTCATCCACCAGCGGTGTGTACATGTATGCAATGAGGGCCGCATCCCACTTCTCTAGGCTGCAAGGGTCATGCAGTAGTGGACATGCGCTCTCTGGAAAGTGTATGTCCGTTCATGGATGCATTGTGCTATCAAGATGCTTCTCGCAGGGTACGGGTAGTCTTGGAGATGGATCTACTGGTACCCCAGCTGAGGCTGATAGGTGGAGTGAGGGCAGTGCAGGTATGCACATTCCAGTGAGGGAAGGGGAGCTGTCGAAGCATGGCAACTTGCTGAAGAGCCCCAAGCAGAGGTTTGTGTTGACGCCAAGTCTGGCTAAGCTGGTCAGGGAGCTCATCTGGCCTGGAGACAGCCTGAGAGAGGAAACAGCCACCATCATCTCAGCAAATGAAGGTAGGCTGGAAGGCGGATGCCAATTTAGGGATTTTCTTTAACGGCAGGGGTTACATCAAACTCAAAGAAGATTTAAAATAGTAGTGAGAGACTGTGTATCTTAAAAGATCGGCTGATTCAGGCTTATGTTTATACATAGTAACAGCATTATTTTCAAAGTATCCAGAGTTGTATTGATCATGTTATTTCATAGAACAATCTTTTAAGCTTTGTCCTATATGGTTGTGTGACAGAAATATGGTCGATATTCTGAATGATGCAATATTTTCTTGAGAAATGCTAAAGATATGTAATATTACTTACAGATGTGATAGTGTCAATTTTAAAATATCCAGAATCGTATAATTATGTTTAGTACAGTCTCATAACCTGTTCTGTTCCTATCTTGAGTGAATGAAATACAGGTAGATATTCTGAATTCTTAGGAAATATTTTTTAGAGACATACCGTATGCCAAAGTGATATACTCAAATGAATAGTAACAGTGTCATTTTCAAGGTGGTATATCATGTTGTTTCATAGTACGATCTCTTCACCTCCTGTGCTCCATGTATCTTGTGTAATTGAAATATGGGTCATGTTCTGAATGATGCAGTATTTTTGTTTGAGACCTATGCTGAGGTGAAGAAACATTCTCATTTTCAGTGTTAAAATATTCATGGACTAAATTGATGTTTGCTATTGCCATTTTCTGTGCTTTGATGCCTTGTGTTAACCACTATTCCACCAATACAGGACCAGGGTTCTTATCTAGGGAGCTGCTGGGGAGTGGTGCTTCCCGGGTCCTGGCCCTGTGCCGCCATGGCCAGTTTGGGCCCGCACTTGAAGCGGTCCAGAGCGAGACATCGGTAGGGGACCAGTTTTTTCGATGGCAGCACGCAGACCTGTTCCAGCTGCAGTACCATGGTGACCGGGATATCCGCCCCCCAGTGGCCAGGCTGGAGGAGGTCTTCCAGGACATCGACCCCGTTGCTTGGGAGGACGGTGAGCTTAACCCGCTTCTCCGCCGTTAACTATTTCTGTTCCATGGGTGTAACGTTTCAACAAACCACATAGCCCCTGAACCACATATCTTTGTTACTTGGTCCCAAATGGGTTAACCCATTTGGGCCCACTTAATAATGAATCAAGGAAATTAAGAAATTCATCAATGAGACAAAAAGTTGAAGGAATTATGGAGGAAGTAAAGAGTACCTACATTTTGAATTTAAGTTAGGAATAGATATCACAGGTAAAACTTGATTTTACACAATATCAGATTTCAAGCATTTCAATAATATATTTTGCATTGTAGACTTATGATATTATTTGACCTTACATGTTTTCCTCTCTCCAGATGTCTCAGTGAAGGTGGTTGGAAGTAAGACTTATTCTGTCTAGTTGATTCCAGGCCATTTTTGAAAAATGTGTCATAGATTTCAGACTAATAAACTATCTGAACTTGTGCGTTGCCCTCTCCACAGACGTTGCTGTGAAGATGGTTGGAAGTAAAACTTGTTCTTAATAAAATATCCAATTGATTCCAAGCCATCAGTAAACTTCAGACTAATGAATTATCTGAGCTTGTGTGTTGTCCTCTCTCAAGATGTCACTGTTGGAAGTAAAACTTCTTACTCAATACATCCATTTGATTCCAAGCCATCGTTAAATTTCAGACTGAATTATCTGAACTTGTGCATTGCTCCGTGCCCAGACATTGCTGTGAAGGTGGTGGGAGCCCTGCCCCAGGACGGGGAGCGGAAGCATGCCTATGTCTTAGCCAGCCTGATCCTGGAGAGGCTGTCCATGTTCAGCTTTGGCCGGGTGCAGTTCAACGTCTTCATGAGCAAGAACTGCTATAGCGTGAGTCTACCAATCAACAGACTTTATATACAGTACCTTGCCTTTGTTTTGTTGTAAGGCTACTATGTACCAGGGAGTATTCTCCTCTTGTATTGTACAAATGATAGTGATACTGCCTAATTCTCTTTTCTAAATTTAAACTTTAAAAAGACAGAAAACTGCTAACATTCATCTTAGGCCCTCAGGTTTTTGGGTAGTCAGTCTCCTAAGCCTTAAAGATCGGGTAGGCCATTTGCAAATGTCATGAAACTAAGGAATCAGCAGTGCACCCTTACAATAACATGTACGAAATGTAAGATTTATAGCACTACAAACTTTTTCAGTAAAAGTGAAAAACTATCCCTGTTTTCCTTTGAAAAAGTTTGAATATAGTCAACATTCATATACCATATGGCTACATGTACGCTGAATGTATCGGTCAACCCATCACTATGCGTTGGAAAAGCCACGATGTGCTTTCTTGGATATTGTGGTCTCTGATCTAGGCTATAGGTTTTGGACAACTCGTCCCAAACCTGGCCAGAATAGCTCTAATTCCACTTTGAGCAAGTTCTAGTTCTATTATTGCAAGGGGCATTCTTTTACCACATTTTCTTCCAGTGCTTTTTACAACATTTCAGTTTGTGTACCTGCCAAAGGGCTATCCCATCTTTAACTCTTTGCCCGCCACGCACACTATCTCCCCTGCGCCACATTAATTTCAAGGTGCCACACTCAGGGGGGTTTTGCATGCACTGTCTTATTCCACTTCCAATAACTTTTTATTGGTTTGTCGTGATGAAAAAAAATGTGTAGCTAAGTCTAAGAAAAAATTATACTCATGCCAATGGTATCACTTTTTTCATGTATGATATCATAGATTGTGAGAATTATAACTTCACATTCTGTCTCCAAATTATCGTTTTGGAGGCTATTTTATACCTCTTATATTCAATATTTCCTAATGAAGGTTATTCTCTAAGTTAGTTCATAGAAAAGATGTGTTCTTTAGCTTTCATTACATACCAAACCCATGTCTTCATGGGAATAATGAGCCAAGCAATTTAGGATTTAAATGAGGCACTCAAAAAGAGTAAGCTAACAATGAACTAAACTTCTCTGTTGAAATTGACCCTGGGTACTTCTCAATAGACTTCCTGTCCTGGGAGACTTCCTGCCTATTGATACTTTAATCCCCTTATTGTTATATACGATGCAATACACGCGTCGCTTTTGTATGTGTGTGCGCACAATACAATAAAATGCGTTCCGTATGCATTGTGCGCGAAATGTGACTTGAGTCGAACTTGGCAGCCCGCTGTATGTGCCGCGAGTCGAACGAAGCGGGTAAAGAGTTCAGTCCTTTTCTCATTCCATTTTGTTTTTCCTTTTTGTGTGAACAGACACTGATTCACCCTCCAGGAAGCATGAAGAGTTACAGAGCCATGTCTGCCCTCTACCAGGTGTCTTGCGATGTCAAGCTCCTCCATCATGTAAGCCTTGCATTTGAGCACTTCTTTATTTTGTTTTCCTTGTATTTTATTATTTCATAATCAAATATAATCACACTTAGAAATGACAATACGCAATCATTATTAAGTAGCGGGGATGGGGGGGGGGGGGGGGCATGAACATATGGGAGAGTGGCTTCCTTGTTTAAGGATCAGTGCAAGCAATTACTTTAAGATGGTGTACCTCCTTTTGCAAGCAAAAAGAATGA
The DNA here is from genome assembly GCA_963669155.1 of Arbacia lixula. NCBI lineage: Eukaryota > Metazoa > Echinodermata > Echinoidea > Arbacioida > Arbaciidae > Arbacia > Arbacia lixula. The sequence continues at coordinate 32,530,470 of OZ022577.1, read as the reverse complement.
GGTTACCTACATATCCCAGCATCAGGAGGGAAATATTAATCAAGAACTTAAAATTATAGAAACCTCATAATGACTTCCATTGGGTTCAAAATTTGTTGATGTGTTGTCCATAATAGAGTCTTGTACATGCAGTCCCCATCACTCACAATATCATTTTGAAGATCATAATTAGTCAATGAATTTGATCATATTAATGCGTTTCTGCATAGAATAGGTATAGGTATAGCAAAATCAGCCTTCGAGAATATGGCCAGCATTTTAACCTCAAGAGAAATGGACATTAATATGAGAGCCCGGCTTATATGATGTCATATTTGGTTGATGATTTTATACGGCGCTGAAACATGGACACTTACAAATCTCAACAGAAGAAAAATTGAAGCATTTGAGATGTGGATATATAGAAGAATATATCGTGGACACACATGAAACAAATAAATCTTACAAATGATGAAGACTAAGGAACAGTTACTCAATATGATGAAAAAAGAAAATGCATATACTTTGGGCATATTATAAGAAAGAGTGGTTTTCAAAGAGTGCTGTTTGAAGGAAGGTTTGATGGTAAAAGAGGATGAGGGTGTCCACGTACTCAGTGGATGAGGCTGAGTTACAGAGAATGTGTCAGAAGGGCACATGTGGCGGTCCATGGTAGCTGAACTGCTGAGAGCAGATGGCACTTGAAGAAAAAGAATGTGTTTTCGAGTGGTATTTCTTAAGATCTGACTTTTAAAGCAAATTGGAAATATAAGCTTCAAATTTTATTTGATCTGTTTTATATCTCACCAAATTAATCTTTGTGAATTAGATAAATTTAACTACAAATACTACAAATTTTCACTGCAATAGATTTGATTGCTTAAAATGACATGAAACAAACACCCTGAACTATGTTTTGTATTACAAATATATCCAATGAGGATTTCTACAGGGGCTCATTCGTGGAATCACCCTAGCACTTATATCATTTTTTCACCGATGTACACCTAAAATATTCCTGTTCCCCCGCTGAACATCCACAAGTTAATCTAAATATATGTTTTTACTACATGCAGGAACCTTTGATATCCTTCAAGCTCCCACGAAAGACTCCACGGAAGGCACCGGTAAGAAATTTTGTAAAGAATGCTTGTTGATACAATGCAGACAATCCAGGAACCGTGACACTCGGCGATGCTGGTGCATCAATGTTCACTGATGTGATGTTGTCTTGACAAACATGCATACACACAATTGATGACTAAACCCTACCTGCATTGAACTCTCAATGAGGAAATCTGTGTTGATCACCATCAATTATGTCTTGTTATGTTCACAACAAATTGGGTCTTGTTATGTTGACCCCAATTTCCTGTAGTTTCAACTCCATGGCCACATGCACATCCCCCATGTTCATATACAAATTTCCCATGAGCACCATGTACTGATTTTATTTCAGTGCTCTTGGCCTTAAACAGTCTTGAACCTTGTAGAAATAAGATAGCTGGCAATGAAACATCTGCTTTATGTGCTAGTAAATGCACACAAATATATGTTGCCCAAGAAGTTTGTACATTTATACCCTTTGAAGTCACGGATACTGTGGGTACTGAGGAACCAAATTCTGATTGTGTCCTGATGGTGTTTGACATTAATATCAATCCTTCGTATGCCAGACAAAATACTGCTCTATTGGATTTGCATGCATTATTGGTAAAAAAAGATAGACACATGGCACATGAAGAGGTGACTAATGAAATTATTGATTGTAAAACATGTCCGTTTAGCTGTATGTCACTTAAAATCCAAATCATAAGCTGTCGCCCCTGCCAATCATGTTTTGTTTTATATAAAACATTGAATTGAAAAATATAAATGGATAAAATATGAATGTGTTTTCTTTGCTAATCATGTGTGGTTTCTTTTAAACCATCGAGAAAAATCTGTGAATCAAAGTCTTAATTTGCGCGTTCCATCCTCCCCTTGGTGTTCCCCTCAGACTGGTGTGAAGAAGAAGGACGGGCCAGGGGAGGACCTGTGCCTGGTCCAGATCACGCCCAAGCGAGACCTGTTCACTCGGCACCAGCTGCAGCAGTGGGAGGCCTTCATCTTCGTCTTCTTTGTCAGACAGGCCCTGGCCAGGAGGACCGAGAAGCTGCACAAGGTCATCGAGTGAGTTCTCACAGATGTGATTGACTGTAACAAACCAATAAGCAACAATGACATGATGTATTGTGATACTGCAAGTGAAGGTTAGATGTTTTTAAAGACAGGGTGTCCCTTTTGTAAAAACCACAAAAAAATGGAAGAAGATAATAATAATAGAGCTGGATCATAGTGATCAATGGATTTTGAAGAATTGATAAAGAACCAAGATTTTGCTCCAAGCTTTTGCTTTTAATTTAATTTTAATTTTAATTTTAATTTTAAGTCTTGTCCAACTTTGCACACTTATATTTTAAAAATGTTGATATATGTTAGAAAAAGTATACATTATGTTATCCCCCATCAGTGAAGATTTAAAAATTGATGGAATATTTTTACAAAACATTGAAAATGGCTCTTTACTCCTTTGTACCAGTAGTATGAATTGCTAAATGAATTACAATGAAGCATTCGTAATGGAAAACAAGTTCAGAATGACTATCTTACTAACGTAATCATATTTTTTCTTAACCCAACCTCATGAACTGACTGACTGCTTTCTGTTTGCCCCAGGGCGTGGGCCCCAGGCAGCTCTGAGGTGATTGCTGACCTTGGCTACGACAAGAAGACTGTGACGGGTCAGGTTAGTGGGGATGACCTCTTGGCTCTCTTCACCCGCATCTGCCATCTCGATAACTTCAACGGGGCATGGATGGGGGAGGAGGTGATGGGCTGGGCCGCCGAGCCAGGCAGGCACGGTGCGGACCTCAGCACGTCAGAGCTCAGCCAGGCCCTGGGTAGTGCTAACCTCACCTGAGCCTAGTGCACATCCAGAGGCCATGTGGTCATCTGTCATTCTGGACTGTGAGATCTCTTGGTCTAGAACCAAACTGATATTAGCGTGAGGCCTCTGCAGATTACATCATTTTGCCACAACTTACAGTCGCTACTGCCTATGACTGGAAATGTGACTTCACTTTCTAGCACAAATTCACTGGTACCTGCGATTCGGCCACTCACAGAGTTGTATGACTAAATATCCTGCCATCTGCAGTGGCTTTTAGTGGTCCTCTCCTTGAAAGCCTGCACTGAGGACTGGTCAAATGGTCTTCAAACATTTGACCTTGTCAGGTCTATGGCATCATTTGTTATGATACCATTTGTATTTTTCTTTAGAAAGGAACCATTTGATCTCTGTCATTTGCTCTTGAACCAGTTTCGTCCTTTTCTCTTGGCTTGGCTTCTGTCAATCTAAGTCACAACCAGCAGACTGCCTCTTTTGACTCTAGTCTCAAAATTTGTAGGCATTTCATCACCTAAGCCCAATCAGGATTAGCTGTACAGGCATGTCATGGAAATGATCCAGTAATGAAATCATTATGGTCCATAATTCACATAGCTAGAAAGGTGTTTCTTGGGATTTTTCTGAAAGAGAGTAATATGTATTCAAAATAACAATATCTGATATTTTTTGTCAATTTGTTATCACAGCAAAGCAAATCCTATCAATTGACATTCATTTTCCTCTTTAACACTTTTTTACATCATCAAAAATATCTTAAAAACATTTATTTCATTCTTCAAATATGCTATCTCCATTCCATGGATCCACCCTTCAAAGCTGTCAAAATCTCATGCCTCCCCCTACTCCCCTTGCCCTTCCCCCTTACTTCCACACCACACACACACTCTTTCAACCTTTCGAAATAATTTTTCACATGTGGTGCCCCCGCCCTTATGCACCCCATCTATGCAGTTATCAATTATCTGTATCTCGTCAACTTCTACACGCCCTCTCTCGGTCGTTTTCCCCCCTTTTCTCTCTCTTTCGGATTTTTATCACTATTTTCTGTCTTCGTCTCTCCATCTTTCCCATTTTCATTTTGTTAAGCTACGGAAACGTTATGATTTATTGAAATACACAGAATAGGAAGCGGCCGAAACCAAGCTCCGATTTATGTGAGAAAATGCAAATTTATTAGGTTTTTTTGTCATTCCTTCGTATTTTGTTATCATTTGATAAAAAATACAGAATTTCATTTGTAGAAATGTGAAATATAAGGCATACTTAAGTTCTTTTGACACATTATGGGCGTTTAGATGATGTATCTTGTTCGAAGAATACAGTATCTTAGTCCCACGTATGCATCGCGTATCCTTCTCTCATTTAAGCGTGTTAGTGTGCAAAATTAGGTCACACCATCATACTTCCAATAAATCATTATTATTGAAATAACTTGATGCATAATTCACTATTTTAATATTTTCATATACTGGTATATGTAGAAAAAAATTAACAATGGCAGTTTGAAACTGTTAGTTTGTTTATTGTTCAAGTGATTTCTGAACACAGGAAAATGTTTTGTTATCACAATGCAACTGGATGTCAGAATGGCCCTTAACATTGTTCCATAATTATCCAGAAAATGAAAGAAAAAATATATTCAGTATCATGCCTATCTATATAAATTGTTCATTTCTAGATTTTTCTTAAAATGTAGGGTACTAGTGACAAAGACTAAGGCACTGGTAATCAATGGTCTTCCCTTTTGTCATGACCATGGGTCCAATTTTCATTGAATTACAGGATTCCAAGAAGCAATCAGCTTAATATGATAGAATCACTGAAATTCAACAAAATGATGATAGCAAGATACCATGATTGCAGTCTGTAATCATGACTCCTACTTCCCGCCTTATCTTCTAAATGTATTTCTTATCAACTCTAGCTTGGCAAGTTATAGTCAATTATATTCCATATACTAAGAATGTTGCTATATGATTGGTTAAGAGTTGATCACGTGATAAAGTGTAGTTTTGCCCTTCTGATCACCTGAGAAGAAAAGTTCGTTACACTCTAGGTGATAGTACATTTTGGTTTCGCTGATCTCTTCATTCCTCACAGTCCTAACACGTGATCAATATTTTGAGTACGTGCAAAATAAAAGTGTGTTACACTCGGACTATCATATCAATAGGAGCTAACGCGTCCTAATGCGCGTTCTAACGTGTAGACCCCATGGCAGCAGCTCGGGGTTAGGTAGAGAAGTAAACATTACTTTTGTACGTCAAATTGTCTTTTTTGGTATAGGTAGTAGGTTTCAAATGTGGAATATAAAGCAAATAATCAACTTTTCGTTTCAGGCAATAAAACGAGCTGTCACTATCGCGTCCTAATTAATGCGCGTCCTAACGTGTAGACCCCATCGCAGCGGCTCGGGGTTAGGTAGAAAAGTAAACATTACTTTTGTACGTCAACTTGTCTTTTTTGGTATAGATAATAGGTTTCAGATGTGGAATATAAAGCAAATAATCAACTTTTGGTTTTAGGCACTGAAACGAACTATCACTCCCTCGGCGATCTGAATGTATATGCTATCTTCCCTCAGCTGCACTTCGGAAAGACAGCTTCATTGAGATCGCCTCGGAAGTGATAGTTCGTCCCATCACCTTCACCAACATTGATTTTTTGCTTGCTATTCTTTTAACCATATTCATTGGGAAGCAATAGAACATTTTCGTTATCTATACTAATTAATTCACATCGTTCTCAAACAATGCATTACCAATGGAAACCCCAAAACTTGTCCAAGGTTTTTGTTGGAGTAGCATCAAGTGATAGATTCAGAGTGCGTTCCATCCATTGAAACAGAATTACGAAATACAGGTGAATGTAATGTAGTTGTTAGGGGGAAAGTTGTGAATACATTACAATAATTATCCGCTTGTTGAGACTTGTCCACTTCATGACTGCGCTAACATGTGGAAGTCCTACTGGAAGTGTGTCCTGCAAGATACTGTGCTTTTGTGGCTTTTCAGGACCTTCGTGCCAATTGGCTAAGAGAGCACATAATTATAGGTTTAGCAACTGAGCCATTTCATCCACTTCAGTTGCTTTAATGGGAAAGTGGTTTTGGAAACCCACTGTTCCAATAGGGAAATTCTCAGTATCCATTTATACCCCACATGTGTACTAGACTAGTGTGAGTTCCCCTGAGGAAAAACGCCCTTCTGCCACCCCCCCACTTTGGTTTGCTCATGTCATGTCTCTTCAGATTGGGGTGGGGGGGGGGGGGGGGGAGTCATAACCAGCAGAAGGGGGCTGCTTGTATTGCTTTATTTGTGTTAACCCGGAGAGGAGAAGAATTAATCTGTACTATTTTGTGAACAGGGTTGAATTCACCGACTGCTACTGATGTTTTTAGTTGTTGTTACAGTGTATGTGTATTAAAACAGTAGTTTACAATGTATGCATGTGCATGCAGAGGGAAGGGAGGGGTGGGGGGGGGGGGGGGGGATGGGGTGATGCCCTCACCCCTCTAGCTGCACACACACACACACACACACACTCACACACACACACACACATACATATCAAACTTGTTAAAACAATCTCTTGAAATAAATTTGTTTTACTGTGTTTAAAGTTTCTTAGATTTATATTACTTTCTTATCATGAGAAAAACAATGATCTCCCATCTGCTAAGTGTGGTTGAAAGCTCAAGAATGTTGAAAACTGACAACATTTATTTAAGTACCACTGCATAATGATGCTCATCACGACAAGAGATATATGTATTATGTGTATGTATGTTTTTACTGTACTTGACTTCTTCTCCATTCTATATTTAAGATTCATGGCCGTACTGGTGCTTCAGTATGGAGTTCAATCATTTTAATTCTTACTACAATACGTCGCCATATGAAATAGTAATAATAGTCCTTATTTAACACAATTTACATTCAAATCTTGATGGGCTTTTAGGAAAGTGGGAATTTAGAGGAAAGAAGAGTATCTGAGCTATGTACATGAAATATTTGATATGATATACATATTTGATGAATACTATGTGTTTCAATGCTTGAAAAGACTATGGATGCTACCACAGTTGGTAGCTTGGTTCCTGTATGGATACATCTAGCTCCAAATATTTCCACTCCACTATTTTTTAAAACTGCAATTGTTCTGGGATAAGTATAAACCATGAGTGTTTTAGCCAGAAATCATCTTTATACTGTTTATACATGTAGTAATTTCTATGACATTCAAGTGTGCTCAGTCTTAGAAGAATATTTTATGAAAAGTGTATTATTTTCAGTGACATGAACTAGATGTGCATTATTTTATATGAAATATCAAGACATCTGTAATGTAATTTGGAATTGAGGAGAGTATGACACAATAAATGATGTATAGCATTTGTAAATGCAACAATCTACACATTTTGTGACTCTGATTTCAAAAGATTGGGGAGTAATGAAAAATCTCTTGTCTATTCAAGACCCAAAGTCTTTTTGAGTGACCATATGCCCTGGACTCAAGAGTCACAATGGTTTGGTTTTTGTTTGTGTGTATGACTAATACAAATGCGCATAAAGATTAAAGATTAAAATCTGAATTTGGGCTCGAAAAATTTGAAAATTTGAATATTCCATAATAATTACAAACTACTCCTCTGTCAGTCATCAATTAGCATTCTTTATAGCAGATAAGTAAAGAGATGGAAATACAGCTCATATCACAGAAGATACGGACACAACAACATAACTTGGCAGCACGACACATTGACACACAGACACAGACACACACACACACACAGCAAGCGCATATCTGTAGGTCTCTGGAGAAGAATAGTCTGTACAAAATGGTTCCAACACCAAAACAATTTATTTTTAAATAAAATCCCAGGGCGACGCATGTCACAAAGCATGGGTTAACTTATCTACAATATTTTTGTACCTGTCCCATTCAAGCAAACATTCAATTACACATTCTTTAACACATTTACATCTTTTCTTATGTATCACTCTGTATCTTTTATCGCATTTTGAAGCATGAATTGTGTGAAATGTAATTAATTGTCACTAGCTGTCAGGAACACTTTCTATTCCTTATTAAATCACCCAAACTACTAATAGCAACTACAAATTAGAAATTTGAAAAAAAATTAGAACTGAATGGGCCTACCCTATATCGTGACGTGTAAATACAAGACTCGAATACAACAACAAAAAAATAAACCAAAGTCATTATTTAGCTCATAACATGAAATCAAGTTCATTTCATTGTAAAACAAAATTAAAATGTATAACTTGCAGTATTTTGCTTACAGACTACTAGTACTCTCGCTATGCGCTACTCAGATAAACAAATTGTACAAATAAATCAGATTTTTCTCATAGAGAAATACAGTATAATGTGCAATTGTATTTGAACTAGAAGTATTCTCTGGCTGACTCCAACCGTTACACTTCACAACCAATCATCTAGCATGAAAACCCTGCTTTCAAAATCAGACAGTGTATGAATACTGTAGTAGTAACCAACACATGTTATACATCAATGTCAGCAAGCATTTCAAATAACTTCTCTCAATGTACAAAACAAATTCAAGCTGTAAATAGCTTTACTGTATTATGGGCAATGCATTAGATCTACACTGTAGTTTTAATGCATTGGGTCTTATAAATGGAGTTTTGCTCCACCAGTCAATTCATGTCAATTTGACACATATGTCCACAATAATGCTTATTTCTTTTATCCACAACTAAAACAATATTCTACAATATGCATACATATTGAATAGACTAATTGGTCAATTACAAGCTTGTAAAATATCTCCTGCATAAATATTGAATAGACTAAATAGTTTTTACAATGCAACACATATCTTGTTTCATGATACACTTCAATAATATCTGGTATAAATAGGTAACACACAAAAGTAAGCCATAACAAATCTCAATACATGAGTGATCATGAATACATGTACAAAAGTAACAATTTTATATTATATCCATATAGTTGTATCACTTTCCTCAAGCAAATACTAACGAAATATAGTCTCATGTATATATTATTTCATAAATACATTTTAATTACTATATAATTTATGATGAGAAAACATTCTTACCATCGATGATATGGGCACATAAGATGTCAAAATTCAAATTGACCCGCCAATCTACAAGGTAAGGTACATGGCATTAGTATGGCACTGAATAAATACAAATAGTATCAGTATTAGTATCGGGCTATAGTATCAGGATAAAGAACTTAATGTACATGTACGTTTTACAAGAAAATGAAATGTCTGTTTTACACTTGTCTCTTGTAATTCTTACAATTGTTAGAACATATCGTTTATATAGTTTTTTTTTTAACCATGTGTATCCTTTATAGCACTGTGGTATTCAAGGTTTATGCAATTAATCTACATCACATTATAAGTATGTGCATTAATACTGACTGTTGAGCTTGCCAAATGTTGCCGTGGTTCAGTGGAAGCCAATGAATAGAGATGGGTACTAGACATATATCACACAGTGACGGAAATATCACAAGGTAGAGAGCTTTCATTTTAACATGCATAGATTATGGCAGAATACAAATTACACTGATAAATATTTGGAATGAGAATGATGGAGAAGATATGAATATGATTCAGCTTTATGTTACACAATCAGCTCAATATAATGTCATTTAATGTTCCAACCACCATCTTAAAAAGTCTTAAAACCTGTCAATTAACAAACGTAGCTTTACTCAAGTACAGAGACGTGCAAAGAAGAATACATTTCAGATAACAAAGATATTGTGTGGGCAATTGAGAATATTAATCCTCTACGCCCTTAAACAACGATATTCTGGTGACATTCTTCTTTCTAGCCCTTTGTTTGCCAAATAAAATGTTGCTCTTTATGATTTGTATGTCTTGATGGTGATTAAATCCACCTATGAGTGCCACATGTGTTTTTATTCCCCAGTAATACACACGAATCCCACGGAGTACCATTTTGCCTGGCGCACAAAGGGTTCAGGGTTGATAGCAATCAAAGATATCTACATAGGATCGTGAAATGTGTTGGGGACGATCTGACCGTTGAGGCAGCGGTATGCGTAGGAGTTTCGCCAGATTGACCGGTTCCCACAGCACATCTTGACCTGAGGGTTGATGAGATGAGTGCCGCAGCACTCTGTGTAATCCCCCCACTTCTCCTTGACCTCACCCCCGCAGCACACCTCCCTCTCTGGGTCGTGCACCACCCTGTTACCGCACCCCACCCCGCCCACCACGTTCCGGAAGAGCAGTCCCTGGTGGCATGTGTGTCTGGTCGGGTCGTAGTTGTAGCTCCCGGCATCGCACAGGAGATCGCCGCTCGTTGCCTGCTCGAAGACGTATGACTCATCCCCCATGGAGCGGCAGAGCTGAGTGCTGGAGTCAAAGGTCAGGCTGCCACAGCAGGCCTGGTTGGGGTAGTCCATGGCATAGAGGGATGGTCCACAGCACAGCTGACTGGAGCTGTCGTATGGCCTCTTCCCGCAGCACTGCGTCATTCCATCCTCCATGACATGCCTGGGTAGGGACACGGGTAATAAACAGGCTCAATCAATTATTCATGATCGATGCAGTACACAAAACAGCTCACGTCCTGGGGATCATCTACTCTCTTGAAATTTGATCATAATAGACAACATCATATCAAGGCTTGTGTTGTGAAAGAAATAGTAACAAGTTAACATACTTTCTTCCCATTCCATTCAAACACATGCAAACATGAAACACTACTCACTGCTGCTGATAGATATCTTCAAAATCAATCACCCGATTAAAATGATTGGCAGCAAATTTTCTAACAAAATTCATATGAAAGAAATGCAACTTCACTTCACATGCAGTCATATCTTTTTGTTTTGGTAACAATGGTTTAATGGGCAAGAAGATGATTACTATAAAGGTTTCTCAACATGTTGTACTCACACAATGTCTGCACAGCACAGCTGGCTAGTGGTATCAATTAGACTCCGTCCACAGCACTCATGGTTGCTAGGTGTGGTCGGGTTGTGCAGGACACCATCACAGCAGATGGAGTTGTCAGAAAACGGGAAAGCCTCCGTGCCACAACATGCCAGATCTACAGCAGCAGAACAGAGAAAATTATAAGCAATTGCCAGTCAGAATCCACATGGAACTGTCTTTCTTCTCCGACGAATGATGACCAAAATAAGCACTGCACTTCCGTACCACAGCCTCATATTGACATCAAAGGAAGAATAAAACTCGAACAAGAATCATATCGTCAAGTACTGAACCATATTTTGCTATCAAAGTGGACATAAAACTTCTAAAGGTATGTCAAAAGATATAAATAAAAGAATAAAACTGTACACCGTAGCTCCATATTCAAAATAGAAAACTAAGTTTTAACATGGCAAATATTCCATTATGCAATGTAAATGTCTAAATTTGAATTTGGCATTATCTGCTAATATTCCAGCTCGAGTTTGTTGCTGCATAAATCGATTCCACTCAATCAATCTTATCCCTTATAAAATACTTCACATGATTTTCATCATACCTTGTCCGTTTGTATCGTGCACCTCTCCATCACAGCAGACCTGAGTCTGGGCATTGAAGCCCTGTGATATGCCCTCAGGGCCCATGCAGCAGGACCCCTCTCCCAGCGCCGTGCCCGGAGTGTTCCACTCCTTGTTGTCGCAGCATGTGAAATTGGCACTGATCAGCACCTCCCCGCAGCACTGGTGTTGGGTGGGGTGGTATGGCGTGGTACCGCAGACATCTGGGAATTCCTGCACCTCCTCGATTGGTCGGATCAGGTAGTTGTTGTAGCACATGTGGGTTTGGTTGTCAAATACTACGTCACGACAGAACCTGAGAGGAGGGAGATTTAGGGGTTACAGCATGTTACTTTTAGTTGCAGAGGTCACATTCTGTTTGGAGGGATATAAAAGAGTTAATCTACCACACGATAGTTTGATCTACCTTGAACAGCTAGAGTAAAGTTTGTTGTTAGCCTGTTTTTTACTGAGCGTGCACATTTGCAGGCTGGCTTTTCTCCACCCAGATATTCAGCAAGGGTGACTCCTGTGTAATCTGTTGTGTGGACAGTGGAAGATAGGATATGAATATCCTTAAAATTCTTAAAGGTCCCAATTAAGCCACACCCACTTGGTTATTGCAATTCCATGGCAAATGTTGAAATCCTTACTGGGTCAGGGTTCACAAAGGCCAAAATTCTAATCATGAGCAACAGGTTAAGACAAATAGCTACAAGCCGGAAGTTATGAGTTGACATACCCTGCATTGGCTACTGGGATGTCGAAGACGAGATCTAGATGGCAGGTCTGTTGGTCCATGTTGTAGGTCTGGAACCCACAGCAGGCAGTCCTGGCTGGGTCTGGACCAGGCCTAGGTCTCACCAGCAGAGAGCAGCACAGGTGACTAGTAGGATCGTACAGACTCAGTCCGCACTGCAGCAAGTGGCCCAAGAGGTGGATTCCCCTGGAAGGATGGCAGAACTGGGAGATGGAAGAAGAAGAATGCAGGGTGGATGCTTAAAATTATGCTCGCAGTTCAGGAGGAGAACATCGTGTGTCCAATTATGTATCATGTATTATGTATTTGTGAGCTGCTGCATTGCAATTTTGCAATCTCTGCACTTAACTCTCTCATTACCATTGGCATGAGATGTGTGTAAGGCTATATTTTTTCCAAGGCCTAGTAATGTAAAGGTTAAGTGATTAAAACCTGTTCAGTCTATACAAAATACTAGGTTTATATATTCTTTCAGTACCGACTTATTAGATTACCAGTATCATGTAAGCTATTATGGACAAACAGAACATCAAATTAAAATGTGCTTAATGAGGCATGTGTTGATATAAAGCCTTCTTATCATCATAACAAAACCACAACTTCATTCTATAGGCTCCTTGACTTACAGCTTCTGTAGAGTTGAAGGTCTGGCATATGTTCTCCCCAGTCCCGATTTCATAGCAACACACAGAGTCATCTCCAGCAGCCAACTTGTCCAGGAGTCTGCCGTTGCTACACAGCTGGTTCTTGCCCATCAGCTCCAGCCCGCAGCAGCGGTCCTGGTCCTCACTCACACTGTGCAGCCGCCCGAATACTGAGGAGGAGAAGGGGGGGTTAGGCAGGACTGTCAAAGGTAATACAGGAACAAGAAAAAAGAGCCACAGGGAGGTGCAGAGCGGGGTGGGGTAGGAGGAATGCACAGACATACAAAGCAAAAGAGAACAGCAACATATTAACTCTTGGTGCAGCACAGATTGCATATACAGCAGTAAGCTACAGCTGTGAGCAAACAGAATGTGCCAAGACATAGTGGATAGAGAGAAATAGCAAAAGCATTGCAGATTAGATCAAGTATGTAATTCCTGTCTAATAAGACCAATAAGCAAAGATTTGTGTCTATTCTTGTGCACAATGTGAAGGCAGTGATTAAGGAACAGGTGAATGCTATAATTTCTTTTACTATTACATCTTGATATAGTATTGAAAAAACATTTGTCAAAAGTAAATAAATCACAGATTTCCCAAATGATCTATGGCAGCAAACGGCAAAAATATATTTGCCACAGTAACCTCTTACTGCTCACAATTGTCAATCCCAATTATCCCATCTCATGTCCCAGGATGCATCCCTCTGAAATACAGCTACAAGAGAACTAAACTTACATTATTGATAAAAACAAAGCCAAGCAAATCAGGTAAATAAAGATATGAAAATAGCAAAGAAAGTAATTCGGCAACTTCACCCCAAACAACAGCATCATAACGTAAGCAACAAACAACTATGAACCTTTGAAATGGGCAACAACACTAACAGTGACAACAACACTACCACCATATCAACAACAATGCTAGCCACAAGTCAATTCACCATTTGAAGCGTGGGCCCAGTCATAAACTTGGCAGCATTTCTGTTCGGGTCCTACAATGGCCTCTGTAGTGCTGGTCAGATAGCAGCACTGTCCAACGCCTTCATAGATGTTGTCACGGCAACAGGTGTGCGTGGAGGGGTTGTAAGAGGCTGCGGCACAGCATGTATCCTCGTCTGAGCCCTTGTTCACCACGACACCCCTGCAGCACAGCTGGGATATCTTGTTGTAGGTTACTGCATTGATAAAAAGGCAGAGAGAAAGAGAGAAAAAAATAGAGAGAAATAAAACATCACAAGTGGAACATTAAACATACAGGAATTGAAATGAATGCACATTTTTATTTCAGTTTTATGTCAGTAGCTTACAATACAACCGTTTTTCTCTATATTATAAGATGTATAATTCATCAGTCAAAATGAATGGATCACTTTTTTCAATTGTGCAGCAGGTAACATTCACTGAAATTTATTTTGGGAAGCAGGCTTACCACTTACACCTAGGGACTACAAACCTGGGTGAGCATGGCTCATCACAATTTATAATATATGATTCTTCTCTAAATATTGCAGTTATATTAGAGTTAACATCACACAATCTTAAAGGGGACAGACACACCATGATTTCACTATAGTTGCTGGACGATAATTACAATTAATTTGAGATACCATAGTTTTCCCACGAATCAAACCTATTGCGTCCCTGAACTCACACATACAAACACACAAAAAATATGAATAGTTAACAGTAGACATTTCAACATGCTATTTCCATCTCTTTCCCTCTCTTTTGCATAAAGTGATTAATCATGCACTAACCATTTTGAATTCAGTGAGATAAGACTGTCCTTAAGATTTCTTCATTTCTGCACATCATTCACCCTCATTTCAACGTGGTATGATGTTTCTGTACTACCATGTAACTTTATATCCTTTTATGATGATCGTTAATAATGTGACTGAACCTACCACTTCCGCAGCATTCCATATCGTCATGGCGATCATGGAGAGTCGCATCACAGCACATCTTGGAAGACTGGAGGAAGGCCTGGTCCCGGCAGCAGCCGGCTACGCCCTTGATTTTGGGTAGGTTAGCCAGCTGGCCGCTGCAGCACTGCTGGGCGTTGGGCTTGTAGTGAACTGTCTGTCCGCAGCATTTGCTTTGTCCTACACAAGAGAGAGAAAGGAATACATGTTAAATGAAGGCGGTGCACTGTATGGCTGATAAGCCTGTGACATGCAATTAAAAAACTTCCACATATAATTCCACTTGAACAATAATTATTCAATAAGTGTAGGACTTTCTTTTTTCCTACCTTCACCCCTTATTTCACTTTTATTCTTCTCTTCTTCTTTTTCCACCCTTATCTCATAATTTTCTCCTTCCGTTCCTTCCCTCTTCCCCTTTCCTACCTCAATTATTATCCGTGGATTTCCTACTCCCCTCCCTCCACTTCCTCCTCCGAATTCCCCTCCTCTTCCACCCTCTCCTTTTTCTCCTCCCCATTTTCCTTCCCCTCTCCTTTTTCTCCTCCCCATTTTCCTTCCCCTCTCCTCTTTCTCTTCCTTTTCCCTCCTCCTTCCTCCCCCTCCTCCTTGTTGCCATGCCTACCTGCTGGGTAGATTTGTCCCCCACAGCAGACCTCATTGTCTGGGTTGTATGCCCCATCACGGCAGCATTGGGTGCGGCCTTCGTGTCCGATGGGGAACACACCACTATCGCAGCAAACATGAGAGTTCACATTGTATGTATCACCCCTGCAGCAAGCCAGGAATGGAGTCTGTGGGTGTTTCACCTGTGATGATCACAAGAAGAAATACAGTCTTAATAAATATCATTATTCTATTGATGCACAGCGTAAATGACTGGCACACATATTCAAAGCCTACATTCAATCATCAGCAAAACTGTACATTTTGAGAAACCCTAGCAATAATAGTCATATTATGCATTATCATCATTACTTGTAGCACGCTTTTCCCATGAACCCCCAAAAGCTAATAAAAAAATTGTTATTGCAATCGCTTTGAAAGTCAAATTACATGTACATATATCACTCATGCAGCCTTCTCCACAACCAAGATTCAGAGCCAATTTTAGGTGCTTTGTCACCCCGTTGTCCATCCCCCTCAAAAATGAAAAGAAAAAAAGAAGCATCCAGTCCAATATGCAGACCTGTAAACAAATACAAGAAGGTGTATACTTACTCCATTGCAGCACATGTGAGTGGTGCTGTCCATCACATTGAGTCCGCAACACGTCTTGTGCCCCTCCGTCATGTCTGATACCCTTCTGATAATGGACTGACCCGCAGCCTGGCAGCACAGCTCGCTGCCTGGGTTGAAAGGCCCGCTGTTTCCGCAGCACTCGTAGCTCCCTGTATCGGTGAAATGGAAGACCCGAAGAGCGTTATTGGGGCCCGGACAGCAGACTTCATCTTTAAGAGGGAAAGGAGTAACATACGATGAACATGACATCAGGAGAGGGTAATATATGCCATTGAATAATCTTTCAAAAAACAGAGCATGCTGTTGTTTTCTGTATGATGAATGAATAAACAAAACTTGAAACTTGGAAAGAATGTCAGTAAAAATCAAGAGGCTACCCTTGCTCTCTTAAATTGAAAAGAAGGTTGCTGTACTGGAAGTCATCGATAGACATTTTATCTCACGTGCCCAGCTATTCCTGAAATGTGAATTTATTTCTTATAAAAAATACAATAGCTGATAATTACCTTAATATTCAACAATGTAAATGTAATTTAAAGCTGTGGATAAACATGTTTTCAATTAAAAAAATCTCAAAATAATGTGTTGAGTCACAATTTGTTATATACGTACATTCAGGCTTTAGACATGAAAATGGTTATTTCTTAACTTGATAAATAAAGTTATGTCATAAAAAACAATATACCATATTTTTTCAGGAATTACAAATAATTGTACATGATCAAAAACAGCACAATAGATGAACAGACCATATCTGGAATTCCGATTCTATGATAAGGGAACGTACTGTTTGATTTAGCCACGACGTTAGAGCCGCAACACATCTGGCTCGTCTCACTGTAAACGAGTCTCTCATCGCAGCACTTCAGATCAGTATCATCCCGCGAAACGAGCGTTCTGCCGCAGCAAAAGCTGGTCCAGTGGTGGAAAATCTGGCCCGTCATCCCATCTGTGCAAAATGAGGATAAAACAGTGAGAGAGTCAATCAGGATTAGCATCAGGGGAGCAGCTGGGCTCAATTGGTAGAGAGTTTTTCTTTCAATAGGTGCGTCTTCATTAGCCCGATCAGACGAAATAGCGAGCTATTTTTCTGATCCATGGAACTAGCCTGAAGTTGCAATCATGTGTTCATTAGGTCAAAACTCGGGATACGTAAGCTCGAGCTCGGGTTGCATAAATTATCCCGAGTTTCGTACATACCAGCAGTGTGCGACAGGAATAGGCCATGACTGCATGGCTTCGGTTGTGAGCTCGCATTCACACACGTGTAAAAACCTGTTATGTAAACAATGCCTCGTGGGCGCTGATGCATGCCAGGATCGAGAAATTTTCAGGCTAATGAAGACGTTCCGAACTAGCTCGAGCTAGCTCCATCTAGCCCAAGATTTCTTGGGAAATTTTCTCAACCAAATAGCTCGCTATTTTGCCTGATCTGGCTAATGAAGACGCAAATAGCTAGCTATTTCGTGATCTGGCTAGCTAACCCGATCAGAACAAGCTCGCTATTTTACCCAGCTCGAGCTAATGAAGACGCCCCTTACGACAAGGCCGTGGGTTTGAGTCCAGTGCAATTATAGTCATTGCAAAAGAGCTAACATTGTGTTTCCGCCCCTCCCCATTTGTGGAAAGCAACTCCATCCCTCAGATGGGACATTTTAAATGGAGGTCCCATGTATAGAGGACCCACGGCCATTGCATATTTAAGATGTATGTCCCCACATCACTTCTTGAACAGGGTGAAAACCCGTTGGAGAGGACATAACAGAAAGCCAACACTGAAAAACGGGTGAGAGATGCCAACGCATCATGGTTCACCCCAGAAGTCTGGACTTTTTGAACCTCCAAACATCATCAAACAGGCATTAACAGTGCCATACAAAGTAATTCAAACATAACAAGGATCTGTGCAAACACAAGCCTTACATAAATCTATTCACTGTTCTGTGTGTACTTCATTCTAAAAAAAAAACAAAGCAAATTGAGCTACAATTAAGTCACTCTCAACTGGTATGATAGGCCTACCTCCACAGCAGCCGATAGGACCATTCCCAGTCCAGGACTGGGCATAGACTCTACCTCCGCAACAAATATGTGTCTCCGGGTCATAGGTCACATACTGCAAGGGGTCTTCACTGATTACACAGCCTGATGTTGCAGCACCTCGGCAAAGCAAGCCTGAAATTCAAAAGTGAAGGGAAAGAAATAAAAATATTTTAATACAAAATATAGAGAGAGGCAGTCTGTAAAGTGTAAGACGAGATGTACAATTTGAAACCCTTCAAAAAAAAGTTCTGCAAGTCAAGTAGGAGGAGTGATAATATATTTTGTTGCTTCATCATCATGTGTGAATGGGATACCATTTTGGCATTAGAAAGCTATATTGGTGTGCCATTTGCTACAATTTTACAATCATGGAATGTCATGTGCAGTACCGAATATGGGGCAAAGTCACAAATGAAATGTTACAAAATGCATTGTTTTCAACACAGAAGGCTGCATGCATTTATTTTGAATAAGATGCAATGTGTTTTGAAATTTGAATAGCATCATTGAACGTTCACACATGACATGAACATCATTGAAAGTCATGTCATGTGAAAAACAAACGGAGAAAACAGAATCTAGCAACATTTCATCTTTAACCTTGCGGCCTATTCGGAAGGTCTATACATGCATTCCATGATTGCGTTTATATATTTAGTACGAGACAGACATTACTCATTACATGTATAGACATTACTCATTAGATAAATATAGTCAAGCTGTCTTATGATATCACAATATGTGCGATAATGAAGCCACTTACCCCTAAACCTGAGTTGCATAACCTTTCTTTTAGGGGTTTAGGTGTAGTATTTTTATTTTTGGGACTAGCATTATAGGCTCTCGCACGTATGCATGCACGATTCACGCGGCCATGGGTTACTGTACTGCGACCAGCCCGTAGGCGTCGGGTTTCGCGGGAGCAGCCAGTCCGGGCAGCCAGTACGTCCGGAGCTAGGCAACAAATAGCATGAATAGGCTAGCTACCAGTACCATAGCAAAACATATAATTACGTAATAATCTACAGCAACCACTGTCAAAGACTAATGTAAACAATTTACCTGTAAATTCACAACACTAAGTATTGTTGTCTCAGTGCATACTGTAGACGAACCGAAAGAATTCTATCCCCCTATCCACGTACCGTACAAAATGTCACGTGATAAGTGGGGGAATTCCCCAGCAAGCCAGGTACCTACACACACGTGTGCGTGTGCACAGGCCATGGCTAGCCATGTGGAGGTACTAGTAGTAGTACTAGTAGAAATACACTCCGGGCGCAATACGTACACACGAGTGTACTCAAGGTTCCATGCCTTACGGCAGACAGTATTATATTTCTTTTCTCCTCAAACGATTTACTATGGCTATTTACGTACAACATGCATTTGGATGCAATCGCTGCAAAGTATTGAGCCGTTATTGCATCAATATGTGTACAACATGCAATGTGTACGTAAGTATATAGGCCATTTTCATTTCACCTAAGCTTTCTAAAACTCTGGCAAGGTCTGCAAGTCATGCACTATATTGAAGTGAGGCAGAACTGGTGTGGCAATTCTTCACAGTTCTATACAAAAAAAAAAAAAACTTCAACAACACATATCTGTACATCAGGGCATTAGGCTTCTCAGCTATAGGGCAATCCTTTCTGTGTTAATTGTATCATTTGAAAAGTTCAATGAGGTTTTTAGCTAGCCCATATACTGCCATCGATATTGGGTACGAATATCCACGTAGGACCTTATGATGTAATGTATCGCTATTTTGCATACACTTCCAACCTAAATATCGTTATATGGTCCAGCTTGTAAAATACAGACACTTAATAGCGAGATACAATTAAAAAAGTACATGAAAACATACTCAGTGTAGTCATCAATGCCTCTATGAAGCTCCGTTCTTTCTTTGAAATGGAAGAGTAAAATGTGGAATTTCCAAAAGCTTCAATCTGAACTTTGCAAAGAGCAATGTACCGGTATATCATGTAGGCCAGCGACCTAAGTACATAAACTCAATTCCAAGTCAGCAGAAAGGATTTAAATACATTTTGCATTTAAGAGGACTTGTGCTGATCATCAAATTTTTTATGAAGTAAAGTATCACAGTTTTATATTCGGTGAAAAAGTGAACCAGAGTGATATCTTTATAGAAGGCTCATTTCACCGCTAACTATTATTGTCATGTTACGGACACTTTCGCCTTTTTCCATGCATATTGAAACGTCCACGAGAAATGGGAACATAAAATTATTATGCGGAACAAAATCTGAAGAACATTTCAAAAGCAGAAGCAATGTTTTCAGATTATTTTCTTTTTATTTGAATTGCGATGCAGAATTGACATTTACCGACCGTATACATTCACTTTTTTAGCATATCTTTTTTTTTTTTTTTTACAACATTTTAGCTTTGAACAGTACCTACAGCTTAGGCCTACGCGTGTTCAAAAAAACACCTTTTTTACACTTTTATTATCATGATTATCGCCAACTGAAGGTAGATACAGAAAAGTACTCACCAAGAAATAGTATCGTCGCTGCAAATTTGACCGAGGTGCGAGGAAGAGTCCCTTTCGTCCCGCTGTTGTCCATTTCTTCTATACTATACGTGTTCTCACTGAAGGCAGAAACAAGTTGGTTATTGTAGTTCGTCGAAAATAAATTCTTAAATTGGAGATTGTCGCCTTCTGTCGATAACTGTAAGGATTCGAATGTTTTAATCTGCAAACCGATGCCTTGTCTGCGCTGATGGTTAATGATGCATCGCCTCGACTTGGCTTTATTTTATAAGAGAGGCATTCCTCCACTTGGGTATTTTGGATACCGTTTGAAGCCATCCCTATGTCCTCCATGGCTTTTTATTTTCCCATCGGGTTACCAATGCCGGTCACACACTCGCGAAACAGATACGCTATGATGTTCAACGATAAGATTAGCCAGCTAGTCCTATGGCAGAATTACACCGCTCGCGCGGTATTCCCCACGCCGTTACGCAAGGCGTATAGCGGTGCGCTGTTCTGGTGCGCAGTGGGCATGGTTGGGAAAGAACCCGCACCCGCGCTTTCCTTATTCACATTATTGATATATTTCGCGCCAGAAGTATCTTACGACTATCGAATTGAAAGCATTTTACCCACCTCAAGTCAGATTAATACGTCATACGTGTAAGGTACAAAATTGTGGTTGCAGCGATTCATTTCAAGGTCTCATTCCTAGAAATGCAATAGTCGGAAAGCAAAGAGTGATAATTCTCGCATGTCGTAATTAAAGTCTTTCGTTTCCGATAGCTTCCGAAGACCTATTTTTGTTTGCTAGAACCGGAACAGAATGTTATAGAAGTATAAGCATCAAGTGTCAGTCGATAAAGGCTACATCTTTAATCCCGCAATACATTGATTCAATGACATTACAGACTGTGATATTTTAAACATTTTGTGTGCCCCTTTCGGGACTTGCAGGCTAAAATGATAATATTCAAAATAATCTGCCCCAGTCTAATAGCTTTCGAACATCATCATTGTCACTTGTTATGATGACAATAGGTAAGTGTAATCTAAGCAACCCGAGCGAAATGCTAGATAGAACCAACGCCTACTCTTCATGTCAGCATTGACATTACTACACTACTGCAAATAAATCGCTCTCTTTCTTGAGTTCCATTTATGTTTAGCACCATTCCACCACACAAGCCCCTCCCTAAGAAAAAATACAATCGATATAAGCTAATATTTTAGCACCTTTCGCACCTCGAGGCCCACTAACTGGTCAACTGGGAACTCATCACCAACTATAAATAATTCACAAACACGGTATGCAAGGACTGACCTGCTAAGCGTCATACATGTCGCAATGTATTATTTGATTGATTTTTGTCCGCACTATTTCTTTAATAGTTGACAGTTTCACAATATTGGTTTCTTTTGTGCGGAAAAAGTATGGAAATCCTCGTGGGTTGAGCCTGTAACAGTGATCAGTGCTGATTGCAGACTGACTGCTCATACACACCGCATATTTCATTCTTCTAAACGCATGTCTTCAAAGAGTCCCTGACTATCAGGTTTCTGCTATGTGTTGCTTTTATAAAAGAAATACCAAAGGAGTTTCCTTTTCGGATCGCGCGATACAGGCTATTACGCTGTAATATTGAAGATGTGAATTATTTTTGGTCATTTTCTGAGAAAAGTATATCTTTTGCCAATATTTTATAAGGAAAACTTCTGAATCTTAAAATGTAGATTAGGCCTATACTCAAATGACATGTTAATTGTAGATGTCTTCACATTAAATACCACCGCGTGAAGATGATTTATATTCTGGTAAAAACTGTAAAGTTAGATTACAGCTGATTTTTTCCTAAACGCATTTGAACAGAATAACACAGGTATTCCTTTTTTCACTGTCTAGCAAAAATAAAGCAATAGTTTCACACACTTGTTCATTGAACGTTTATGATTTGATGAGCTAAAACAAAGCTACAAAAGGGTACAAACATGAAACAAGACAAAACAAACAAGACAATATAACTGAATATAATGTACGATCAGATCAGAAAGGGTTTTTAAAAAACAGGCTGACACACAATACCATGACGAAGTGAGGTATCACTAAGGTACGTAAATACAAGATTACACTATTTCGACGTAAACGGGTGAATAGACTCTTGACGTAAACCTTACAAACGAGTAGTGTGACCAATGGTAAGCGGGGGGGGGGGGGGGAGAGAATGAAAGGAAAGTAATGCTGTAGTTATGGTTATCACCCATACAAGTGATAAGTGATGCCATCACAATGTTGAGGCCACAACACACAATACCTCATCGGGACTGCCCCTTAAGTCATAAATTTACCTATCAGCAGTATTTATATCTACGTCATTGTGAATGCGACGTTAGACGGGAATACATTATACGAACTACAAAAATTATATCGCAACCGATGTATCATCTTATATCCTGCACAGTAAGTATGGTAAGAACTACTTATTACAAAACATAAGATAACAATTTTTATCATTTTGACACTGACATAAGACAAATAAACTTAACACAACAAAAAAGTAAGCCCCCCCCCCCTAAGCAAAATAATATAACTTTTTATCAAAGAGGTTTTCAGCAACATAACTTGGCAGGATTGTACCTTCACTTATTGACTAACTTCCATGTGAAAATCACATTAATCCACTCAGTCATGCATGAGTGAGCACACATTAAGGGCAAATGTGTCACTTTTTAAAAGTCGCAAGGGTAATTTTGGGATTCTGTTCATACGAATTTTTAATGAATTCCATTTCTGGTGCATAATTTATGTCTTTTAATTGTTTATCATCCATCTCTCGACACACTAACACCTATCCCCTTGTTCTGGTTGAGTGAGCACAGTTTAAAAAATATTCATCTCTCTTGAGTTTGAAACTTCAAAAACCCTTTACATGTACAGGGTTTCTAAAAAAAAAAACTATACACTTTTGAAATGGCTGCCCAATAAAAAATATTTGATTCTGGGGAGAATAATTTACATGTATGGATAGCTTATAGTCTCACCTTTCATCTGACACCAAATAAATCTTGCTTGAATGAGCACTGCTCACTTTTGTAAAGGGTATAAAAATTATGCTGCGCAGGAATTAGCCTTCCAGTTTTGCGAGAGGTTGAATATTGAATATTCAATTGAATATTCAATTATGGGTTGTCGAAAAAAAAAGAATGTCAAAGATGCTGGCAATTTATTCTTTAGGTCAATGGATAACCCGAAGAATAGGCAGCCAGTAGCTGAGACATTCCTTTTCTTTTTCAACAAAATGTATTTGAATACTGAATACTGATTTGAATATTCAATTGAATATTCAATTATGGGTTGTCGAAAAAAATAAGAATGTCAAAGATGCTGGCAATTTATTTTTTAGGTCAATGGATAACCCGAAGAATAGGCAGCCAGTAGCTGAGACATTCTTTTTCTTTTTCAACAAAATGTATTTGAATAATGAATATTGATTTGAATATTCAATTGAATATTCAACCTCTCGCAAAATTGGAAGGCTAATTCATGCGCAGCATAATTTTCATACCCTTTACAAAATGAGCAGTGCTCATTCAAGCAAGAACTATTTTTGACAATTTTGGTGTCAGATGAAAGGTGAGACCATAAGCTATCCATATATGTAAATCATTTTCCCCAGAATCAAATATTTTTTTTATTCGGCAGCCATTTCAAAAGTGTATAGGGTTTTTTTTGAGACACCCTGTATTTTGGTGAAAAAAAAATAAAACTCTGGATATTTTGAAAAAGATGCCACATGACCTGTTATGTGAACATAAGAAGTAATTTTCATGTCGTAGTTGAGTGAATACACTTTAAAAATCGCAACAAGAAATGCAAAAATGTACTGTTAAAGCGGCATAGACAATTTCCCTTGTAACTTCTGAAAAGTGACAATTTTGCTTTTAATGTGTGCTCACTCATGCATGACTGAGTGGATTAATGTAATTTTCACACGGAAGTTAGTCAATAAGTGAAGGTACAATCCTGCCAAGTTATGTTGCTCAAAACCTCCCGGGTAAAAAGTAATGTTATTTTGCTTAAGGGGGGGGGGGGGACTTTTTTTTTGTTGTGTTTATTATGCTCTATTATAGTCAAAGTTCAAAGTGTACATATGTTGCACAATACACAGCGCCAACAACACTTGGAAAACACACAGACGCAGTATGAGAAATAAATGCTTAATCATTATAAGCTTGAAACTACTTATCCACCAATATCAAACAATACACCATTAATGATGGCGGTTGTGTAAATACTAACAAATCAATGGCAAATGATTGTGATATCACAAGGAGGAATTAAAACAACTGGGACATGCATATATCAATGAAGATGTAATAGGCTATATCAAAACAACAAAATGGGAAAAGAGGGTACACATTTTTTTCATAATTTTACAATGTACTGAGATGCAAAATGGTAATTCAGGATAAATATCAGAAGAATCAATATACGTATGAGATTGAACAACCTTATAAGCCCCTTTCACGAAAGTGGGGCATTTTTGCTCTGGTAATACACATCATTCCCTTAGGGCAGCATGGAGGCTGGCAGAGAAGAAGTTAATGAGAAGCCAGCAAATTCAAGAAAAAACATTTTTCTTCATAAGATCTTATTCAGGAACTGAAACATTTCCTCATAGCGTATATAAAAATCAAAGAAAAGCTAGGTGATAAACGTAATGCATGTTGTTGTATTCAATCATAAGCGCTTTACCCTCACTGAGTAGATACAAGAAGCAAGAAAAATTACATTACATATTCATTTTCTGAACTGATTATATCGAGCTTCACAATAGTTGGCTCAATCTGATCAATGACATTGTCATGGACATTCATTGTCAACTTGATGATGAGATATTATTACTAGTAGGTAGAAGAGTGGAATATTACATGGATAACTCCAGCAGCTCTTGCATTTGAAAAGGAATTTTATATATATAAACCATTAGCATGGTTAATAAAACCGTAGCCGGGGAAAGAACAATTACGTATTTTATGCAAAAAATCGTAGGTTAAACTTGTTCTGTTTAGCAGAAATACGGCCTGATTTTGGTTTCAATTTCCTTAACCATTGCTCAATAGATGTATTTATTTTTATTAACGGTGTATACCACACCCTTAAACATGGCAATTTTATAGTTTCATTTTGCTGCCATTGAAACACTCTTTGAAGGTATTTTCCTTCCCTTTGTCCCAAGCGTTGAGAAACCTGATCATATTGAAACATACTTTCCTCCTTTCGAATCCAGAATAATGGAGCATGGGGCATGTCAACGTGTAATCACAATGTTGTACAGGGGCATTTTTATATGAGACTGCATGCAAAGTGGACTTAGCAGTCGGAAGTTCACTTGGGTTGACAAAGTATAGAAAAACATCCCACCCTGAGTTAGGGAAGACCATCACAGACAATGGGCTGGGTAAGGTGGAACACGTTTAGTCATGTTAGTTCCACACGTGCGTACTACTTCATGTAAATGACAAGTGATCTTGTTATGAAACGAAGTGTACACATATTTCTTTCGTTTCATAGTCTGAGACTTTGATACTTCTGGGCCCATGACAAGTGCCACCATGCTTCTGTCCATAACAATGAACCTGTTTGGGTATTCACTGAAACTCAGTGATGTATTCTATTCTTATCTTATAAGATTAGATCGCTGCAAATTAATAATAATAATAATACAAGACTGAATGAAATGTATGCAAATTTGAAATATTCTCTGAGATTGCGACCGGTAGCATGTGAATAACCTTTCCCTTTGCCTGGGAATTCCAAAGCTCCAGAAATAGAAACGGTGCGCGTTGAACGGCTAAGCAAATGTACTATTTCGGTGTTCTATTGTTCGGTCTAAGCAAGGAGTGTCGTCACTGGTTGTATTTGTATTTTTGTTCGGGCCCGTGGACTATGCTCTGAGGGAGGGGGGGGGGGGGGTGCGTGTACTTTAACCAGCTTACCTGGGAAATTCCACCTTCCGTCGAAGGAACATTCACCAACCAAAAAAATGCGTAATGAGTCACCTTCAGCTCCAACGCTTTTCACAAAAATGGAAGTCAGGAGGATGTTCATCTTTGCTCATTGCTAATGGTATCTTGGCGGACCGTGACGACATGTATGTGATATGGCAACAGCGTGGACAGGATTGCCCTACGCACTTTGAATTGTGATTATCTACGTGAATGACATCTATAGGTGTATTACATATTTACCTATTTGCCAGTGTATAACGCGAAGTGTCATAAAAAATGGGAACCAAGAAAAAAAGAGGGACAAAAACAAGAAACGAATCAAGATCTATTCATAAATAGCTAGATGATAGATAAGTAGATACATTCATGACTCGAAATATGATAAGTACGTGAATAGTTTATATCAAAAGTGAGAATGAACGTATATATATGCTGTTATGTGAAAGAGATCATTTCCGCATCCGGTATGCTGTGGCAAAGGTCATGATTTCTATGTTGATATTGTAACAGAGTAGCTTGGCACTGCAGTAGGTATGCGGTGACTATCAAAAGTGATAGTGAACGTGTATGCATGCTGGGATGTGAAAGAAAGCGCAGTCAACAGCCTCCAGTTTGACATAATTCAGTGTTGTGAAATAGGTCATGGTTTAATTGTGTGTTGATATTATATACAGATATCATTTTGTCTTTAACTTTGCTTTTAATTGAATCTTGTTATATCATTGTAATTACATGTTCTATGAACAACGATATGCTAATGGATGTCAATTCAAAGCTAGTCATCAAAGAAAGCTTTCTGAGACCACGAGATAACTGGGATTTGAATCAGGTCAAAATGAATGAATTTACAATGGGTAACAAAAGGAGAAGGATGATATGCGGTTATAACAAAAAGAGGATAAGAATGTGAATGTCTGAATAAATGTAGATAATCTGAAAATGAAATGAACTACTTAAATTCCTTTTCTACCAGACTCTATACTACCTTATGTGTATGATATTATTATGATTTCAAATGTGCAAAGGTACCTTAATTGTGAATAAAGAGTTGATAAAACAAATGCCGTGTAACAATTTTTTTTTCGAATTTACGAGCATGATTTCATTTTCGGATTAACGAACCCTACTAAAAAGTTTTACGTTATCACATCTTCAATAATAATCCTCATTTCAATGGGCCTTGATTTGTTTAAACTGTCCTACTGTTATCCTTCATGATTACGCGAACTTGCTTTTTATACTGTTGAAAATCGTCATAATGGATAGCTTTTCCTCCCCGAAAATTTAAGTCTATCATTATCATTATTACCTTCTGTAAAGCGCACGTCTAATTCATGGAGGCAATCATAAACGTTTATGTTTGTATTGCGGTCGGAAGAGATGGGAGGAGAAAGAGGGAAGAGGGCTAGAAGATAGCGAGAGAGTGAGAGAGAGAGAAGGGAGAGATAAAAAGGGGGGGGGGTGGACTGAATTGGCGACAGCAGCGGCGATGATCTTGATGATGGCAATAAAGCAATAAGAACTTAATACTATGAAAACTTAATTGAACAATCCTCATGTTCTTGAAACCACAAGGAGGACAAAAATAACAATCAATGTGAAACCATTCATTTACGTCATCTAGTAATGGGAACACAAAAGCCATTTTACCGGTAGTGTTATATCCGTTAAATGGGTGTTTAGAATGAAATCATTTTTAAATCGTTTCACGTTACATTGGCGTAAACAGAAATCAACCAATGGGGTGTATTAATGGGGCGCATGGGAATGTATTTGGATGATATTAGCGGCGCCATGTTTGCAGTTAGACAATGTACGGTTCAGGTACGCCGGACAATACTGATACGCTGCGCACGCCACTCTATATAAAACATCTCATAATTGAGAGTGAAAGATTATTATGTAAACATGGTAAAACGTGCAAAGCAATTCTGGGAGATATTACTTCTCAATATTGGCCTATATTTCGAGTATGACATTTTCCTCGATACGGTTTAGGCCTATAACATATGCAGCTCCTTTACCGCAGTTGCAGTAGCCTAAAAAAGCGTAAGGCTAATACGACAATGAATATTGTACCGCATAATAAAAAATGAAAACAGAGAGTGACTCACGGACACAACCAATTTGAGAGCCTTTTCCGACTCAACTCCACATATTTTATAATAATCTAAATATACACTAACGATGTTGCATTTTCGGTGTTCGCCTATAATGTAGATCCTGTCCGCAGATTAAGTAGCATGTACTAGATATTACCTGACTTTCTTATTTGCATCCGCCATTATACTAGCAAGACGCCATTGTGACGATCAGGATAGTAACGCAAAGCTCATCCACGTTTTGTTAAAATTACATAACTGAAAGGGCAACCCTGAATAAAGCGTTAATAATATAATGTCAAAACAAGGAAAAGGAAGAAACTGAAGGGAAAACATATTGTCAAGAATCTTGCATTCATGCATGTGGAATATTAAACTTAATAGTCCAAGCATGTGTCATTTCTGAAATATCCCTTTTATGGCCTCTGATTGAATTTACAAAAGCATCGGTGATTGTTCACGAAGAATTGGTTTTATCTGCTTCGTTCAGATTGAGGATATTGAAGTGCTGAAGACATACCAGACAGAGGATTGGGCCTACATCCCTTCAAAGTTTATATTTTCAAAATCGCCGCTTGCTTGATTCTCTCGATAATTAGTAGTAACATGAAAACTAGGCGCAAAAAGCATAGGGTCATTTGTGTTTGTGCCTGTGTGCGATTATATATAATATGCATAAGTACGTGTGTACGTACATGTATGTGTTTTTATTTCCATCGATTGCTATAAGCTGCATACACATGAGCTTATCACCCATCTCCCCCTCCTCGACAAACACACACTATTGACAAGTAGTTAAAGCTACGTTTAAATTCCCTAGTGGTGGTGTCGCTGCCCGGCAAGCAGTATATATAGCATGTATAGGTTCGCGTCCCCGCCTAGCTCTTTTCGATTTTTCATACAAATAGATAAATTGCAAGAAAGATCATATTTCAAACATTATCATTAGATTAATTTCTGATGACCAAGATTCTTAGCTTGGGAAAGCTAATAAAAACAATTTCCCGTCAATTACATTCAAATGTGATTCTGATTTCTTCCTGTATGCGTGGAGAATTTCTAGGAAGAGAACCACGATGGAAAGTGGCCGGAAATGTATTTCAATCGAAGAGCACCAAAGGACAAGAGAAGAAAACTTGCATAGAGATATCAAGCAAGATATTAAAGTTCTGATCCGTCATTCTAATCAAAACCAGTTATGTAATTGATATTGGCTATTGTGTCGTGATATCAGTTTCGAAACTTAATAAGAACGAAGGAGAACTTATTCTGGAAAAGCAACTTCGTTTACTCAAAGGGGAATTCCGGTCCAAAAATCAGTATCTTTCAGTGGAAACAGAATTCTGGGGTGTATCGGACATATGTTATGAATGCTTTAATTATTCGATGATGGTTCAGACTTGCCAACGCGTGAGATTATGTGTGCGGATACATTTAAAAACCGCCGGAAGTCGTTGGGGGGGGGGGGGGGGGCGGGGAGGGGAGGCATTTGTTGTCCTATCGGGCAATGATAATTATTACCCCTTCTCTTTTTGGAAAGCACAAGGGGGCGCTTAAACTTCCTAAATCCTCTTGTTACCCCTTTCTTGAGATCTCAAGTTGGGGCCGGGGAGGGAGGGGGGGGGGGGGGGAGTAAAACAAGTGGGTAAAAAGGTAAAAGGGTTCGACACTGCACCTAAATTGAACACATAAAATTGTTAAATATGATCTATCGCGCATTTATGAATATGATACCAATAGCATTGGTCATGTACCTTCTTTTAAAATGCAATTATTCACCGCTACGTCACTTCCGGTGGCGGTGATCGGACAGGTCATATCCCTGAAGAAGACTGAAGTATTCAGTCGAAAATTTGGAGGTAAATATTTTTAAACTATTTTTGCACTTTGCATTTGGATCAAAAGTTTGATTTTGTGGGTAGTTCACCAATGCAGTTTAACTTTCATTCGACTGTGAAGTCTTTACCTTGTTGAGATCACGAAACAAGCTAAGAGCAAATGAAAGGGGTCATTATCATCAGTGATCATAGAGAATGTGAAGATTGTGAAACCACAGCCCTTTGTGCATCTAGCTGGCATTCTCTATCCGAGATATAGCCACTTGGAAACACTCGAACTAATTTGCTGAAAACACAGACGGAAATTACATACTGTATAATATCTCCCTTACATTTATTCAACCTGCTTAAATGCAGAGAGAAAGAAAGAGAGAAAAAGAGAGATTTTGAAAGAGTGGGGTCTATGGAGAAAGAGAGAGAGAGAGAGATAGAGTGAGGGAGGGGGAAGAATTCAGAGATAGTGAAACATGACTTAATAAAATATTCGTTCTGCGAGGCATCACACATCACATGTCACGTAAACGATCACTTATCAGGTTAAAGGAACACATGGACATGATTAATGCATTCTTCAAAACTTCCAGGCTTTCATCCTTTAATAATCAATGTACGAGTCACAAAATAATAAGCAAATCACATTTCTTCTTCCCCTCCTTTTTCTACTTAACTTCGTTTCCTGATGAGTACAGTTTACTGATTGCGTATTGTCGTGTATTTCTCTACTTTTAAATACCACGTTATATACAGTCCCGTACTACTGGGGTGCTAAATGCGGTTACAAACAGGCTGCGAAGCTTTTTTTTTAACCCCGGATTTCAGAGAGGATAGTGAAGAAGGATCTTTGGTAGAGTTCAGTTCTGGCTTAACGTGCTTAGAGAATCTGGCACTTGTATGGGTGAACACATGGATGACCATGCAGTCAGAGTACAGTGGTGACATCGACATAGAGCATGCCGTGAGCTATGTTGTACACCATTCAAAATTCATTTTAAAATCTCTTCAACAATTCAGCAACAGTCAGACAAATCCATGAATCGTTATTAACATGACAATTGTGCATACTGTCCCATTGACTTTATATGGGCGATCTCATTCCCATACACTAAACATAGAGACCCCCATAGGTTGGGGTCAATATTAATATGTACAAATATTATAGTACAAAGAGAACTGAGAAATGTCTTTTACATAACCCGTAAAGTGGGTCTATGCTTATATTGCACCATCATGACCACATTCCGTTGCAGTAATTCAGCTAATTGAAATTGATTAGAAGTTTATCTAAAGAGTAGTTGATTACCATGATTACAGTTTCTGAAACTATAGATTTACATTCTTGCTACATATCACATTGAGATGCCTTGCTTCTTATAATTATATATCTCGCAGACCTCCTTTATATCGTAGTTCAGGCCACGCACCTAGCTTCGTCTTGAGACCACGTGAGGCCGTTTTTGCACACGGGGCAGAGCTCCGTTCCGCAGTCGGTACTCCAGACGCAGATATTGTATTCACGGTGTCCGCACATCACCATTCCTATTTTTAGGTAGATACAATATACATACGGTATAGTCATAACATGTATGAATAGATATTGAGGTGGGTAGCTAGATACAAGCATAGGAGAGAGAGCTAAATGGATAGATATATATTTAGATTTCCAGAAGATAGATAGATGTAGATAGGTAACTACATGGTAGACGCTTGTAGATAGATAGAAAGATGGATAGATAGATAAGTTACTAGGTAGGTATGCAACTAGGTAGGAGGATTTATGCAGAATTATAGATGCAGTTTTATTTTAAAGTTTGATGAAATATAAGACAAAGGGAGTGATAAAGATGAGAGAATGATAGGATAGATCGAGTATGTGGTAAAAATGGCGGAGAGAGAAAGAGAGAGTTTGTGTGTACGTGTGTGTATGTGTTAAGAGAGAGAGAGAAAAAGAGAAAGTTTTTGTGTATGTGTGTGTGTGTGTGTGTGTGTGTGTGTGTGTGTGTGTGTGTGTGTGTGTGAGCGAGAGAGAGGGGGTGGGGGGGGGGTAGAAAGAGAGGGAGGGGGTTCTCGTTTTTATGTTATCTGTTCGTCAGTTTCCTGACTCCATAATTAGGCCTCCATTTCCCTAATATACCGAATCAAACGGGAAATCAATATTACCAACCCTGTGCTTATGCGGGGTATTTGGTGCATGGCACATTATTTTTGATCAGTAATAAACGAAAGTGTGTTTTCTTACTTTGTGTTCTCTTCAATCAAACATTCAGATGTACTTTACCATCAGAAGTGTATATCTTTGCGTTCCACTGTCACTTGTATGGAATACATTTACATGACAAATAAATGGCCATTTCCTTTGCTTGGTATTGAGATGTTTGCGTGCGAGACTTTACCTTCCGGACAGAAGCAACCGGAGCTGGCCGGCCGAGCGCACGCCATGGTCTCGGGGATGAAGCAGGATGGAGACCCGCAGCCAGGTCCCGCTTCCTGGTATTTCAGATTGCCTGGACACGACACCTCGTTGGGGGCGTCCTCCTGGGTGTCTTCTGCGGAAAGTTAAAGGAACGTAATGGCCAAGTGTGGTGTTGAAAATGTCAGAGAAAATAAAAATTGGCAGCGCCTCAAATCATGAAAAATGCTTACACAGTACATGTAATATTTTGGACTTGGGGAGTCTCTTCGAGATACCTTTTCGATCTCAAAACACATTACCATTAATTTGAATCAAATAATGGTTCTAAATAAGAGGAACTACAATCCAATCTTTACAATTCTATCAAGAAACCACAATGCTTTGTTTTTACCTTGATGATTCATAGGTATAGAGCTCACTTAATGGAATGCAGTGACCACGCTCTCCCCCCTCCCCACACACATACACATACACTCGCCATTCTTTGCGTGAAGTTTCCTAATTCAGGTGCCAAAACATATTGTAGAAATATGCACTTTGGGTCACTATCTTTTATCTATATGTTTTCAAATATTGTGGAATTCCGCTTCAATCAACTTTAAACTCGTTTGAATACTAAGGGAAAAAATCTATTTATGTGTTTTAATTAGAAGAATTCGAAAATGGTCACACAATGGAGTGAATTTTATTTCATTCAAATACATGTACTGTAAAAAAAATAAAATAAAACGACGATTTCATTTTGTGCCGTATCACAATGGGCACTTGCTTTAAGTATTTACACCCTGCTCCTACTTGCTGCAACATCTGTACCAATTCAGATTGATGCAATATGCAACTCTTTGTGAAGAAGACTAGAATTACGTGCACACCTACTAGTTCAGAAAAATATGACATGACGCAAAATAATGCTTTGATCTATATATTATTTCGTTGTGTTTTATATGCCTGTGAAATGATTGCATTATTTTGTACAAACGATGCGAACACTATTTTAAACATTCATTATATAAAGAGATGCGACATATCAGAGATTTTTTTAACTTGTATTCATCCTTTGGAAACAGTGTGCACATAATTGCACCTGAAGATGATATATTTGAAAACTAATCAAGATAAAGGAACAGCAACATTAAAGAAGATACAATTTCGGATATGTTTGAAGGGATATTTCACCATGAAGATAGGCTGGTTTCAATAAAAGGAGAAACGTAAAAAAATCATATAAGTAAAAAGGTTACGAGAAAGTTATGATCTTTTGAAATGTCAGTTTTTTGAGGTCACGTGCGAGATGCTCTCCCATATGTTGTGTGCTGTATGATTCCACAAATTGCTCTTTTTCTGTTTTTTTTTTAACAAAATTCATTTGGTACATTGGAGGTGTGTAAAAACGCGTTTCTAATGATATACATAGGTAATAGGATGCATATCTTTTTGAGAAAATGGACATTAAGAAAAAAAATGCACACAACATTCATTATGGAATACAAAATCAAAATTTAAAAGATAATATGATTCTTACCTTTTGTCGGGTCTTCATCAAACATTCACTAATATGATTCTTGCATGTGAATGCTTTTATTGAAACCAACTTAATTTCAGGATGAACTATCCCTATAACGATCAATTTACAGTAAGTTCACGTCAGACATCTACTTTTGGAATGCGTCACTTTCTAGACACTAGTCTTGAGAAAAGTGGATATAATATATCAATTCCACACCCTCCTCTAGCCAATAACATGCATGTAATGACAGTCTGCTATATGATAAACTGTACCATCATTTAGTTGCATCCAGACGTATGAACAATACGCATGTTTTGAAAACAAATGTTAGGAATACACCCAGCACTTGAAGGGAAAGTGTGCTCCATCCTGTATAATTGAATGTTATCGTGTCTTTATCCGAAAAGAAAAGAATAGCTTGCGTGGTTACACAGTTTTCCGGTAAAACAAAAGCTTTATTGCATGCAGGTTTAAATCCCCCTGGTTCCAAGATTTTTGTCCGACTTGTTTTTCATCCAATCATAGGATGGAAAATGCTATCCTTATTACTTCTACTACTGGGTGTATGCCTAAAATTAATTTTCAAAATTGAAATCACCCCCAGAAAGCCCTTTCACTAAACTCTATATCGCATGTTTAAGTATAATCGGTGAATGAGGACTCTGAATAACAAAAAGTAGAGCTTTAAGCTGCTTATAAGTAGTAGAGTACAGTTCAGGATATAAGAAGGAAGCCTTTGTCAATTAAGGAATAAGATTAATTTATAGATGGGTTGGGTGTGAGTGGGTGAGGGGTTAGGATTTTTTTAGGGGGATCATGATGGTGGAAATGACAATTATAATGATAATGATGCGGATGATTTCGATAAGGGTTATTTATGACTTTAGGTCGATTTTGTTTTTAAAGATTTAGGCGATGGTATTATTTTGATGAGGATAATTGTGCAGGTGATTATTAAATAGGAGGTGCTGCTGCTGCTGCTGCTGGTAGTGGTGGCGACTACGAAGCTCACTGCTTTTATTGGAATTAGGTGGTGATAGATGATGATGATGATGGTGGTGGTGGTGATGATGATGACGATGCATGATGACGATAACCCCGAGGGCGATGATTGTGAAGATAATACTGACGTTGAAAACGGTGATGGCGCCTTTACCGATGGTGCACGGTGGTTATTAAGTTTGTAATATAAATAAGAAATAATCAGTCCATTCCTACCTGATGTTACTCCCCGAGTAATGAAAACCAGCAGCATGCAAACGGCAGCGACAAGAGTGGTCGTAAACTTCATTCTGATAGTTGTTGAGCTTTAGGTCTGCGGAGAATTAACAGCAGCTTCTCTCGTTCTTCCCGTACGAGGATTTGAATTAGTGCGACTACACATATCTTATATATATATCAATTACCCCTGCAGTGTGGCAATACCGAAAATCCTTCACTTATGGTTCCATGACCCGCTGACATTAAACTTTACTGGCCAGAGTGATGACAGAAAACGTAACTGTTTTCATCTGATGGATTGTCATCAAACATTATGGCATTGTCAACGTAATAGTGAATGTCAATAATATCAAGTGCGCTGTTGACTCTCTGAAGGCCGCACGAAACCAGATGTCTCTTTCAAATAATATTCTCAAGTTGGCGAAATGACGTCATATGGCAGCTTTCAGTGAAACTTGTACCATGACTAGACTGCTGAGAAGGGTTTTGAAAATGAGAGCCACGACACCTCATGGTGTTATGGTATACTAGTAGTGTAGTGAAGAAAATCTGTGTCAAGGTGAAAGCCTGGCGCCCTCTAGAGATGAGACTTCATCTAACCCTTGGCCTTCGCTGCACAGCTTGCTGGCGCCTGATGGTCTCTTAATCCTGTATGGTTTATTTTCTCTGGTCACCGTCTGTCTGCCATCATTTCAGTTTTCTGGATGAGGCAGAGTGGTAACTCTTCTCTGACCTCCGAGAGCAAATATCAGCCTAGCTACTTCAGTCATAAACGATGGCGCAGAAAGAAGTGCATAATTCCCCCAAACTAGGTTAAAATATTAGTAGGCCTTCGACGCCGCCACTGAATCTACATCCATCCGTTGTTCTCCGTTGAGCAGTGAAGTCATATTTGATTCATTTTATTGGTGAAGTTTAATACTTGTTAAGTTACAAAATTGTATGCATATTCTGCAAGAAGATGTAGAAAGATCTTACAGATTATTTTCATCTGTTCATGTTAAAGTCGAGGTGCTTTAGTTTCAATCCGTGCAGAGGTCAATGTACCCAAGTGGAAAGCTGAGTGCACATACTTAGCACTGCAGAAAGCGAGCTGCTTTGCTTTCCTTTGTTCTGCTTACATGCAGTGGCAATATGTCTTAGTTTTTTGCGTGCTCTTCAATGTTATGCGAACTAGCAATTAGTTGTTCAATGTATCAGTGGAATTGTTATACTAAACACTGTGTAGTAATCTTTCACTTATGATGGTAGTCCTTTCTTTTAGAGAATACATAAAAATTCTAGCCCGTAATATATCACATCAATAGCGGGAGCAAGAGATAGTCTCATACAGATAACATGAGAAGGTTGAGTAAATAATGTATAGTATCAAGTATGATGTAGTGTTACTGTTGATTGTCAAGTCTGACACCATAGAAGTATATTATGTTATATGTTGAGGTGTCTATGTGTTCTTTTAAATAAGTTATGAAACTAATAGAACATTACTTTTAACTACAAGTTCAGTGTTATTTCATTGATTTCAAGCACAACTAGTATGGTACTTTTGTATTCAGTATGCCAGTGTCATAGCTATGTTACATTCAGGCCTAAGTAAAACACTT
Source organism: Arbacia lixula (assembly GCA_963669155.1). Lineage (NCBI taxonomy): Eukaryota > Metazoa > Echinodermata > Echinoidea > Arbacioida > Arbaciidae > Arbacia > Arbacia lixula. Next base: position 32,493,177 of record OZ022577.1, on the reverse strand, counting down.
TAATAGATGGATATTAATTGTTTAGTTACAGTTTATGGTGGTCATAATTCAAGTGAATTGTCAGTATTTTATAGTTAGATTGTTTCAATATTCTAAGTGTGTTTTATTGTTTTCTCTTTTTGACAGATTGTTATCTCAAGGTAGCAACGTATCGACGTTTCAAAGTTGACACGGAATGTGGGATTTCCTGAATTAAATTAGATTGTTTAACTTCAGCTGAAAGTTTCCTGCATTGATGCGTCTGTGTGATATTGTGAATAGCAACGATTTTAAGGTTTTGTTTCCGAAATTCCTCAGTGCAAGAGTTTGTACCGAGGCAGCTACACCTTCTTTTATAATAAGATGAGCTCCCTTAACTGAAAAAATGATTCCTCAATAAACACTTTATTGAGGAACACAAATGGCAAAGACGCTTGTTTCCATGGTCATTGCCGATTCTACCTACATCAATGTCTATCTTTCTTGCATTTTAATGTGAACTATGAAGGACGCATTATGGCGATTATATTTTTGTTTCAGTCTAAGACTCATTCATTTCTTTCTTCCTTGATGGTAAGTCGAGCAATCAAGATCGAGAAGGCATGATTGATTAAAGAATCAGACGGTTATTCCTGTCTACTGATCCGGCGCGCCTGTTCACGGTGACACCATCGTGGCTGCCTTATTAAAATGTTTTAAAGGGAATCAGACCCGGCGCTCAAGAGGGCGTTATTCCATGTAAGCGCATGAGCGGACAGTACGTGTTGTCCAATGACGGCAATGTTATTCGATAATTTCACCGGTTACGCAAATGCCATGTTCCGAATGCCCGAAGAATGTCGATTCTCAATCTAGGTATGCCGAAATACAGTTCGGCTCATGATTCGGCGGCTGTTCCCTGCTGCATGGCTCCGCCCACTTGCATACGGTACTTCCAGCTAGCACTCACGTACGTAGACTAGTACTAGTAGTAGTACTCGTATGTGCTTGCATGCGTATGTAGCTAGCTGGCTGTGCATTGTGCATGCACGATAATGCAATCTGCGTGCATGCGGCGATCTATTTTTCCTGCGAAAGTGTGATCATCGTTGCGTGTTGTCTACACTTGTACACGTGTACTGGCATAGCTCGCTCGGCTAGCGCTCACAACGTACGTGAAAGGGCAAGCAACGCATATCCGCAATCTACCAGTTTGATTGACAGCGTTACTCGTCAAACTTCGGAACTAAGATGGCGATGATTGTGACGTCATCCAACAGCGCCCTCTTGAGCTCCGGGTCGAAATTCCTTTAACTTTTGAATCTCCCCGCCCCCCCCCCCCCCCAAAAAAAAAAAAAAAAAAAAAAAAAAAAATGTAAATATGATATGTGTGACATGGCCATTGTAAAAAGATATTCACTACTAGTCGTCTCAGGGTTCGTTGCCTTGTACGAATGCCTGTTGCTTTGAGTAGTCATGCATCAATATGAATGTTTACTGTTGTTGTGGGTGTGTGGTGTAAATTGTGTTCACTGCACTGCACTACTTAGTGGTTTTTGTGAGTCATACAGGCAGGCTTGATGCCAATTGGAATCACAGAAGTAGATTTAGTTCGTTGTTTGGAATGCTTCAAATGAGACGGTTATTCCTGTTTACTGTAAGACACGCCATCCTGGAAGGGTTCGGGCATGCCCGACCACGGTGACGCCATTAAATGTGACTGCCTTAGTACAATCAGGCAAGTGTTATAGGAAGGAGTAGAAACTCGAGCATAATACATTCAAACATCTGTATGGGTTCTAAAGCGTGCTCACGAATGTCAAAAGAATTCCATAATCATGACAATGCTTTCGATGTTCCATGTGCCGAGCCGACATTTAGCTGATGTCAACTTGAAAAGAAATTTCTTTAATTTCCCATCTATCTGTAGACGTTTTGTTTTTGACAAATTCGTTTGCAAACTATAAGGAAGTTAACGGCAGATAATGACAGATCCTAATACTCTGCTTTTGTTTCGAAAAGTATTGAGGAATCATTAAAAATCGGACATATAAGCTATTTGTATTAATTACAAAATTGACCAATTTCTTCACTTTCCGACAACTTGTGCATTTGGGAGATTCAACCACCCTCAAAATGATATGTGCCCAGGTCGAAATTCCCATAGAAACCAGTAGAAACCAGTAGAGACCGTCTACTGGTTTCTACTGGTCCAGTAGAGTCTACTGGTCTGAAGAGGAACTACGAAATCAAACCAGTAGAAACCAGTAGAAACCAGTAGAGTCTAATGTGTTGAAGACCAGTAGAAACCAATAGAAACCAGTGAGATCTAATGGTTTGAGAAGGAGTGTGAAAAAAACAAAGTCAAACCAGTAGAAACCATTAGAGACCAGTGAATTCTAATGGTATTGAAGACCAGTAGAAACCATTAGAATCCACTGGTCTCTAATGGTTTCTACTGGTTTGACTTTGTTTTTTTCACACTCCTTCTCAAACCACTAGATCTCACTGGTTTCTAAAGTCAAACCAGTAGAAACCATTAGAGACCAGTGGATTCTAATGGTATTGAAGACCAGTAGAAACCAATAGAAACCAGTGAGATCTAGTGGTTTGAGAAGGAGTGTGAAAAAAACAAATTCAAACCAGTAGAAACCATTAGAGACCAGTGAATTCTACTGGTGGAGACCAGTATAAACCAATAGAAACCAGTAAGACCTAATGGTTTGAAAAGGAGTGTCAAAAATTCAAAGTCAAACCAGTAGAAACCAATAGAAACCAGTAAGATCTAATGGTTTGAAAAGGATTGTGAAAAATACAAAGTCAAACCAGTAGAAACCATTAGAGACCAGTGAATTCTCCTGGTATTGGAGATCAGTAGAAACCAATAGAAACTAGTGAGATATAATCTTTGAAAAAGGAGTATGAAAAATACAAAGTCAAACCAGTATAAACCAATAGAAACCAGTGAGATCTAATGGTTTGAAAAGGAGTGTGAAAAATACTAAGTCAAACCAGTAGAAACCATTAGAGACCAGTGAATTCTACTGGTAATGGAGACCAGTAGAAACCAATAGAAACCAATAGAAATAGAGATGCTCATGAATATTCATGCATGTATTTACGTGTCCTAATTTTGTACTTTTAAATAGATAACCTCCACCTAACCAGATAAAAGGAATTTTACCAAGTTATGATTTCAAGTTTAAAGATTGTCCGTCCCTTTTGCAAGCTTAAAATTTGAAATCGTCTATCACGATCGTAAATTGAAGAAAGTGTGATTCAATACCATTTCAAAGAATGTAGCATGTTGAAGCTTTCTGTATATGTAAAAAATTTCAGCCGTTAAATTTCAAACCGACTTTTTTCGTACTACGAAAAAAGTATTAGTCTTTGTTACACTATCTATGTGGTTATTATGCATGTGTGAAATCCTAATTTTATGAGTAACTACCAAACTTTGGAGATGATTCCTTCCATAGAACCATTTTTTTTTCATAATGCGTTTTTTAATTTAATAAACAGATTAATCAATAGAGCAGATATTTCAACAAAAAGTGCTAAGAGCCTGAGGTAAAGACTATTAAGCAGACGTTGTTTACGTGCATTATTTGAATTTTACACTACGTATCAGTTTCAAATTGTGAATATAGAGCTTGCTAACACTTCTCTATATGTTTTGCCTATGTTTCGATGGTTTTGTGGTGATCTGAAAAAGGGACTAGCTGTCTTTAAACATAAAATAGTGAATGTCACCTACTTAAGTGAAGACAATAATGATAACAACAACAAAAATAATCTTCTTAAATGTAAGTTAGAGTAACCAATATCTTATGAACCTTATAACCGTACTGCTATATATATGAAAGTCTGTGATGGAAAGAGTAGGAATTAGGATAGGTATAGGATAGAATAGGAATAAGTATAGGATAGGATAGGATTAGGTTACAACAATAAGGAAATATGCCATAATTCGGATTATCTTATACTAAATTTAAATCAATATTTCATCAATATTTTTAATTTTGATTCCTATTGGTCTCCTGATGGCTCCAGTAGGTATTCTACTAGTTTCTACTGGTATTCTGATGGATCCAGGAGAAATTGCTACTGGTTTCTACTGGCACTCTACTGGTATTTTTCTAATGGTTTCTACTGGAAATCATTTCACTTTCCATATTCAAACCAGCAGAAAAATTCCAGTAGAAACCAGTAGGAAGCTCTATTGGATCCAGTAGAGATTCCTACTGGTTTCTACTGGTCTTCTATACTGGTCTTCTATTGGATCCAGTAGAGATTCCTACTTGTTTCTACTGGTATTCTACTGGCATTTTTCTAATGGTTTCTACTGGAAATCATTTCACTTTCCATATTCAAACCAGTAGAAAAATTCCAGTAGAAACCAGTAGGAAGCTCTATTGGATCCAGTAGAGATTCCTACTGGTTTTTCCTGGTCTTCTATTGGATCCAGTAGAGATTCCTACTGGTTTCTACTGGTATTCTACTGGTCTTCTATTGGTCTTGTATTGGATCCAGTAGAGATTTCTACTGGTTTCTACTGGCATTTTTCTAATGGTTTCTACTGGAAATCATTTCACTTTCCATATTCAAACCAGTAGAAAATTTCCAGTAGAAACCAGTAGAGATTCAAATGGTTTTTCTCTACTGGTTTCTACTGGTTTTTCGTCCTGGGTGTGTTATCATTAACGGCGTTTGTGTGTGTTTGCGTGAAGCAGAGATGTTTTATTTGAAAAACTTGTTTATTTGTGTTTGCTGATACCTGTTGTGCTCATGTAAGTATTAATGTCATTAACAGAATGGGACAAGCGAAATGAGACTGTACATTTCTTTTGTTCTCTCTGAGAAACCGTTGCCACACAATCATGTTCACAATCACAATCATGTTCATTATGTTCATAATGTTCATAATTTGTTCAGGTTCATACACCTGAACAGCACCTGTTGAGAACACCATAACTTTTCAGCGGCTTGGCACATGGGTTCAAAGAAAGAAAGTTGCTTCCTATCCTTCCATAACACATCCCTGGTACAATATTTACGTTTTGAAACAACGCACGCCCTTGGCCCAGAAAGTAAAATTCGCCAGCTCATGGTACATCTGTGCATGAGGTCATGCACACAGGGTATTCCCCGTCGATGCGTCAGTGTCACATGTCATTCCGAGATCCTTCCGCGATATCGGAAGGGTGATTTGACGACGACGCAATGTGGCGACAAAACCGTTAAAAGTGGCTACTACGTGTGTATAATTTTCAACATTCTTTGCTCTCATGAATGGCAAATTGAACGGCTCAACACTGTCAAAACATCTTTAGGGCTTGCTAATGGCATTTGTATGGCTACTTTTAGATAAGTTTGCAGGAGAATGAGCATGCCACCTCCGCGCGATATGCGATAGCGATTACCCCGGTACACAGTGCTATGGGCCCATATGGGCTAGCAAAGTAGTTACTGCGACCAGCTCGCTCACGCAGTCCCGGGGCTAGCAAAGTAGCAAAGTAAGTAGACGAGTTTTATTAACTTCCTTACTCAGACGTTAGCAAGATTGTCATTGATGCCATTATGATGGATTGACATTGAGATGGTATCGAATCTACTTCATCAACTGACTCGGCCTTACCGGAGTTACACAGACTCGGCCGTAAGTGTTTATTTTCTTGTCCTGATTTTACTCACGCAGTGAGCGGGCTGCGTAGCACGGAACTTTGAAGTTAGGAAGTCGAGATTAGCAGTGATTATATTAGTTGGTTTCAGCAATTCTTTGACTCAAATCTCAAATCTGTTGCACATATTTCAGTGAAATATATACCTGAATAATTCTGTAGTTGGTTTGAAGATGAATTTAATCCATGATGCATTTTTAAAAATGCAGGGAAATTGGTGGCGAGCCCTCAGGACGCTAGCTCCCGCTGCGCGCGGGAGCAGTCCCGGGGCTAGTCCGATCCTGTTTGATCATTTTCACATGGTATTTCCATGCACATGATGTTATGAACTTTTCTGTTTATTGCCTAGTATTGGCAACATCCCGTACTTTTTAGGGGAACACACACATGCAGTCAATATATTCCTTAGTTAGAGCCTTTAGTTACCAAGGGACCACACAACAACTGAGTGTTTACATGGGTGTGAATGAGACCCATCACCGAAGAAGAAAGAACCACAACAACATTCATTCATGACATTATCATCAGTTCTTAATAATGTTCAAAATCATAATGAAATAGTCCAAACGTCACATAGATCGTCTATTCCTCGTGTGGTATGAGAAAATAAAGTACATTTTGGACCAAAATGGTGGTTTTTGACTCTGTTAGTGTTATATCATGTCAGCGGTGGTTATGCAAGGTGCAGATTCAAACAAAGTAAGTGGTGAAAAACTGCATCAATCTATGATTATATGGTATCCGTGGAGAGAAAGAGGGATGGAGAAAAAAAAAAAAGATAACAAATTCAGTCCAGTTAGTGGGATATCCACTGCTGTTTTGGTTTTATTATCAAACTAATGGAAGGGGGGGGGGGAGCATAAAGATCAAAAGAAGGATCGATAGTGGGAATAAATAACATAAGGAAAGATAGAAACAATGAGCGATTGAAACAATTGATAATGAGAGGGATTGAAAGAAAGATGAAAACAATTGTAGTTATGGGTTCTGTACACAGTTCCCTAGCACACTCTTACAGGCAACCTACACAGACAGTCAGGAGACATGATGTTTGCTGGTTGAAGAACTACAGGCTAACTGCCCGTTTTTAATGTTCTCAATTTGTAAATGAATGGTAGATCACCAAGGACTAAATATTCATGAAGTTATACCAATCAACATAATAAAGTAATCTTGAATATTCAAATGGGTAAACAATAACTAACTGATAACTATTCATGATATGCAAATCATTCATGTTATCACATGTTATCATAGACCAATCATAAAAAGGAGCGGGAAACTAGAAAACCATTCATGAGGAAGAGAGGGAAGGTACAACAATGGATGGGGTGATGGTCAATGATGGTGGAATGGTCAAACACAAAAGAAACATGAGTGTGTGCAGGGTGTGGAAAGGGAATGACAGATTAGTGTGCAAGGGGTGAAACATGAACTTGGTGATGGAGGGAAATAGTTCAGAATGAATCCCTACAAACAGTCTTCCTCTCACAAATAAAATGTCCTCATTTTAGATAATGACAAATTGAATATCCTTAAATACATAAAGAAAGTATAATGCAATAATTCATTGTATGCTTGACGTTGGCTTGGATACAAGTGAAAAATGAAACTACCTTTGATGCATTAATTATTTATCTGAAAATTCGCATGTCTGAAAACAAACTTTTGGTACATAAAAAGTACCTCTTGTGTCTCAAACATAAAATGATCAGGGCACACTTTTCTCATTACAATGTTGAATTTATACAAATTCAAATACAGAGGTGGACTGCAAATTTGCTCTCTAGGCCTATGTAGCAATCCTAGTGTGAACTTCTCAAACACTTTTCACAAATGGCATTTCACAACAAGATGATTATAAAAGAAAGGAAAATACAGTGAACTTTTCACATACATTACTAAAAAGATTTTTTTTTTGTGTGTGTGTGTGTGTGTGTATGCAAGTGAAAACAAATATAGCACTTTCTGCCTTTCTTTCTGGAAATTGGCCAAGCCTGGTATATATATCAAAATGTAGTACGTATATTGTTCAATTAATTGAGTAATGCGGTGGAGTCGGCGACCTAAAACGTTGGTGTGGACTGGGTAGTCTAAATGGTCGGTACTGCTGATCATCAAAATATCAATGTCGTGGCCTCGATTGGTGTTCGTCAGTGTATGAATATGTTGATCTTCGATGAAGACTGGGAGACGGATGGAGGCTGGATTTGGGTTGCAATTTCTCCATCTTGAGTTCCATCTCATCTAGGCGATGTAACACCTTTTCCAGAATTTCTGGTGTTTGAGTATCTCTCTTCTGTGAAGTTGAAGCTATGGTTGGGTCTGGTGGTGTCTGCGGTTGACCAATCAGGCTGGCTCGCTCAACTCTGACGGCAATAATCAATGCTTCGTCGAATTTGGTTGCACCGAGCTCATGGATCTTGACTTGTAGGGCCTTGTCGATTCCAGCTACGAATCTGCGAAACTTTTCTCCATCTTTGCCTGCAGCATCGTACTTTGGGAACGCTTCCTCTACTAGAGTAGTAATAGCTGCTGCAAAAACTTCTAGGGACTCGTTTCGCTGTCGCTTTCGGGCATCAATGCATGACTTGAATGTAGTTAGGTAGTTGGTGTTGCCAAAGACTGAAGCTAACTTTTTCTTGACCTTACTGTAGTCCTTCTGGTCTGAGGCTGGGATGCTTTCCCAAACGGTGAACGCTGCACCTGCCAATCTTGAAGGGAGGATGAGATGAAGCTTGGAATCCGACTGGGGGAGAACTTCAGTTGCAACTTCCAGTCGTCGAACCCACTGTCCAAAATTCTTTCCATCTTCTCCTGTGAAGACTTCAGGGAGATCAAGTCGAAATGTACTCGTCATGGTGGCGTACTAAATTCAAGTTGTCAAAATAACTGAAGGAAGCACTGTTGTAGGCTGTGTGTAGTAGTAACTGGGCCGAAGAAGGGAGTGCTGCAGTGTAGAATGCTGTTAGCTGCAGGAGGTAGCTAGACCAAGGGCAAAAACTACGGCCAGCTAAGACTGCAGCTACACAAGCAAATCTACAAAATTGATGACAAGTGTTGAAGTGGATATGCTCTACGTTGAATTAACTGTGCGTCCAGTTTGACGTAATCGACGTATTACATGAAGAAGGGAGACTTGCAATCAGCATAAATCTCTCAAGGACAATCACAAAATCACACGTCAGATGAGGAACAGATCTAATTAATTGCATACACACAGGATATCAATGCATGTAATCTCCAGTATGCAGAAGGAGCGTGTTCTCACTAATGCTCAACGTGAAGGAATGGAGATCATTATAGTTGTACTATGAAAGTGTACTTCAAAAATGGTTGCATCACGAAAGTCGAATAAATCTCCGTTCAGTGAAGAGAAGTAAGGGCGAGAATGCAACAAGGAGAAGGAAGTAATCATTACAGCTAACAGTGAACTCTCTCAATAGAAGGAGGGAGAAGGAATTAAATCTACATGTACCTCACCAATACTTGTCGAAGAGGGTGAACATGTGGCAATTCGCTCCAAAACTTGAAGTACTGAGCGTACAATGAAGTAAGCTCACAGTAAAATGTGTCGAGTACAAACAGAATTCGGGGTGAAAAGCATACCCAACTGTTGCAGATCTGCTTGAAAATTCATGAACTCCAGATAAATGCAGTCTAAGAATTCATGATGAAGGGTGAATTCTACTGAAGCAGGGTGAAAATAAATTCAGCAGAAACGCATATGACGCAGGGCGAAATTCAGGATAGTACAGAATATCAAAATCGCTCGGAAAATTGCTCAAGAAATGTCGCTCTTGAAAGTAGGGTGAAAATAATTCACTTGAAGCAGGGCGAAACTAATTCACGTGAAGCAGGGCGAAACTAATTCATTTGAAGCAGGGCGAAATCACATCTATCGAAGCAGGGTGAAAATGTAGCCAAAAATGTGGCTATCAGCCGCCGCTGGTCTCAGCTGCCTGCTGCTCTGGGGAAGAAGAGGGCTAGAGAAACACACCACTGCCACCAGTTGTAGTGTCGGGTTCTGTACACTGTTCCCTAGCACACTCTTACAGGCAACCTACACAGACAGTCAGGAGACATTATGTTTGCTGGTTGAAGAACTACAGGCTAACTGCCCGTTTTTAATGTTCTCAATTTGTAAATGAATGGTAGATCACCAAGGACTAAATATTCATGAAGTTATACCAATCAACATAATAAAGTAATCTTGAATATTCAAATGGGTAAACAATAACTAACTGATAACTATTCATGATATGCAAATCATTCATGTTATCACATGTTATCATAGACCAATCATAAAAAGGAGCGGGAAACTAGAAAACCATTCATGAGGAAGAGAGGGAAGGTACAACAATGGATGGGGTGATGGTCAATGATGGTGGAATGGTCAAACACAAAAGAAACATGAGTGTGTGCAGGGTGTGGAAAGGGAATGACAGATTAGTGTGCAAGGGGTGAAACATGAACTTGGTGATGGAGGGAAATAGTTCAGAATAAATCCCTACACAATAAACACATCAGGAAAGATACAAAAAAAGAGAGAAGGAAACAAGGATCAAAACAAATAACATAAGGGAAGATAAAGATAAAGATAGAAGGAAAAACACATTGTAATAAGAGGGATTGGAAGAAGGATGAGAAGCATATTCTGCGGCAAGATGGCATCGTCCATTACCTGATTTGCAGGCACGATTTCTAGCCGATGTCTAATTGCAGCCATTTTTGACGAGATGCTTTATGACTGACGTCTGACGAGCATGTCTTATGTAATTTCGCAATTTACGTTTAGCCTTCACATCACCAGACCATTCAGAAGGGAGAACATTTTACCAATTTACTACTCAGGATTGTTATTTGTTTTGATCCTTGTTTCAGTCGCTCATTCTTTCTGTCTTTCCTAATGTTATTTATTGTTTTCATCCTTCTTTCAATCCCTCTCATAAATTGATTTCATCCTTGTTTCAATCATTCGTTCTTTCTATCTTTCATATTTGTTTTCATTAATACAGTATTCTATACTTATATATAGTATTATATACTTATATGCTTTTTACACTGCCAAAAATATCCTTAGCCCTGTACAAAAGGTGGGATTAAAGGGAGGGGGGGGGGGGGGGCCTTAGCTCCACCTTTAGTACGGGGCTAAGCTTGGACCACTTTCTCTTTACATTGGGTTTTTACCAAAGTGGGCTCGCCCCACCTATAGTCCAGGATTATTTGGCCCTGCAAAAAAGCAGGGCTAACCTCGCGATTGCAGGGCCAAGCCAAATAGTCCGGGGATAAGAGCGCCAGTGTGATCAACAAATAGTGTGGGGCTAAGGAAATGAGGTGCTGAGCTCGCAAGGCCTAGATGCCATGACCAATCAGATAATGCCGGACGGCGAGTGACCTTGATGCGGAGTGGTAAAGAGCACATGTGCAAGACATACACTTATAAATATTCATAAGCTGTTGAGAAAGTCTGGGGCTAACGATTTTGAGTAGGAACATCATGGATTTCCTTAGTCTGGTTTAAGAAATAGTATGAGGCTAAGGATAGTATGGGGCTAAGAAAACCCAATGTAAAAAGTGTATAATATTGCCTGGTCCCCTATTGTATGAGATTGACAATTATTTAGTTATTTATAGTGTGTGTAGTCTATATGTCATTCAAAAAAAATGACAAAATGTAAAGAGTTGATTAGACTACATCATCAAGTTAGCCCGGAGACTGCTCCCACTTTGCGAGGGCGTCCCATGTTAGAGATGAGCATGTGCTTGACAGTACGTTTAAACGAATGTTCCGTCAACATATTGCAAAGTCTATTTGGTAAAGAATTCCACACATCTGGACCCCTATGCCTAATTGATTTATGTGCTAACATGGTGTGTGGATTGGATACATGCAACTTAGTCGCTTGTCTTGTTGGATAGGAATGTACAGCGCTGTTAGGCTGAAACATGGAAGAAAATGAGACGGGCAAGAGGTTGGATTTATGACGATACATAAAGATGGAGGTTTGGAGGAAATTTACTTTCAAGGTCTTTAGTTTGATGAATAAGGGATAAGTGTGGTCACGAAACCCAGCTCCAGCACATATGCGAATAGCTTTCTTTTGCAACAGTATGATATTTTCAGTAATATTCCTTGATATTGCCCACACAATATTACAATAAGACATATAAGGTAAAACAAGAGTGTTGTACAACACAAGAAGTATTCTGATTGGCACAAAATATTTTACTCTGTACAATATGCCAATATTGCGAGAAATTGGCGTTATAATGCTCTTCACATGATCACTCCAGTCAAGAATCTCGTTGATATGTACCCCAAGGAACTTTGTACAAGGCTTTTTCTCTAATAGGACACCATTGAAAAAATATACACTGAGCTGGCGTTGATCACAAGACTTTCGACCTTTAAAGTGAATATAATTAGTTTTTAGTACATTTAGAGAAAGTACATTGCTTCTAAACCAAAGAGTTAATTTAGGAAGCTCCTTATTAATCATAGTCTCAAGTGTGTGGATATCACGATGTGATAAGAAAACACTCGTATCACCAGCAAAAAATATGTAATTAAAGATGGGAGATACATTACAAATATCATTGACATGAATGAGAAATAACAGCGGACCTAATACAGGGCTCTACAAAAAATTTTTTTACTGCTTGCCCTGTCGGGCAAGCGGTAAAAATATTTGCTTGCCCTGGAGGAAAAACTGCTTGCCCGTTTTTTTTTTTATTATAACCTTTGTTTTTCACGAATTTTTCTGCAGAAGCGGCATACCTTATCCTGCCGAATTATAACATACTTTACCGGACAACTAAACATAACAATAGGTATTTACACAGAGTTTGACAAGTTGCTAGTGTTTGTTTTTAATCATCCGAGTCCATCATGTTTAGCACTGACTCTCCTAACTGTAGTACTCTTGCTTTCACTCTAAATGAAGCACACATACGCCTGACCTCCCTTAATAATTGGGCATGTTGGGAGCAGACTCTGCTCACTACATGTAGGCAGGTATAGGACACTTTCTAGGACTAGAGGAATTTAAAAAACACATATTGATAACACTGACTACACCACATTGCATTGTAATTTGTAGGTGGCAAAGCTTGTCATAATACATGTAACTCATAAGCACACTGACAGGATTATAAACAGTCACATTTCAAAAGTAAAATGTCTAACCCTAGACAACTTCTTTGCCGTTGAATCGTCCAAAAAAGTGATTTCTAGGTCTGCATTAGCGTCCGTTTAGACCCTATAGCCCCGGGACGGCTAAGCGGCTAGCTACCTGTGACTAGCCGCATAGCCGTAGGCTGTCATGGATACACTTAGTTATGAACTAGCGCCATGATCTCCCAGTTTCGAGCTTGTTAATACAGAAAACCTTAGAGTAATCAGCCCGATATTTCTGGGTAGGGTTCTTGGTAGATGTGCTCATTTTGCCGTTTCAAGTGTACTGGTAGCGATCAAAGTCATGGGCAAATCAATTAAATCATTGCTGCTCCACGGCAGGTATATGTGCAGAACTCATACAACAATCACTTACACACGTTTTCACATTACAGTCCCATATGTAGTAATCCACGTAAATACGGTATGTGGACACACAAATAAACACAGCTGTTACGAAAAATTTCACATCGCGCAGTCGCACATTCGCGATCGCAAGCCAGTGCTCTTATCTGGTTAAAATATCGGTAATGCGGATATCGCGCATATGAGCAGAATTTATTTTTCAGTTCAAGATGGCAGTGTCCACGGAACGGAGTTTCAGACGAATTTTCATGACAAAATCTCAGTGATCTCACTCCAATTTCGGCTGTGTTTGCCTGGTTTGACATGATACGAGACACATTCACATTAATTTTCTCGCATATGCGTAAGAACAATGTTATTTCCATATTTTTGGGTGGAAAATAACCACTTGCCCGGACGGGCAAGTGTCTTTGAGAAATGCTTGCCCGGGTGTCATTTTCACTTGCCCTGCTAGAGCCCTGCTAATATAGAACCCTGCGGGACACCACACTTTAACGTTAATACGTTGGAATTCACTGAATTGAAACATGTGTACTGCCTTCTCTGGGACAGATAACTAGTAAACCATTGTAAGGCAATGCCCCGCACTCCATAGTTCTCTAGTTTGCCTAACAGAATTGAGTGGTCAAGCGTGTCAAAAGCCTTGCTGAGGTCCATAAACACACTAATGGCATGCTCACGGGCGTCCAGAGCTCGAGATACATGGTCATAAAATTTCAGCAACGCATGGTCGGTTGAATGAGACTTCCTAAATCCAAACTGGTCAGGATTAAGACATCTATTTTTGTCAAGGAAGTTATATAGCCTATTGTATACAATTCTCTCTAGTATCTTAGGTAATATTGAGATTGGTCTATAATTAGCGATACTCATGGCATTATCTTTCTTATGAACAGATATAACCCTGGCCAATTTTAGGGGTGATGGGAATACACCAGTCGACAACGAAACATTACAAATATGAACTAACGGCCTTACAATAGAACCAATGATTTTTTTCAACAACGATGTACTCATTTCGTCATGACCACAAGAATGACCGTTTTTCAGTGACTTCACTATATTAAGCACTTCTATGCAATCAGTTAGCATAAGGAAAAGAGAGTGTTCAGGTGGCTCACTAAGATATTGCCTATAATTAGTTTGATCTGTATTTATTTTATTTGCCTGGACTGGACCTATATTAGTGAAATAGACATTGAAGGCATCAGCAATATCATCTGCGGAAGTGATCTCTTTATCCTCATAACACATTTTCTGTGGGGCCTCAGTCGTGCTGCACTTACACAAAATATTCCTTTACAATTTTCCAGGTAGAAGACATATTGCCACTCACATTCTCAAACCGTTTGGAGTAAAACATTTCCCGTGAAGATCTGATAATTGACGTCAATTTATTTTGATATTTCTTGTATTCAGGAACATGGTCCGGTGAAGGTTTTTTTTTCTTCTCTTGTACAAGACATTTCTCCTTTTAATAGACCGTAGAATACCTTTAGTAATTCATGGATGTTTTCCTGTACTCTTACTACATGTATTGGATTTCTTTAAAACCGGAATGTGCTTATCAAAATAGTTCATAAGCCATCTCAGCATCATTACATGCTAGCACACTACTCCAATCTTCCGCCTTTAGGTCATCATTTAAGCACGAAATGTTTTCTTCGGTAATATCTTTTTTTGGCAATTTCTTTTTTCTTAGTTCCAATCGTATGTACATCATATAACATGCAGAACACAGGGAGATGATCAGATATCTCACAGTAAAATGAACCAGATTGAGAATAACCTTTGTCAGTTTCACAAAGATATTATCTAAAAGTGTTGATGACTGTTCACTTATTCTTGTTGGTATATCAATCATTACATTAAACACATTGGAATCTAAGCTATTTTGAAATCGAAGAGCATTAGGAGTCCTGCCCAATAAATCTATATCAAAGTCACCCATTACACAAGCAGACTTATTCAAAGAATTGATGGTTGCGATAAGTGATTCAAGATCACCTAAAAAGATATCAATATCTGTATGTGGAGGCCTATATACTGTACAGACAATAAAAAAAAAATTCTCTCGGAAGATCAACCTCTACACATAATAGCTCTGCACTTTCGATAGGAAATGAAAGATCATGTCTGATTTTGAATGATAATGATTATGAGTGTACATGAGAACACCACTGCCAAACCCTTACACTGTAAAAAGTGGAGGAGAATTTGCATTTAACCATGTTTCAGTGATGCCCAGTATTGAGCAACTGAATGTCAAAGAAGATAACAAGACATTCACATTTTCATAGTTTTTGGAGAGACTCTTGGCATTGCAATGCAAAAAACTTGAGCATTGTGTTTGGTGAGAACCTTGTGCACTAGTAGGATTAAATTCTTCAGGTACATAATACCTACAATCAATGTTTTGTTCTAAGTTACATTCATCTGTGTTCATTTAATGAACTAGACGGAGTGCCTAACCGACCTAACATTGTGTTTTGTAAATGTAAGCGTTTTAACCAAGGGGAATAATGGGCAAACAGAAAGAAAGATAGAAAACAATCGTTAAACAGTGGATATACATGTATGGGACACATACAACAGAAATTATGATACATGGCATTCTTCAGTACCAACATGGTCATGATCGGACAAAATAATAGCGGAGAGAATAGTCGACAAACCTCTCCTTTAACGTGTTCTAATAAAAATGTAGCTAATACAATTATATACCACGTTAATAAACGAGAAAGAGTAAAAATATATATGAATGGCTAAATGTATTGTTCGAAAATGTTGAGCAACTTTACATATTTTCTCCTCACATATCTCTCTAACAAACACGGTAATACTGTACACAAATATATATAGGAACTGGTGCATGCACAAAAACTCTAATCTTCACCATCGCAGCTGCTGTTGTGCAATTGTGAAATAGTTCGCAAACAATAAAAGCAAATACAACATGGATTAAAATCATCTTCAAACCAACCACGGACCTATTCCGGTATGTATTCTCCGTAAATGTGTGCAATGGGTTTCGAGTTACAGAATTGCTGAAACCAACTAATCTAATCACTGCTCATCACAAACGCTACGCAGCCTGCTCGCTGCGTAAGCGGGCTAGTCGCAGGCTGGTAGCAGCATCAGTCAATTTTAAATTTCATTTCAATCAAACAAATGGATGTAATCTATTCCTTAAAAATAGGTCAGGAAATGCCCTCAAAGAAATTCAAAATTCCCATAGGTAAACATGTCAGCCACCATTCAGCCAGCTGAACTACTGGATACAGGATCAGAATTATGACAAAATATTAAATTTTGCTCTTTTAGATGTGTCTTAAAAATATGTCATGCGAGTCACGTTTCCAGTAAACCATGCAATTATAAAATTTGGAACAAAATTTCAAATTGAAATGTTTGTGAGTGTATTTAGAACAGAAATTAAGCCAAACCCTGATAAAATGTGTTGACAATAAAAAAAAAATTACAGTTATCTGGATTTTTAGACTAAAAAACTGTCATGCGAGTCACACTAAATACCAGGGTATATGCATTTTTAGACTTTGCTAGAAAAATTAAAAATGTACACTCATACCACATTAGTTATTGACCTTTCACTCATTTATCATGATTTATTGATGTAATCATGTACCAAGGATGAATACATTTGATGCAGAAAAAAAAGATGAGAGCAAGTTAAACCATAACTTGAGAAAAAAATAATGCACATGGCCTCATATCATTTGACCTTTGATCTTTGACTTCATCATCTTTATCAACACCTAGGTGGTATTACCCAAGACTCATTAGTACCAAGTATGAACGCAATTGATGCAGAAATAAAGAAATATGAGCAAGTTAAACAAAAACAAATTGTAACAGACTAACAGACCAACAGTCGAAAAGACTAACAGACTAACAGGAAAAGTGATTACAGGTCTCAGCCAAACTTTGTTCAGGTGATGCCAAAAATTACAGTGCTTTCGAGGTGGGGGGGGGGGGGGGGGGGGTTAAGACTGAAAAACATTTTTTTAGTTTGCTGAAAGTAAGCCTTAATATGTGGTTAATGTACCATGGATGCTACATATCCACTGCAAAAGAGCTACTATGTCTTTAAACAGTGTTAATTGTGACATTTCAGTACTATTTTTGGATTAAAAAATGTATATATTTGAGACAAGCTTCTAAACGCTCTTGTTTTCTCAGGGTCTCTTCCCCCAAAGGTTATTGTTCTCCCGTGTATGCTAGGCATATGTCTAACACGTGGCTGCATTTCCTCCCACTTCAGTCGTTTCTTGTTTCACCCCCCCCCCCCCCCCCCCCCAAAAAAAAAAAAATAATAATAATAATAATAATAATAATAATAATAATAATAATAATTTAAAAAAAATAAATAAATAAATAAATTGATTAATTAATTAAATAAAATATTTAATAAATAAATAAATAGATTTTTTTAAAAAGTAATAATGAATATATAAATAATGATTTAACCCTCTTTTGAAGTTGTTTTGGATTCATAATTTGCACTGTATATATGCTCTCATGGTTCTTTGACTGTGATGCATGATGAAACATACAAGTAATTCTAGTACTGGGTAACTAGTACATCATACTAACTACTATATTGTCCCTTTTCTCTTCTAGGATTGCTGAATGTTGCTCCCCATGACTCTCCATGGCTATGATTGTACAACCTGGAGGGTTGGGACCTCAGATGAGTGAGGATGAGGTTTGTGACAGTATGGAATACTCATTAATATGGAATGATACATAACTTAGAAATATAGCCAGGTGTTTATTAGGCTTTCCTTCAATAATGGTTCTGACCTTGAATTGGCCAAGCAGCCATACCATAAGAAAGGGTGTTCAGGGGAGCCATGTGCAATCTCAGTGGATGTGAGAGACTGAAATTTGTGTCTACCGTATTCAGTGTGTGGAGCTAGTTGATGTACTTAGATCAGGATTCAGGAATATACAATAATGCCTGCCAGCTGGGTTGAGAGGGACAAGCATGAGTTAAAGACCATGGTCAAGGGTGTACTGATACTCGATGGGCCATGGGCAAACCCAGGATCTCTCTGCAAGGCAAAGGGTCAAGGGTTCAATCTCACCACCATACCACAGTGTTTTGAACATAGTGCATCCTTGCCTAGCTTGTGCATTTGATAGGTGGTATGGTCGCAAACATGCCACATATTGGGGGAAATATGACTTCAGCAGTCTGAGAGCATGAACCACATAACAAAAGTGAAAGGGGATTTCATCCCCTACCCTTCTTGCTTTTTTGCTATGTCCATGTACTTCCAAAGAATTCTTTGAAATGTTTAACTGTTATAGAAATTAATTCTGAAGTTTACACGTATGTTCAGAGGGAACATTCTGAAAATAAGTTTTCCAGCCTTGCAAAATCCTTGAAACAATTATGAGAGGTGATAGAGTATGTTGGAGAATACCGCTAATTGATACTTAAACTGAATATGCCATGTGAACAAAAATAAACAATATGCACCAAATTATAATGTTTTATTATTATTCATTATAATTGTTTATATTCATATACATGTATGTTAAAGCTGAGCAGAAGATGATATAAATTTATTTCAGATTGACAGCGGAGAACACAGGACCGTGCAGAAATGTCAATCAGCTGGGCTCCACAAAGCAACCAGAGCTGGTCACGGACCAATCAATGGTCCAGTCACAGAGGCCATGATAGGACCAAAGGGTGGCCAGCTGGAGCTCTTGGGCAATGTCCTGGTCATCCCAGAGGGAGCCCTGACCCGCCCCATGAAGATAGAGCTAGGCGTGGTCTGGAACCAGGCCCTCATGCCCCCTGTGGGTGGGGACCACAAGGTATCGGCTGTCTTTAGTTGCCAACCCGAAGGAGTTCGCTTCCTAAAGCCAGTGATGCTGCAGTGCCCTCACAACCTCAATATCGCTGGTGTTGATATCAAGGACCTGAAGCCAGTCCTGTACACCTGCCATCATATCATTGGTAAATCTTATCTTAACTTATAAACTGTAAGAATTTTAGAGGCTCTAGCAATGTAAAATGTGGCTCTTTTTGGCCCACCCAGCCACTGTACCATGCGCAATGTGTACTGTGTTACGGAGTTGAACTTCCGAGGCAGATACAGTGTTTTGTAAAATCATTTCTGCATGTAAGTTCTATACGAATGTGATCTTGAACAATAGCTAAACAATTGAACTACTGATCCACATACAAAAAGCTTCTCAGAGAAAACAAAACAAAAAGAGTCTCATTTCACTTGTCCAGTTTTGTTAATGGTATCAATATGTGAGCAGAACAGATATCACTGAATAAAAATATACAATTTTTTAAAATCAAAATTTCTCAGCTGCATGCACATGCACACAAACACTGTTAATGATGATACATGGCTCAAGATATCCCACAATTCCAGAAAAATCTAGAAAGTGAAAAAACTAGGTAAAAAAAGATCTTCTATCTCTTATTCCTCATTCCTTAAGATGAAAGGGATCCTTAATGGTGCTGCCCTGAAAATGGCAAAATAATGTGATAAGGAAAGCAGCTTTGAGAGACAAAGTGGACAACTAAAGATATTTCTTTCTAGGTTGACATACACTAAATGTGAGTGCTGAGCACGGGACATCAAAGCATTGTCACGATTGGGGAATGCGTTTGACATTCATTAGAATGCCTTAGTATACATGCAAATGTTTGCATATATTATGCTTGAGTTGTTTTTTTCTTTCTAACACCTCCCTTGAAGAAATGGTTCTTTTCTTGCCTGTCAAAGTGCTGCTGTATGAGATTTGTGTGTTTAACTGGTGCAAAAATGCCTCAATAGTGCAAAAGGGGTCAATGTAATATTGTACTTCATCATCATTCAAAATTTGCTTTGAGCATCGTTCATTTGACTCTGATGGGATGTCATTGTGTTTATGGGGGTTGAAGTGGCATTCATGTTAATGGATAATCACCTGTAAAATGATCTTTAGAATGGGGACACAAATGAATAACACAGAATGTTAGTGATGTAGTCTAAAGGACCCTGTAGAGATGGTAATAAACTGTATGTTTATATACTTTAACTTATGTCAAATGTTTGAATGCTATCGATTGTGAGCAAAGATAAAATGCTAGTGGGCAATGTATTCTCATATGCTTTGAACAAGCATCCAAGTTGTTACATAATCTCCATACTTTTGATTACCCTCCCTTAAAGACAGGGTGGCCCATTTGCAAAAGTCATTAAAAACTCAGCATCAATCTGCAGTATACCCTAACGATAATGTGTATTGAATCTCATAGCTGTAGCTTGATGAACCTTTTCAGGAAAAGTGAAAAAAATAACCTTTTTACGTTTGAAACATAGCGAAACTTGGTCTACATGTACATTCATCGTATTGCAATGCTGAGTTTATCATTCGACGAATCACTGCCATTCAAAAAGCCATGATTTGGGTTTTATTGCCTATTGCGGTCTGTAGTCTCTAGGCTATAGGAACTGCTAGGTTTCAGATGACCCGTCCAAAACCTCCTTAAAATCTAGCAATCAATAACATTCCATTCAAAGTCAGACTCCAGTTCTAATAATGTAAGTGAAGCTCTTTAACAGTATTTTTTAAAAGTTTCTGTGGTTTTACAAAAATTAACTTTTTTTAATCTTAAATGTTGTTCTTGGTGTTTTAACCTACATGTAGATGGTAAAGCTAAGTGGGAGAGATATTCATATCGACCAACAGACAAGAGCTTCATCTTCAGACAGAGTATCATTGAAGTGGAGGTACACACATTCTGCTATTTCACATGGCGTCTCGAGGATGGGTCACCGATAGACGCCAAGCGGATTGTGTCTGTGCCGTACGCTTCTCCCTTTCAAGCCGACAATCACCGTGTGATCAGAGCTTACTTCTTGGATGATACAGAAGAAGAAAAACAGGTGAGAAATGTGGTAAGGGGTCATGTCAGTTTTAGTGGGCAGGGACAGAGATAGCAGGTTGGTCTCAAGCTCATCGCATCTTTCGTTTCATGATAAGCAATTGTCTGGCCAAGTATAAAGAATATCAGTAATAAAAACCATTATGTACAGCAGGTGTCAAGAAAAATACAAACGTGCTGAATTGCCTGTCAATGAATGTGATCTATCCTCATGTAAAGTCTGGTGCATATTCATCAAGCTTAGGAAATAGAAAATTCATTACTTTGATTAATCATAAAAGTTCAGGTTTTAATTTGTGTATCCTGATGAGAATCTGAAGGTCCAAAATTGAGTGAAAATTCTAAGTTGAGTTCTTATTTAATTATGATCTGTCTACACATGATGCATGGTATATTGATGTAATCTGCAGCTGATTGTCAAACATTTGGCCTGTCATGATTCACCCAAGGGGGTAAATTGATTGTGCAACAATTGTAATTTAGAACTAATCAATAGGCTTATTTAAGGCCGATATGTGAAAGTGGGAATTGAAAAGCAAGCAGCAATGTCTATGAATCATGCAGAATGACAGTCAATCATTCAATAAAAAATGTTTCCCATCACTCTCCTCCCATGCCTAGTTCATTGCATACAACAATCAAATCCCATTTTTTGTTTTACATCTTTAGCAGCTGGAAAAGCAGCATGTGAAAAAATGTCTACATGTCATTCACCTTCTTAAATGATTGTTGACGTACGTACATGTAATTGCCCTGAAATTGATAGATTAGTGTGAGCCAATGGTGACAGTTTGCATAGAGATAACTCAATGTTGTATAATTGAATGTAGGAAAATAACTTTGGATAAATGGATGTGTAAGCGTTCTGTCCTTTGAAAAAAGGTTCATGATGCTTAAGTATGATTTTTAAGATCTAAGCAATCTCTTCATTTTTGTCACCATATGGGATAATGATTGTTTTGCTTCTGCTAAGTTGGTGTATGACATTATGTTTCCATCCATCTGTTCATCCTTCTGTCTGCCCGGATCTTGTGTACATGATAACTCAAGACAAAATTGACTAAATTTCATTAAACCTTGTACAATAATAATATATGGCAGGGCAATTAATTGAGTAGATGTTTGGTCATGCAGGTCAAAGGTGAAAGGTCACAGCCAAATCTCAAAATATCACTTTAAACTTGATAACTCAAGAAATATGAAACCAAACATCACCAATCATAATTCAATGATCACATGACAGGACAATTCAGTGATTAGATTTTGGGTCAGATAGGTCAAAGGTAACAGATCATATGTCAAGAATAAAGGTAAAATCCTAAACATTATTTTTTTAATCATAACTCAAGAAATAATTGATCAAATTTTCAACAAACATTGTACAATGATTATAAATGATGGAACAATTAATTGATTGAATTTGGGATCATAAACATGTAGGTCAAATGTCACAAGTAAAATTTTATAATGTATTTTTTTACCACACTTGAGAAATGATTAGCTGAATTTCATCAAACTTGTTATGGAAATATATGATTGATTCTAATATGGGTCAGAAAGGTAACAGGTTAAGGTCATTGTGAGATGTTGCTGTTCATGTGACAAATTGTGAAATAATTGACCAAATGTGATGATGTGACAGGTCTTTCTGAATTAAGTTGTATTTCATAGCCAAATTGCAAGTTTTTCATGCATTAGAGGATGAAATTTGACTAAATATTCAAGATGGCATCATGTTTTCAGGTTGCTTTTTGTCCATTCCCAGTCCATTTATGCAATATCCTTTAACACACTTTCTTCAAAATGGACACCTCTTTGTAATTCATAGCACTAATAAACTGTAGCATTGGGGTAAAATTTTACCAAGGTCAAAGGTTACTGACAAATTGCCCAAAATGTATGATTTTCTTGAAAATTAGAAATCAATTACTAATTTCAACCAAACTACAGGGAGAAAAGCTGATGAGATTTGAGGTCAAGGGTCAATGGTTTGCCCCAAATTGTAAGTTAATGAGATTCCCCAAAATGTGACTATGGCAGTCAAGATGCTTAGAATACCATCTACGTTTCATATTCTCTTTCTTTCTTTTTTTTGCATCAGAGAATCTTGAAAGAAGAGAAGGAGCTTGGTGGGGAAAGGCTGACGGGGTATTTTCCTTACGTGCTGCTCAAGAACTTTGGAGATGTAGAGCTGAACGTGGTGGGAGACATGCCAGGCTGGCAAATACACACCGAGGACCAGTTTAAATTGGTTAGTGCCTGTTGCTTTGATTCATGAAGGCTTGCTTCACGCTTTCACCGACAAAAATTCAGCTGAAGCAAAAATATGTACAAGGATTGTTTATAACATTTATCCCATTGTAAGGGTCATGCTTACTGAATCTAGCAAATACTTTATAAAGTGAAATGTAAAAAAAGTGTGATAGTCTTAGTTTGGGGTATTTTGATGACTACTCTACATTAGCAAGTAACTTTAGATTATCCTATGTCAAGTATGAACTAAACTATGACATGTTTGATTTAGCCCTTCTGATATAGCGTCTTTCATCAGGACTACATTGACCTGCATGGAGGTTCATGTAGAGAAAATGGCAAAGGTATTTGGAGGTGTGAGTTGGGAAAGGAAGAATCAACCCCATCCCAGTCCAATGAAAGGTTTACCCATTGAGTACCATCAGCCGTTTGATTACCACATATCCATTGTACGTCCCCTGAACTAATAAAGGGCCCTTTACTCATATTGTCTCTTTAATCCCATGTTGGTATGTTGTTGAGCTGCTGGATGATATTTTCATACCACATTAACAAAATAGGATGTACATGCATTCATAGGGAAAGATACATCCAGGTAGATACCCAGTATCACACAATCGTTTGTGCATGATATTGTGAAGAGCAGCTGCCGGTCATGCATATTGAGTAAACATTGAACATTGTCTTTAACTCATTGTATGCCACATGTGTATTCATTCACAATACACACAAAGCCCACGAAGCACAATCTTGTCTGGCACACAAAGGGTTAAGGTATGGAATGATGGATATCCATCAAACTTCAAACATCCTGTGGTGTTCCTTGACCATTTTGTTTACTGACATTCATGTTGTATATATGCTAAATTGCTCTCCAGTTGCAGTTCAAAGAGATGTGGTCGTGTAGTCACAACATGTGCGAGCTGCACTTCACTGCAACAGCTCGGGCGACAAGCAGGTTCACCTGCAGATTGATGATGAAACAGATCGGCAATGCTAGCACTGCAAAGATATCATTTGATGCCGGTGTACAGGTGTGTATTACACTGTTTATGCCTCACCACAAACTGGCCAGATTGCATTATGTTTCTAGGGTTGTCCATCTGTCTTTCTATTTGCCTTTCCATCCAGATCTTGTTTATGTGATTACTGAAGAAATGATTGACCTAATTTCATGAAACTTAGTACATTTACATGACAATTTATTGATCAGATTTTGGGTCACTTACCTTGATGTCGAAAAGCCATAGGTCAAAGACCTAATATTCACCTTTCCATGTGCTAATATATAATTTGGATGTGACAGTATGTGACCAAGTTTTCTACAATTGTTCTCGGAGTAAATTGCTCTTGTTTAAGCTATTGTCCTTGGCAGGTGTGAGTCGAGTGGCACGATTTGAATCACCCCGATTCTTGCATAGATTTGTTTTTCCAGACAAAGTGTGTCCTGCGTATTAAGTTATGTGTTTAAGAGATTCTCAAATTGGAAATGCTTCCTTGTCTTATTAATGAATTTTGTAATGCACTTCACTGCCAATAACATAGATGTTTCACATCTTAACATTATATTCACAGACAATCTCCACCCAGGAATATGTGACATCCTCTCTCTCCAGCCTCCACCAAACATCAACACCTATCAGAAATAGCGGGCCAAAGGGACACCGTCTCCGTCTTCCACGTGTGCCGCCCCTTCCCGAGTTTGATCGGACTCTGCTATCTGCAGACAACTTGAAGCCTAGGGAATCCCTTGCCAGAGTGACCAGGAACCCAAGCTCCGGGCCGATGCTGGCGGAAGTCAGTCAGGTACTGGCAGGAGTCAGACAATTCCAGGGTTGTTCTCTGTTACCAGAGGGTGCAGCTGCCCAGCCAGTTGTGCCCCAGGGTGAGTTCGCTGTGAACCTGTTGAAGCCTCCACACAGCCTGGCAACGAAGGTCCCATGTCAGGAAGCGAGGCCTGGCAACGCCAAAGCCATTAATAACTTCTTCATTAATGCTGAGAACCTACAAGTGAACGTCAATGCCAAAAGTAATGAGGAGTTGGATGCCATAGAAAACCCTGCGATACTTCCACTGAAATTGAAGAGAGAGCTGGCTTCATGTTTAGATACAGCAACAACTGGGATTGGTGATTGGCTTGATCTAGCCAGGCACTGGAGCCTGGAAGTGGGATATGCAAATGTTTGCGAGAAAGAAAAAAGCCCTGGATTTGAAATGTTGTGTCTAGGTGAATATCAGAGGAAATTCAAGAACCTGGAGGATCTGTGTGAAGCATTTGAGAACATTAAGAGAGACGATTGCGTGGAGAAGATCCAGAACTACATTAAAGAGTATCGATCGCCTCCCACTGCTGAAAGATGCGCCGATGAGTTTGATGAGGAGGATGCACCCCGTAGTCTCCTGGACTCTTCAGAGGGTTGTGACTTGTCCCTGCCACAGGATTTGACCAGTATGCCTCACACATCCCAGGCGCAGGCGGGAGCAGTGGGAGATCAAAAGGCTCGTCAGAGACACAAGTCCTTGGACAGGGAGAGACCTTCGTGCATTGAAGATTTAAATCTTAGTGATTACTGAAAGCACTCCAGTAGTTGTGCTATTTCCACACAAAAAATCTACAGGTGTATAGGAGACAGGAGCTGCACTCTTTGCATGTCAAGGAATCCACTTCACTTCTTGATAAAGAGCTGGGTGAAAACCCGGCGGAGTGGACAGGTAGCCTTAACTGTAAAACGGGAGCGATGCCGACCTTCTGGTTCACTCCAGAAGGCTGTTTGCTCTACAAAAGGTAGTACCATTAGAGGTGTTACACAAAATAACAGTTCAAATACGCATGGGTTTATAGTTCTTATCACAATCATGACCCAAGCATCTTATTCTTTACATTGCATTTTTGCATTGCATTGCCTTAAATCAGTATGCATATTCTCATATCATGAGAGTATGCTATGTTCTTGATCTTCTTGTGTTGTATCTACCTTTATAATGAGCTAGTACTGGATGTGAAGTACTGGTCGTAAAGTACTGCCCCCCCCCCCCCCCCCCCCACCACCACCACCACCACCAGCAGATCATAGATATATATGTAGATTCTCTCTGCAGACTTTGGGCACATTTGGAGAGGAATTGAAACTCCCACCAATGCATTTACCCCTTTCCTTTCAGAATCCAAAGTATGTGAAGATTGTCGGTACATGTATTGGCATTAAGCACTTTCTGACCAAGACTGCCAACTGCAAAGGTCACTTTTCAGGCCACAGATTTATTACATTTAAAGTCACACCTTAAAGGGAACTTGGTTTCACAGATGTGCTTAAATTATCAGCAACAAATCAATATACATGGACTTCAAACATGTCCTTACTATTTTTATAATAATGATTGAGGTGTGTAGAATATGCATCTCGAAAGGTGATACATGTATTAAAGAAAAACTTACAGGTTAAATAATCATGAGACTGCCAACTGCAAAGGTCCTTTTTCAGGCCACAGATTTATTACATTAAAAGTCACACCTTGATGGGAACTTGGTTTTACAGATGTGCTTAAATTATCAGTAATAAATAAAAGTACTTTAAACATGCCCTTACTATTTTTATGCCTCCGCCACGGTTAGGCAATATATTGAGAACCGTGAACCAGATTTGCTTTAAACTTGGTACATATGTATATTGCATGAAACTAATGAAGTGTGTAAATTGGGGTCAATTCTGATTGAGATCAACGGTCAATGAACTTCATGAAAAATTGCCCCAAATTGACCTTTTTCACATTAAATCCAAATCCAAGGATGCAATTCTCATTAAACATGGTACAAAGATAGATCACTTTTTTGGGGTAGACTTGTGGCATTTTTGGTAAAATTCCTGTAAGGTCAGAGGTCAAAGGTCAATGAACTTTGCCAAAATTGGCTAAAAACTGCCCCAAACTATATATTTTTCACAATAAATCCAAATCCAATCACGCAAATTCAACCAAACATAGTGAAAAGATGGATCATTACTTGGGGGTAGACTGTTGACATTTTTGGTGAAATTGCGGGAAGGTCAAAGGTCACTGAACTTTGCAAACATTTGTATTTTTCACCATAAATCCAAATCCAAATCCAATGGTGCAATTCTAATCAAACATGGTACAGAGATGTATAACTTCATGTAGGTACACTGGTGAAAATTTGGGTAAAATTCCTGAAAGTTCAAAGGTCAAAGGTCAATGAACTTTGCCAAATATTAGCTTAAAATTGCCCCCAAGCTTTATTTTCAAAATAAATCCAAATCTAATGGTGCAGTACCAACAAAACATGGTGCAAACATTGATCACTACTTGGGGGTAGACTGATGACATTTTTGGTAAAATTTCTCAAAGGTCAGAGGTCAAAGGTCAATGAACTTTGCCCAAATTTGCTATTTTCACATGTAATCCAAAGCTAATGATTCGATTCAAACCAAACATTGTACAGAGATGTATCACTTCATGGAGATAGACTGGTGAAAGTTTGGGTAAAATTCCTGAAAGGTCAGAGGTCAATGATTTATGAATTTTTACACACTTGATGCAAGGATAAATTTAGAAAGACTGGTTAGATTGGAAGTCAAGGAAGTAAGAGGTCAAAGGTTAATGAACATTGCTAAACTTGGCTAAAAATAGAGAAACAGAATATGATATTTTCATTTCACATTGGAATTCAATGGTACATTGCACACCAATCATACAGATTTTCTGAGAATAAATCTAAATAGAGCTAGCAAAGAGGCGGAGGTATATTTATCGACTGCGTGGCAGTCGAATTGCTCTAGTTTTGATAATGATTGAGGTGTGTGGAATTTGCATCTCGAAAGGTGATACATGTATTAAATAAAGACCTACAGGTTAAATAATCATGTGAAATACAATATGCCAAATGATGTTTATTGATGTTCTATTGCAAACAATAAAATTGAATTTGAATGTAATATGTATTATTTAGGTTCTATTGCAGTGATGATGTCTGTTTTTTATATATCAATGCAGCTTCAATGTAACTTGCCTATCTAGAAAATAAGGATGTAGTGTTTTTTAAAATCATGTTGTGGTCAATATAAACCCTTCAAAAGAAAAAACAAATTTGTTGGCATGATGGTGATGAGGACCTGTCCTTGAGCAGAGTCACCAGAATTTGTTTCCATTTTAAATATAAATACACTGTATGTTTCAGAGTACACTGTATCTACTCTGTGGATTTTACTGCATGTATGTACTGATACCTTTTTTATGAAGTTTACCATGATTTGTATGAGGCCAAATACAGGTGGAACTTTAAAATGTTTTTTTGTGTACTTGTGTGCAGATAGAAGAAACAATCCCCAAATTCTTCAAAATAAAAAAATTAAAAATTAAAAATAAAATAAAATTTAGGTCGGGGATGGTTTTGAAACCAGTAATGTGGTTTTTGTTGCTTGTGTGTCAATTGCTTGCAGTGGTGTACCCATTGTTTAATTTTGAATTGGGTTTCTGCTTCTGCTTCTGCTTCTGCTCGATACTGTACAAACGCCTCAGTGATGTGGCTATCATGTACAGATTGCGCATATGCAGCAGTCGGATGCAAAGTCTATTATATATTATGCAAAGGTTACACTCTTCCAGATGTCCTTATCAAATTCTAAGGGTACACTTTCATTTCTAAAAGAAGTGGATTTGCATTCTGTTAGATAAACTGGTCATTTTTTTCCTTTTGAGCTTTGATCCTTAAAATGCTGAGCAATGAGGGCAGCAGATTCCTCTTCATTTGTGAGGTGTATTATAATTGTATGAATACACAGTACTTATTCTTCTAGGATGCTAAGCAAGTGGTGTTAGACGATACAGAGGGATTGTAACATCTTGATCATGTGATGCTGTATATACCAGTTGCTTGGTATGGTGGTGCAATACATGGTGCAGTGAGCAGTTGTATCCATATATTATGTGGTCTGGCTGCCCTCCTTATTCAGTATTTTAAAGATCAAAGTTCAAATGTATCTTAACAATTGAAATTGATTGTTACAGATTTTTAACATTGAAACATACTGTTCATTCAGAAAATTATAATGAGGATATATATCTGGATCCTGGCGATGCCCCTCTCCAGTTGTGACATTGAAGTAGCTAAGAAAACAAAATGCAAAATTAACAGTTGATCTTGGTCTTATTATTCAACTCATTGCGAGTGAGGTGTGCATTTTGTCATCATTTCACCTGGCAGAGGAAGGGTTCAGGGTGCATGTCAGGAGATAGAATCTGGCAAGCAACTATTGTTTTTTGTGTATGGCACGCTACACAGATCATTGTTGCAGCTTATGGCTATGCTGCATTGCATTGTGTCATTATGTACAGTGAAATGTTGTGTTTTGTATGTTTATTGTAGAACGATAGTTGAAAAGCATCATCACTACGTTTAAAGTAGTACCTTACAGCATTCATTTCAAAATCATTATTTTAATGGTCATTATTTGCTATTCTACAGTATAGAAGTACAGATATAAATATATTTCTCAGAATCGGTATTGATTTATTGCTTTCACCCTCACATTTTTACATTTTACTTGTCCTATTTAGCAACCAACCTTGTACTTATTGACAAATTTTTCAAATTTGTTTCCCCAAGATGAAATTTGTGGTGTCGCGTTAATGTTAGCCTGTTAACCCTCTGAGAACCATTGACTTATTACACAGTACATGTGCCCATGACAATAAGAGACTTAAAGACATCTCAAGGGTTGATACTTTGGGTGCTTGACACTATCAATGTGAAGTTAGGGAAAGATTATATCACTTCAGTCGTAATTAATGAGGTATTTCATGACACGTTGCTCTCCAAGTGGTCCCATTGCATACAAACTTGCATGCAGTTACGTTTAAGAGGTGGAACATAGTAATAAACTATTAGGTGTAAATCTAAAGTTCTGTGTCAAATGAACTCACAACATAGGCCTATGTAAGTTACATAATTTAAACACGATATGCACCACCATGTTTTCACTATAAGCACTTAACATGAATTGCCAATTGTTATTTATTCAAAACCATGTTGTGCCATAAGACGATTGAAGGAACAACTTAGTATCTTTCTTATTGCGTCGTCTATAAAACTGTTAAAGGGCATATACTGTACTGGGAAGGCAAAAAAGCCTTCAAAATGTAATTGTTAGCAATCTTCTTGCCAATGGTCTTAAATTCATGTATTGTCCATTTTAGAAGTTTGCTGAAAGTTATTTGCCCTCAAATGATCCACATATGGAATAATTAATTATTAATGATTAAATCCTTAAAATGTTCGGCCCGAACAGTTTGAGGATTTGTGCTTTAATCACTCATTACTACAAATGTAGATCATTTGAGGGCAAATAACTTTCAGCAAGCTTCTAAATTAGACAGAACATGAATTTAAGACCATTGGCAAGAAGATTGCTAACAATTACATTTTGAAGGCTTTTTGCCTTCCCAGTACAGTATATGCCCTTTAAATGTTCACTGGATTGAGAATGGAATTTTAATTAATTTAAAACAAATGTATTGTCAATGTAATTTCACACGGCAGCTCACCTAGGTTACAGCACGTTTTGATATTGAGTTATATTAGCAGGTAATTATATACAAGATTTTAAGATGGATTATACACCAGTGCAATGATGATGGAATTGTATAACATCCTACATATCATGTAAATGTGATTTACATGCATTGGGCGGGCTGAAGAGATCGGATATCCTCTGTCCTTTCGGAGAGAGAGAATGACTTGTATATTTATATTTTCCGAATATATAAAGGAAATAAAATAATACTTTTTAAGTTTTCAAAA